>OY744546.1:67526802-67589302 GCA_963556195.1 Sepiola atlantica
TATGTATTGAGGACTGCAGATTCTAAAAGCGCGTAGGAAGAAGCCTATAATCACACCTGTTTTTATCTTGCTATTGTGGTGAAGGTAGAAATGTATGTAGTCGTTTTTGTGAGTGTTTTTGCGGTGTACTTTGAATGCTAGTTTGTTGTTGGACTTTATTATAAGAGTGTCTAGGAATGGTATCGAGCTGTCTATCTCAGTCTCATGTGTGAATATTATGGAGGGTTCTACTGTGTTGAGTTTGTCTTTGAGGTTATTGATTTGTATATCTACGGTGAGGAAAATAAGAATATAATAAATGCATCTAAAGTATTCGATGTTAGGGGTTAGTCTTAATTTGAAAGAGGCAGATTCTAAGTATTCTAAGAAGAGGCAGGCTAATATACGCCTTAGAGGGTCGCCCATGGGTATTAAAAATTTGTGTTTGTAGAATTCGTCGTTGAATTGGAAATATGTTACGGCAGTGATGAGTCTAATTATTTATATTAAAGTGTTGGGGGAAATGGTAAATTGGTTTTGATTTTCTTTAGATTCTTTAGTAAGTTTAGGCATTTTTTAACTGGGATATTAGTGTAAAGTGCTGTTACATCTAGGATATGTATATTTTCTTTTCTACGTTAACGTTATTTATTTTGTTAAGAAGGTCGGCTTTTTGATGTGGCAGGGACTGATGATGCCTATTAGTGGCGTGCAAATGTTAGCTATGACCCGTGCGATTTTATGGGTGGTACTACTTATGCTTGATACAATGGGGCGCAAGGGGATTTCCGCCATGTTTCGTACGTAAACTAATATAGTCACGTCCTTTTTTTGACATGTCGCCTACGCAACTTAATGTACATACGCTACATCTGGTTGCTAATTGCTTATTTATCAAACAGATAAATTCATTTTCGTTTAATGTCGGTTACCTCTCAACATTTTTTTATCGGTCGAACGTAATTATTCTGTTCATCTAGATAGCATTATTGTGTATTGTAGCCAGCTGATATATTATTTGGCTTATAAAAAAATGCATGTCTCGAGAATAAACCATTACTAATATTGTATTTGAAGCAAGCAAGCTGGCGGATATTGTCACTAAACACCACAGTGGTTGCGTAGTCCATTATTAAAAAACTGTAACTTAACATTTATTCTTGCCGCAATTGGCAAATGCTTCTTAAATAGAAATTATAAAGAAAAATAGTAAAAAATGGAGTAAACCCAAGCAGAAGATTATGCGATCAATACATAGAAATAATTGACAATCTTTTTTTCACGTTTGCCGCCATTTATTTCCATCGAATCTATAATTTCACAGGATACGGTTGGCCAATACCAGCATTGGAGAATCTGAGCTATTTATGGGAAGGAAATTGCCAACAATGGGTAGGAATAACATCAAGCTTTGTAACTATTTATGTTAGTCTGATATACACACAGACAAGGAAATCAAAATTAACTGACCAGGAATGTTGATCGAATGCCATAAAAATCTAATGCGATTTTTTTATAGACACGCCAGTTCCTGCAGACTGTAATAGAGTTTTCAAGATTTTCCCCAAAATATCAGCATATGAACATCTTGAAATATAAATCTCATAAATATATCACCTGAAACAAGCAATAATCGATAACAGATATGCGGTTATTCATAGAATGGTTTGAATTAATATCGGTTTTAATAAGCAAATTAAAAGTATCTATGGAAAACTACTTATAAAGATACATGGCAAATGTTATTAAAGCAAAGAATACACCTTTAGAGGAGGCTTCTCTATGTAAAATAAAACATGCTTATATATATATATACGTATCTATTAACAGTGAATTGGTCAGCAGAAATCTAATGAGAAACACGCTACAATATCCTGTATGTTTAAGATGGAGTTATATTTAAACAGAATTGTTTTCATCAGCTATAGTTAGCAATTAACTTACATATAGACGCATATATACTTTTATTTGCCGTCGGGCTGTTATCAAAGTGAAGTGCATGCTCTGTCCTCAGGCGGAGGAGAAGATATCCTTATTGACTGGGCAATATTTATTTTTGGCTCACTGTTAGGGATGTTATGGGGAACTCAATATACCCCAACATATCAACTAACCTCGTGTCTAATTTGCGGTCTTTTTGAAGCATTAAATGGTTGCATATTTCTCACTGTATTTTGCTATCACTTTCAAACTGTCTGACTTAGTTTTCTCCCTTGCCCTTTAATTATAGACTCACATTAAACTCAGATGTATCTATCTCTCTGTTTCCCTGTTTATTAACATTGAAAGCAAAGTAAGAAAGTAAAAGAAGGAAAAGAGAGTATTGATTTACTCCTCTCAAGGAGTTAGGCACAAGGCCAGTTTTTTTATCTTACTCCCACAAGTAAGATGTGACCCAAGATCGGGTCTGGAAAGTGGGGTTTAAAAATTGCCTGGGCAGCCCCGTCGGCATTCCCTGGTAGCGGCGCCTCAGGGAGTAAGCATTAAACTTACTCCTCCCCAAAGCGGGGAGGCAAAGCCTGGGAAGGTGAACCTCCCAGAACTGCACAGGACAGACCTATAGACCGGCGTAAATCAAGCCCCGAAGGTCAAGACAACACCAGTATGGGGTGCAGTATCCATCGGAACAGATACTACACTTTGATCTTAGCCAAAAGGCCAACGGAGTAAACATAAGCAAAAGCTCCTTAAATCAAGTGGGTTCATGCCTTATTTTGAACGATTTCTATAAAAAATGTTATACTAGTAGTAGTCATATAATATAGAGCAGTGGTTCTTAAACTATTAACAACTTTTAGTTTTGTGGCCCCCTTATAATACTTAACATTTGCCAAACAAATATGTGTTTTAAAAATGACAAACATAAAATAAAAACAGTTCAGGGGATTAATCAATTATTTGTTTGAAAAATGGGAACTAAAGACATCAAAGATACATTCAATGAGATTGCTGCATTTACTTTGCCTTGACCAGTTCTTCAAGATTTGACCTTGGTTTGTCATTAGCTGCTTCGAATCTATTTCTGGATTTTCTTTTGATTGACAATGATGTAGAAAATGCTGTTTCACACTGATATGTGGTTGCAAATGGGATTAGCAACTTTCGAGCAAGCTTTCCAACATTGGGATAGAAATGTGCCATTTCAATAAAAAAAATCGCAACAATAAAATTAACGGAAAATATTTTTTACGCCTTCAGAATATATCAAATCTATAAACTGTACCTGAATTAAGTTTAGGACTGGATCCTGTGCGATTATTCCTGACCCTTAGCTGCCCAGTTTTACCAGGGTTGACAACTTGCGTTACCCTCACTTGCACATTGATAGGTTTTCCATCAGTTTCTGAATGATTTTAACTGCGGTGATTTTTTTTAATTCTATGGAGTATCCTTTAATTATTAATGAATTTCTCCCAAGAGAGTCTACATAATAGTTTATGAAACTAAATAGCAAGGGTTTTATTTTTATATAAATAACACAATAATAATAAAAAAAGATATCAGTAAGGGTGCATGTCTTTGTAGAAATAAGTGTTCTGAAATCCCGAAATACAGAGTTCCTAGACAGGCATTATCTGTGTTGAATGGATAGGAGAAGTCCATGACAACTAGAAACAACGCTGGGATAAGCAGGGAACGACCAGTGTTATTTTTGTGTCTACTCCCCGACTAGTTTCACAAGAATATGAACGTGAGTAATTTGTTTATAATAACTGAAAATAGTAAACAGGTGAAAATAGTAAACAGGTGAAAATAGTAAACAGTTGAAAATAGTAATCAGGTGAAAATATTAAATAGGTGAAAATAATAAACAGGTGAAAATAGTAAACAGGTGAAAATAGTAAACAGGTGAAAATATTAAACAGGTGAAAATAGTAAACAGGTGAACATAATAAACAGTTGAAAATAGAAAACAGGTGAAAATAGTAAACAGGTGAAAATAATAAACAGGTGAAAATAGTAAACAGGTGAAAATAATAAACAGGTGAAAATAGTAAACAGGTGAAAATAGTAAACAGGTGAAAATAATAAACAGGTGAAAATAATAAACAGGTGAAAATAGTAAACAGTTGAAAATAGTAAACAGGTGAAAATAATAAACAGATGAACATATTAAACAGGTGAAAATAGTAAACAGGTGAAAATAGTAAACAGGTGAAAATAGTAAACATGTGAAAATAATAAACAGGTGAAAACAAGAAAATATATTCCCGTTGAAAATGTAAGTAACATCCTTCGAAATATGTACACATATGTATATAGTGTTTGCCTCAGATTTTACTATCCAAATAATCTCAGTCAATAAATGGTCTTTTGTGAGACTGCTTATTAAATTGAATATCTTTTAAAATACTATTTTCTCTATGTTTGTAGATTTGTGTAGCCTAGAAACATAATGGTATAAAAATGAGACGCATTAATTGGTATTTTGAGATAAACCTTTTTAAATATCTCTTTTCCGTTTAAACTGAACAAAAACATTGACAGAATATTTAACAGAAGATACCAAGTGAATTATTATAGTACAAACAATTAATGTCTTATCTCGGTAAATGGCTAAATTTTTAAATAAATATAAACGAACTAGACAGACACATATGAATGGAATCACATGAATGAAATACCGTATGAAAAAATAACGTAGAAAAAAAAGATATTAAATGATGAACATAACACAATTAGTTAACGGAGATTGCCATGGAATTGTGTAGTAGTACAACTTCCATATCTATGCGGTTTATCTCAGTAGAATAGAGTTGTTTCTATTAACAATAGAGTATAGTATATCGCATTTATTGGTTAAATATAAGAGATATGAGCAAAAACACAAAAAAGAAATCAATAAAAAATAGGCAACAAATAGTAGAATAGAGTTGTTTTTATTAACAATAGAGTATAGTATATCGCATTTATTGGTTAAATATAAGAGATATGAGCAAAAACACAAAAAAGAAATCAATAAAAAATAGGCAACAAATAGTAGAATAGAGTTGTTTCTATTAACAATAGAGTATAGTATATCGCATTTATTGGTTAAATATAAGAGATATGAGCAAAAACACAAAAAAGAAATCAATAAAAAATAGGCAACAAATAGTAGAATAGAGTTGTTTCTATTAACAATAGAGTATAGTATATCGCATTTATTGGTTAAATATAAGAGATATGAGCAAAAACACAAAAAAGAAATCAATAAAAAATAGGCAACAAATAGTAGAATAGAGTTGTTTCTATTAACAATAGAGTATAGTATATCGCATTTATTGGTTAAATATAAGAGATATGAGCAAAAACACAAAAAAGAAATCAATAAAAAATAGGCAACAAATAGTAGAATAGAGTGGTTTCTATTAACAATAGAGTATAGTATATCGCATTTATTGGTTAAATATAAGAGATATGAGCAAAAACACAAAAAAGAAATCAATAAAAAATAGGCAACAAATAGTAGAATAGAGTTGTTTCTATTAACCATAGAGTATAGTATATCGCATTTATTGGTTAAATATAAGAGATATGAGCAAAAACACAAAAAAGAAATCAATAAAAAATAGGCAACAAATAGTAGAATAGAGTTGTTTCTATTAACAATAGAGTATAGTATATCGCATTTATTGGTTAAATATAAGAGATATGAGCAAAAACACAAAAAAGAAATCAATAAAAAATAGGCAACAAATAGTAGAATAGAGTTGTTTCTATTAACAATAGAGTATAGTATATCGCATTTATTGGTTAAATATAAGAGATATGAGCAAAAACACAAAAAAGAAATCAATAAAAAATAGGCAACAAATAGTAGAATAGAGTTGTTTCTATTAACAATAGAGTATAGTATATCGCATTTATTGGTTAAATATAAGAGATATGAGCAAAAACACAAAAAAGAAATCAATAAAAAATAGGCAACAAATAGTAGAATAGAGTTGTTTCTATTAACAATAGAGTATAGTATATCGCATTTATTGGTTAAATATAAGAGATATGAGCAAAAACACAAAAAAGAAATCAATAAAAAATAGGCAACAAATAGTAGAATAGAGTTGTTTCTATTAACAATAGAGTATAGTATATCGCATTTATTGGTTAAATATAAGAGATATGAGCAAAAACACAAAAAAGAAATCAATAAAAAATAGGCAACAAATAGTAGAATAGAGTTGTTTCTATTAACCATAGAGTATAGTATATCGCATTTATTGGTTAAATATAAGAGATATGAGCAAAAACACAAAAAAGAAATCAATAAAAAATAGGCAACAAATAGTAGAATAGAGTTGTTTCTATTAACAATAGAGTATAGTATATCGCATTTATTGGTTAAATATAAGAGATATGAGCAAAAACACAAAAAAGAAATCAATAAAAAATAGGCAACAAATAGTAGAATAGAGTTGTTTCTATTAACCATAGAGTATAGTATATCGCATTTATTGGTTAAATATAAGAGATATGAGCAAAAACACAAAAAAGAAATCAATAAAAAATAGGCAACAAATAGTAGAATAGAGTGGTTTCTATTAACAATAGAGTATAGTATATCGCATTTATTGGTTAAATATAAGAGATATGAGCAAAAACACAAAAAAGAAATCAATAAAAAATAGGCAACAAATAGTAGAATAGAGTTGTTTCTATTAACCATAGAGTATAGTATATCGCATTTATTGGTTAAATATAAGAGATATGAGCAAAAACACAAAAAAGAAATCAATAAAAAATAGGCAACAAATAGTAGAATAGAGTTGTTTCTATTAACAATAGAGTATAGTATATCGCATTTATTGGTTAAATATAAGAGATATGAGCAAAAACACAAAAAAGAAATCAATAAAAAATAGGCAACAAATAGTAGAATAGAGTTGTTTCTATTAACAATAGAGTATAGTATATCGCATTTATTGGTTAAATATAAGAGATATGAGCAAAAACACAAAAAAGAAATCAATAAAAAATAGGCAACAAATAGTAGAATAGAGTTGTTTCTATTAACAATAGAGTATAGTATATCGCATTTATTGGTTAAATATAAGAGATATGAGCAAAAACACAAAAAAGAAATCAATAAAAAATAGGCAACAAATAGTAGAATAGAGTTGTTTCTATTAACAATAGAGTATAGTATATCGCATTTATTGGTTAAATATAAGAGATATGAGCAAAAACACAAAAAAGAAATCAATAAAAAATAGGCAACAAATAGTAGAATAGAGTTGTTTCTATTAACAATAGAGTATAGTATATCGCATTTATTGGTTAAATATAAGAGATATGAGCAAAAACACAAAAAAGAAATCAATAAAAAATAGGCAACAAATAGTAGAATAGAGTTGTTTCTATTAACCATAGAGTATAGTATATCGCATTTATTGGTTAAATATAAGAGATATGAGCAAAAACACAAAAAAGAAATCAATAAAAAATAGGCAACAAATAGTAGAATAGAGTTGTTTCTATTAACAATAGAGTATAGTATATCGCATTTATTGGTTAAATATAAGAGATATGAGCAAAAACACAAAAAAGAAATCAATAAAAAATAGGCAACAAATAGTAGAATAGAGTGGTTTCTATTAACAATAGAGTATAGTATATCGCATTTATTGGTTAAATATAAGAGATATGAGCAAAAACACAAAAAAGAAATCAATAAAAAATAGGCAACAAATAGTAGAATAGAGTTGTTTCTATTAACCATAGAGTATAGTATATCGCATTTATTGGTTAAATATAAGAGATATGAGCAAAAACACAAAAAAGAAATCAATAAAAAATAGGCAACAAATAGTAGAATAGAGTTGTTTCTATTAACAATAGAGTATAGTATATCGCATTTATTGGTTAAATATAAGAGATATGAGCAAAAACACAAAAAAGAAATCAATAAAAAATAGGCAACAAATAGTAGAATAGAGTTGTTTCTATTAACAATAGAGTATAGTATATCGCATTTATTGGTTAAATATAAGAGATATGAGCAAAAACACAAAAAAGAAATCAATAAAAAAATAGGCAACAAATAGTAGAATAGAGTTGTTTCTATTAACAGTAGAGTATAGTATATCGCATTTATTGGTTAAATATAAGAGATATGAGCAAAGACACAAAAAAGAAATCAATAAAAAAATAGGCAACAAATAGATCTTACGCAAGGCAAGATACGTTACTCTTCTAACTACCATGAGAAGTGTAGTTGTGTTTAAACTTATTTTAAATGTGTTTTACTTACAAACCTGGTGTATTCTTGTTCAGTTGGATAACAGAAAAACTGAAATTACAGATAATCGCTCAAAAACCGAAAATTAAACAAAATACTGGTGGAACATCATATTTTTCCACGATTAGTTACATTTATTGAATGTTTTTCTATCACTATTTTATTTATCAGCAATAGTGTAACCCTTCATGCATATACTGAACTGTGTCGCATACAGACTCCCTATAACAATTGTCCTTGACAATGCTATTGCGATATTTCCTATTACGAATTAATCGTTTATATGAAAAAAATATATCCTAACTGGATCTACCACGAGAAAATACAAATCGAAGGAGAAACATTTTACAACGAAATACAGTATACGAATATAATAACCTGGTGACATCTTCTAGTATAAAAAACTAACTTAAGGAACAGGTGACGTCGTTCAAAGGGAACACCAGGTTATTCTTATTATTGTATAACAGAAAATGCAGGCAACCCTGATTGTATTACAGCTACAAGATAATTATTTACTATATGATAAGAGTATTGATTTACTCCTCTCCAGGAGTTAGGCACAAGGCCAGTTTTTATCTTACTCCCACAAGTAAGATGTGACCCAAGGTCGGGTCGGGAAAGTGGGGTTTAAAAATTGCCTGGGTAGCCCCGTCGGCATTCCCCGGTAGGGGCGCCCCAGGCAGTAAGCAATAAACTTACTCCTCCCCAAAGAGGGGAGGCGAAGCCTGGGAGGGTGGACCTCCTAGAACTGAACAGGACAGACCCATAGACCGGTGTAAATCAAGCCTCGAAGGCCAAGACAATACCAGTCTCTGGGGTGCAGTATCCATCGGAACAGATACTACACTTTGATCTTATGGTACGAGTATGATAAGAGTAGACATTATATTCACCTTGTTAAAAGCGGGGTAGGTTCAGTATCAAATTAGTGTACAAATGGATGGGAAACGATCCAAAATACTTATTTAAACTATTCTAGTTTTCCAAGTAGAATAGAGTTGTTTCTATTAACCATAGAGTATAGTATATCGCATTTATTGGTTAAATATAAGAGATATGAGCAAAAACACAAAAAAGAAATCAATAAAAAAAATAGGCAACAAATAGATCTTACGCAAGGCAAGATACGTTACTCTTCTAACTACCATGGAAAGTGTAGTTGTGTTTAAACTTATTTTAAAGTGTGTTTTTACTTACAAACCTGGTGTATTCTTGTTCAGTTGGATCACAGAAAAACTGAAATTACAGATAATCGCTCAAAAACCGAAAATTAAACAAAATACTGGTAGAACATTATATATTTCTACGATTGGTTACATTTATTGAATGTTTTTCTATCACTATTTTATTTATTTTTCCATTTTGACCGAGTGTCAAAGATCCCTGCAGGGTTCATGACTAACCATTTTGTTTTTCGTTTTTAACGAACAAGTAGACATGTAGGTAGAAAAGTAACTCATCTTACCTGTGGTAACATTTATTGTTTGCCTATTTGTTTTGTCACCCTTTTTGGTTTTGGTGGCGAGTATAAAAGATCCCCAGAGATAAACTATCTCAATAACAACCATACAGGTATTTTGCTTTTAAAGTAAAGTTTGAATCCTTTTACTAAGCAACTTAGAGTAATTACAAATTCACGTTAATCAAAAAGCGATAAATATAAGCAGATTGTAAAAATGTTCTATATAGCAGCAGTTGTTCCTTGCTATTATTCATTTTCAATAATAAACGGTTAACTGAATAATTGTTATATAGTATTTTAATTACTCGTACCTTTCCTTCGTCGTGGAGGAGTGTCGTCTCGATGTCGTCCAGCGGTTGAGTTTTCCCCTCGTTTCAGGACTGCCGTGAAACATCGCCGCCATCATCGCTACACGCCGCGCGTCCAGTATCATCATCTTTGTATTGGGCTGTAACAAAGATGTTATACTCAGCGAAAAACAAGACATACTCTCTCTTTTGAATGTGATTACTTTTATTTAGGCGTCAAGTTTCTGTCGAGATGTTTTACTAACGAAGAGAGAGATTACTTCACTATTATCGTAGTTAATTCCTAAGTATCTATGGTCCATTAAGTCCTTAAACATTCGTGCAAGGAGAGGAAGGAATTTTATCACGCTTGTATTCTGTTAGGGAAGTAAATTCCCCTTTTCATTTGCGGACTACATGGAGAAATCGTGTGTTCAGCTTGCTCCCAAAAAAACAGACTGACAAAACTCAGTTTCCCACACAAGAGCCCGTGACGCCACAGAACCCTTATGCGCAGGTGCACGTTGACCCTTGACCTGAGGTCTCGTAAACGTGGTGGCCCTGTCAACGCTTGTGAGCTCCGACTGTGAGAAAAGCCCTATTTGGCACTCGGCTGTACGGGTTCACCCGCACTAAATCACACAAGCCAAAGCAACCGATCCCCAACACATACGTCCACCTTAAGATGCGTCCGGCCTCACATGGCCATTATCCAATATAATTATTAAAAACATTTTCTTAATATTAGAAACTTAATTCGCAAAGTGTAACATATTTAACTTGCGCGCCTCGACTGTGTTCTCGAAAACTACCGAATTGAATTATTATTTTTTCATTTTACAAAGTCTAGTTGTTTATTCGTGATGCTATCTGTGGCGACATTTTTTCGAGTAAGGATTTCATCAGGTAAGTAATTAAACTTGGGTTTGTCAACCGAGACGCACAGATTGAAAAATCAATGGATAAATGTGATTGTTTTACGGACAGATGTATTTTTTGACATCAAGGTCGGTGACGGTTTGTGATATTTGTGAGGAAAATTCATGAAATGTGAAGGTGATTCTAGATAATAAATATTTAATTCAAGGAAAATTTATGAAATGTGAAGGTGATTCTAGATAATAAATATTTAATTCAAGGAAAATTTATGAAATGTGAAGGTGATTCTAGATAATAAATATTTAATTCAAGGAAAATTTATGAAATGTGAAGGTGATTCTAGATAATAAATATTTAATTCAAGGAAAATTTATGAAATGTGAAGGTGATTCTAGATAATAAATATTTAATTCAAGGAAAATTTATGAAATGTGAAGGTGATTCTAGATAATAAATATTTAATTCAAGGAAAATTTATGAAATGTGAAGGTGATTCTAGATAATAAATATTTAATTCAAGGAAAATTTATGAAATGTGAAGGTGATTCTAGATAATAAATATTTAATTCAAGGAAAATTTATGAAATGTGAAGGTGATTCTAGATAATAAATATTTAATTCAAGAAAAATTCATGAAATGTGAAGGTGATTCTAGATAATAAATATTTAATTCAAGGAAAATTTATGAAATGTGAAGGTGATTCTAGATAATAAATATTTAATTCAAGGAAAATTTATGAAATGTGAAGGTGATTCTAGATAATAAATATTTAATTCAAGGAAAATTTATGAAATGTGAAGGTGATTCTAGATAATAAATATTTAATTCAAGGAAAATTTATGAAATGTGAAGGTGATTCTAGATAATAAATATTTAATTCAAGGAAAATTTATGAAATGTGAAGGTGATTCTAGATAATAAATATTTAATTCAAGGAAAATTTATGAAATGTGAAGGTGATTCTAGATAATAAATATTTAATTCAAGGAAAATTTATGAAATGTGAAGGTGATTCTAGATAATAAATATTTTATTCAAGGAAAATTTATGAAATGTGAAGGTGATTCTAGATAATAAATATTTAATTCAAGGAAAATTTATGAAATGTGAAGGTGATTCTAGATAATAAATATTTAATTCAACGAAAATTCATGAAATGTGAAGGTGATTCTAGATAATAAATATTTAATTCAAGGAAAATTCATGAAATGTGAAGGTGATTCTAGATAATAAATATTTAATTCAATGAAAATTCATGAAATGTGAAGGTGATTCTAGATAATAAATATTTAATTCAATGAAAATTCATGAAATGTGAACGTGATTCTAGATAATAAATATTTAATTCAAGGAAAATTCATGAAATGTGAAGGTGATTCTAGATAATAAATATTTAATTCAAGGAAAATTCATGAAATGTGAAGGTGATTCTAGATAATAAATATTTAATTCTAAGGAAAATTCATGAAATGTGAAGGTGATTCTAGATAATAAATATTTAATTCAAGGAAAATTCATGAAATGTGAAGGTGATTCTAGATAATAAATATTTAATTCAAGGTAAATTCATGAAATGTGAAGATGATTCTAGATAATAAATATTTAATTCAAGGTAAATTCATGAAATGTGAACGTGATTCTAGATAATAAATATTTAATTCAAGGAAAATTCATGAAATGTGAACGTGATTCTAGATAATAAATATTTAATTCAAGGAAAATTCATGAAATGTGAACGTGATTCTAGATAATAAATATTTAATTCAAGGAAAATTCATGAAATGTGAAGGTGATTCTAGATAATAAATATTTAATTCGAGGAATTTATTCCCATATACATTCGTACTCTGTATTAGTGGGGTTTTATTTTAAAATCCATGGAAGACATGTAATACATTCAATAAGGATATTGTGAATAGAAGGAGTACACGTTTATCTTATTGTACACGTAAATTCTCATTTTAGTTTAATCACTTCGAAATGTTACTATCACGAACCTTGTATATTTATATGATGGGAACAATCTGCTACGTTAACTAAATTAAAGAGTGAGTTTGAAATTCCCGCATAAAGTTTCTAAAGGTTTACTAGAACGTTCGCAAGTTCGTAACAGGTTTACTTGAAGATGGTCAGAGGTTACAAAAGTCGAAACGTTTAAGTATATAACGACTTAGGAGGGGGCAGTAGTCCAAATAATATAAGAAATACAAGAATAAAAAGATTTGGTTTTCTGAATGAAAAATAGGTAAATATAATCACGTCGTATTCACTGAATAATATGTTGAGCAATCAGTAATTTTTTTACAAGTTTATAAAAGAAATCACAAATCTTTGGGGAGGAGTAAGTTTATTGCTTACTGTCTGAGGCGCCCCTACCGGGGAATGCCGACGGGACTGCCCAGGCAATTTTTAAATGGCCAGAGTGCTCACTTCTCGAGCGCTGACTTTTCAAACCCCACTTTCTCGACCCGATCTTGGGTCACATCTTACTTGTAGGAGTAAGATAAAACTGGCCTTGTGCCTAACTCCTAGGGAGGAGTAAATAAAGCTTACTTTCTCTAATTATTCTAGTCGACTGGTATGCAAGCTACTTTTCAGAGGGGCGTCATATATGAACACACACTTTAGAAGGCATGAGACTAACGAACTAAAAACTGAGTAAAGAATAATAAACCATGTTTAATAGTGCCCTTGGTTGAACGGCAGAGATAGCTTTCACTAGATTTCGAAGCCGATTGTGTACTGAATCAAGGCAAGAAAGAGCTCTCTGACCGGCAGCTTCCCAGAAATGGTAACAATTGACCATCCTAGATAACACTATGTTAAGCCAGCCTGAAAATGTAGAAGTAAAAGCTGTCATACCACCAACACAGCTCGAAACCTTCCCGTTAGGATATAACAACTAGTCAAAATGGAAGTGCATAAACTGACTCCGCTCAGGTGTCGGCCGTTTAAGGTGGCCGTAAGTAGATGGAGCTATCTTTAGTGTCCAAACCACATGCGACTGTGGCAGAAAAACCCCAGGCTATGGAGCACCACTTTCAATGCGTTCTGTTGGGCGGACCCTGCAAAGCAACAGATCTAGCACCTTAGAACATCAAAGGACATTAATGTACCAAGCACTGACTGAACTTTATATGAGCTGAATTGCTTTGTATATGGACACACAAAAAAGATGAAGACTTTCCTAGAACGTATCTAACTATTATAAATATATATATTTCTTTTATATCGCTTGTAGCAATATGCTTTCCAGCAAATTCATTCACAAGATCTAAAGAAATGATTATGTTTCATCTTTAAACATATTCACGAATGAGAATACGTTTTCATACTAGTGGGTCCGCACTTATCAAGACTTGAAACACACGCGAGGTTAAAGATTATAATAATGTTAGTTAGATAATTGGCACACCATGAGAGAAGTAATAACGATTGAGTAGCCAAGAAGACGACTCAAAACAAGTTTTTGACAACTAATACAACCACGTTGTAGTAACGTGGTTTTCTGTTAACACATAAGAAGTTCTAGGAAATAAACTTTGTTCCAGGAAGTTTCGTTTTGTTTTACATACACAGAAAGAGAAAAGAAACGTTATTTACGGTAATTGCAGCTAGACGAGTGCTTATGAATATTTAACTCGAGGGAAGTAGATATTAATTTCCATGAATAGAGTGTTCTTTCAAATAAATGAAAGTATAGGCCATTACTCATCAATTTATATTAATTTCTGTCATTTTCAATCCTGCCGTAATTCAAATTTTCTGTAAATCCATCAATCTAATTATTTTTTTATTTAAGGATTGCTTTCAGTCTTGATATATGGTGATTATATACTAAAAAAGAAAACATAAATCATGCTAGATAAAGAGCTGAACACAATATTGAAACCCATTATTAAAAAAAAAAATGTCACGTAACTAAATTAATGCATTCGAAAGGCCATATTGCCTCGTTGAGTTGATACGTTATTTCATGGATATTGCTCCAGACAAGACAAGAAGCTTCTTGATGTAAGGAGATCATAGAAAACACTACTTTAAAGTCATAAACTAGTCAACGATAACTGTTAGATGGATAGATGGTTAGAAACATCGCTCATTGAATGTGAGTACTAATTGGAAAAATAAGGGAAACGATACTTACAAGGATTTTCTACTTGGCCTTTTGGCTAAGATCAAAGTGTAGTATCTGTTCCGATAGATACTACACCCCATAAGCTGGTATTGTCTTGGCCTTCGGGGCTTGATTTACGCCGGTCTATGGGATTGTCCTGTGCAGTTCTAGGAGGTCCACCCTCCCAGGCTTTGCCTCCCCTCTTTGGGGAGGAGTAAGTTAATTGCTTACTGCTTGAGGCGCCCCTACCGGGGAATGCCGACGGGGCTGCCCAGGCAATTTTTGATGGTCAGAGTGCTCACCTCTCGGGCGCTGGCTTTTCAACCCCCACTTTCCGACTATGCTTGGGTCACATCTTACTTGTGGGAGTAGGATAAAAACTGGCCTTATGCCTAACTCCTGGAGAGGAGTAAATTACTCTTGGACTTTTGGCTAAGATCAAAGTGTAGTATCTGTTCCGATGGATACTGCCCGAGACTGGTCCTGTGCAGTTCTAGGAGGTCAACCTTCCCAGGCTTTGCCTCCCCTCGTTGGGGAGGAGTAGGTTTATTGCTTACTGCCTGAATCGCTCCTACCGGGGAATGCCGACGGGGCTGCCCAGGCAATTTTTAAACAGTCAGAGTGCTCACTTTCTCGGGCGCTGGCTTATCAAATCCCACTTTCCCGACCTTGTGTCACATCTTATCGCTGTGGGAGGAAGATAAATAACCCTTGGCCTTTTGGCTAAGATCAAAGTGTAGTATCTGTTCCAATGGATACTGCACCCTTTTAAAAAACTGGTATTGTCTTGGCCTTCGGGCCTTGATTTACGCCGGTCTATGGGTCTGTCTTGTGCAGTTCTAGGAGGTCAACCTTCCCAGGTTTCGCCTCCCCTCTTTGGGGAGGAGTAAGTTTATTGCTTACTGCCTGAGGCGCCCCTTACCGGGGAATGCCGACGGGGCTGCGCAAACAATTTTGAATGGTCAGAGTGCTCACCTCTCGGGCGCTGTCTTTTCAAACCCCACTTTCCTAACCCGACCTTGGATCACATCTTATCTTGTGGGAGTAAGATAAAACTGGCCTTGTGCCTAACTCCTGGAGAAGAGGTAATAAAATCTCTCTAGTTATAATAGATTGATACAATATAGGATCCCATAATAAATGAATGGGAGATAAGACAAGACTTATACATAATATTGATCAAGATAAAAAGAGTAATTCCAAAATATACGAAGTTTCCTTGTAATATGTTTAAGTACCAATTAACATTAATTTAATAAACCCAGAAAATAAACCGAGATTTTCTTAATAAATTCATCTATTATTATACCAGAGTCTGTTTCCTTAGGATATTTTAATTCATGTTTTAATCACATAAAATTCATAGAAACACATTACTTAGATGTCGGGTTAAGTTATGTTTGAAAAATAGATAGTAATTATTTTTTTAAAAAGCCTTAATTTTAATCAACTCTAAAAATGGCGCATCTCTTTTTAATTTCATGTCCATCACTCTCTTCATCATTACCTTATAGAGAGACAAAATATGAAATCCGATAATTATTGAAGATCGGTTATATCAATAATTATTTAAAAAAATAATGATGAGGATCAATCAATAAAATATTTAGAACTTAATTTGATAACATTTTTTCTTACTTTCGTTAACTCTCTCTTGTTCCATAGCTATCTATTTATTTATTTATCTATCATCTATTTCACTCCATCTATCTCTCTTTCACTCTCTCTCTCTCTCTTTCTCTCTATCTATCTCTATCACCTGTTTAACAACAGTCGGGGGTAATAAAGAAAGTAAATCATAACAATAAATGAATTGGGAATTATAAAGAAAGGTAAATAACAGCAAAACGAGTAAAACTATTACGTCATTGACTGATAGAGAGTAAAAAGTTAATCTTTGGTTTACTTTTGCAGACTCCTAACTACCGCATTTTCTCTTTCAGCCATCACATTTCATGGACGATGTTTCTCACAAAGGTGGAAAGAAAATCTGTTTTCTGGGTCGGAATCTATCCATCTTACTCTATCGTTGGGCAGTCGTTAACCTTGAATTAGTATGTTTTAGTTTCTTACATCAAGTGGCTTTATGTTTTGTCTGGAGCGATTTCCATGAATATAGGAAATACAAGATATGGATATATAGCAAGCAGAAAGCGACTTATTTAGTATTCTGTCTATTTTTAAGTACTTTGTTACATTAGGGTCTACGCGAACTCTGACCCCACCATTAGAGTTATGATTAGGGTTAGAGTCAGTATCAAAATAGCGTTTAGAGTTAGCGTTATGGTTTAGGGTTAGGGTACGAGTCATAGTAAAAGTTAGCGTGGGTCCTAATGTAACACAGTACGATTGTTTATGTTAATTGATTTGGCAACTCACTTTTGCTGATTCAAACAATCGAGCCAGAGTTGATCGGGTGACCGAACATATGACATTGTTCTAGTGTGTTATATAGGGTGAAGTTTGTAAATCAAAAATGTTGTCATGGACACATGTCAAAATAGATAACGTTGTTTTAAAAAAAAAATTATTTATTACTTATGATTTACCACATATCAAAGCAAAAGGTTTCTTGATGATGCATGAATTATCGGTTTAATTAGAAAGAATATTATGTGAAACGGAATTAACAAATTATGATCATTGATAAGAAAATCTTCATGACAAATATTAGTTGAAATTTGGAATTGTCATATCGTAGTCTACAGTAAAGCAGTTTTGTGTAATGTGTTACACATGTGCAGCGATCTTTGGAGCTTACTATTTTCATCGTCTTATATGTGTCATTCGCAAGAGAAAAGAGGGTATTTTTCAGTTGTGGTAGGGAGATGAGTTTTCGCTCTGACTTTATTTAAATAAAACAATGAGAATCTAATGCTGTGTCGAGTGCCTTGCATAGAATTTGGAGAACAGAAGAGCTTGATATTTACAATGATTAACGTTTAATAGACCGACATACGAGAATGGGGTCTGAATAGAGTTTTTGGTTTGATTCTCCCCTCAGGAGTACTGATGACGACAAAAGTCTTTCGAAGTCTAACCAACAGTTCAATTATAAAAATAAAAACAATGATGATTAGAAAAACAGTTCGTCAGATATGAATAAATAAATAAATGAATAAATAAATAGCTAAGATACTCGATCTAAGAACTATCAGAATATTTTCTAATAATTTATTTTGAGTTGTCTTCATTAGTCTATGGTTTGTTTGTCTTTTTATCTTTTGACGCATTTTATTTGTATTAAAAGCTAAAGATAAACAGTCTCGTTGTCTTCAGAAAACAAAGGAAGCGGACTAGAAAAAAAAGAGAGTTTGAAATAATGACATACAATTGCAGTATTGATTTACTCCTCTCCAGGAGTTAGGCACAAGGCCAGTTGTTATCTTACTCCCACAAGTAAGATGTGACCCAAGGTCGGGTCGGGAAAGTGGGGTTTCAAAATTGCCTGGGCAGCCCCGTCGGCATTCCCCTGTAGGGGCGCCTCAGACAGTAAGCAATAAACTTACTCCTCCCCAAAAAGGGGAGGCGAAGCCTGGGAGGGTGGATCTCCTAGAACTGTACAGGACAGACCCATAGACAGGCGTAAATCAAGCCCCGAAGGCCAAGACAATACCAGTCTATGGGGCGCAGTATCCATCGGAACAGATACTACACTTTGATCTTAGCCAAAGTGCCACCCCTGACATACAATTGCAGTAACATATTTATTTACTCCTCGCTAGGAGTTAGGCACAAGGCCAATTTTATCTTACTCCCACAAGTAAGATGTGACCCAAGATCTGGTCGAGAAAGTGGGGTTTAAAAGCCAGCGCCCGAGAGGTGAGCACTCTGGCCATTTAAAAATTGCCTAGGCAGCCCTGTCGGCATTCCCCGGTAGGGGCGCCTCAGAAACTAAGCAATAAACTTACTCCTCCCCAAAGAGGGGAGGTGAAGCCTGGGAGGGTGGACCTCCTAGAACTGCACAGGACAGGCGTGCAGTATTTATCGGAACAGATACTACACTTTGATCTTAGCCAAAATGCCACCCCTGACATACAATTGCAGTAAGATATGGTATTCATTCCCAGAATACAAAATAATACGACCATCACACATTGACATTAGTTCTTTAAATAAATATAAGTATACGCAAATATGGTTTCCGTCGGCGGTAAAATAAAATAAAATAAAATAAAATAACAATGTCAGAAAAACTTTCAGTCTGAGGCATATCACATCCGTATCGTTTGCCAAATGAATAAATAATATCCAAAGCAGGGCGACGTGCATAAGAAATAATCATGTTCAAACAATGTATGAAATGGTACTAATCTGAGGTCTCTGTTAGAGAGCACACTTTCTTCTTTTAGACTCTTAAACAAAAGAAAGGTAAACTTTTAATAGAGAATAACATATCTATATATTTTTTTTTCTGTTGGGAAATATCTATTTGACTTGTCACCGGCACTTTTGTTTATTCCGACCGAATCAGATGTCATACTCGTTCGCTAATGAAAATACTAAGCAAAACAAATAGCAAGAAAGTAAAACTAAGGGAACATATGGAATTTTTTAAATTGCGTTACTTTTGTGTGTTTTGCTGTTCGTTATTCTACGGAAGTCACCGGAAACGACGACGAGATCACAGTTTTAATGATGATGATGATGATGATGATGATGATGATGATGATGATGACGATGATGATGATGATGATGATGATGATGATGATGATGACTATAATAATAATAATAATAATAACTATAATAATAATAATAACTATAGTAATAATAATAATAATAATAATAATAACAATAATAATAATAATAATAATAACTATAATAATAATAATAATAATAATAATAATAATAACTATAATAATAATAATAATAATAATAATAACTCTAATAATAATAATAATAATAATAATAATAATAATAATAATAATAATAGTAGTAGTAGTAAAAGAAATAAATACCTGGACAGTATCACTAATAATATACTCTGGACAACTTGACAAGAAAAACTCAGACACCTTGACCAGAGGACTCGAAAATTAATGACTATGCACAATGCACTAAATCCAAAAGACGATACAGACAGACTCTACGTGAAGAGAAACGAAGGGGCAAGAGGACTAGTATGTATAGAAGACTGGGTGGACGACACTAAAAAGAGCTGGAGAAATACATAAAGCAGAACACAGAAAGACTGATCACCGCAGCAAGAGACACCGTCCCAACGAGATCACAGTTTTAATAATAATAATAATAATAATAATATACTCTCTGGATTCTGGGAGCGTTCATCTTAAATATCCTTTCTTATAGGCATAACGCTGCACACTGTCGAACACGCATTTATGACTTTGGGCAGCATTTACGTTCATTGGCGATCGCCTAAAGCCTCTTCAGCAAGGTTAGTCGACGTGTTAGAACATAACAATTAGTTTATCCGTATTTCCCCCCATTGGAAGAACTGGACCCGCCTCTATAAAGTGATTTTGTGTCAAACTTTGTTTCAGTTGGAGACACTAAAAACATTTACTCATAAAACATGGAAAAATGTTGATAGTTTTGTAAAAGTTATATTTAGATTCATGAACAATATTTCTCAATTTTCAAAAATAATGGCAGCGAAATTGTGTTCGGGGAGAAGGGTTATCCGATAGTTATTCTTCTGTTCTCTTGTTTTTTTTTTCTGAGGAAGATTTACTACTTGGGATCGCGTGTTGTTAAATATACACAATACAATTTAGATTAAGCCTAAAGTGGCCTTGTAGAAGTGCCATAGTCAAAAGAAAACAGCATCAAAACTGACATATCTAACTTTCCTTCTGGCAAGCCAGTTTTTTAGTTTTTATTGTTTTACCGTGTTAGTAACAATATGATAACGTTACGTAGCTACACTTCCTTTGAAAAATACTAACATAAAACCTTTATAAATAATCATCTAAAAAAATGAGCAAGGGAGATAACTCAATTAAAGTTGAGGAATATGATAGAAGAGTTCTACCGAACGTTAAACTGCATTCCAGCAATATTGTGTAAATTTATGAAATCTCAGATTAATGCTGTAAGCACGTAAATATTCAAAGGAGAAAAATCCTATCTCAAATTATGGCAAATATTTCTTAGCCTTCTTTATTCATGGCAGAAAAAATGGGTCTTAGATTAATGATTTTTATTTACTATTTATTTACTGCTTATAAAGGCGTAAAATCCACTCGAGGATGAGGATTATTGAGTTTGTCAAGTGACAGTGAGACGGAACATTGAGGAGTGGTGACGATTGTTGAAACTGGGCAGAATTTGATTATATAAGAATTGAAAACGACCATGTTGTAGTCAGCTGGGAAGCAGCCCTGCGGTATTGTGTTACATACACATTGTTTAGAGACGATTGTTGAAACTGGACAGAATTTGATTATTTAAGAAGCTACTATATAAGGCGTAACAACAATCTGTTAACATTGTATTTGAAAAAAAATACTATGTTTTAGTCTGCTGGAAAGCAAACCGGTTGTATTGTGCTCCACAGACGGGTATGTATTCAAAGGAATTATGCTCATGAAAATCCACTTAAGTTTAAGGTTCTTACAGTATAATTAAGATACGCCCTAAGTTGAAGTATTGTTGCCACATTTGAGGAGGTGGCGGGCAGAATACTTTTTTTTACTTAGAAAGACTACAAAATTAGCATAGAAAAATGGCGGTGTTTTATTTTCTCGCTTACAGGAGTGTTTCTAAATATGAGTCGTTGCGACTCTTTTTCTATTTAATCGTTACTTCGTGGTAGGTGCTCTAATGAGATCGACTCTCTCGTCTCTCTCCCTTGTAAAAGAGTTTACAACACTAACTCGTGTTCCTACTACTACTACTACTACTATTACTACTACTACTACATAGAACCTTTTTTTCTTCATATGTGTGCCTAAAATAATTTCAATAAAAAAGGTTTATTTCTAAAATATTCTCAGCTCTGGAACACATAACCACGAGACTGATTCTCTGCATACTAAAATATTGCTCATTGAACGATTTCTTGGTGAAATGTTTGTTTTCAATTCTTCCCATAATAATGTACATCGTACATCTGTAAATAACAATAACCCTTATTTTCGATAAATCATAGTAAATGGTGAATAATGTTTATAAAAAAGTATTACATATTCCTGTCAATATACAAACGACCATAAAAATAAAGTCGAAGCTGCGGATTCCAGTAAACTTGCAACAACCACGAACAAGCCGAGCAGCTAACTGCATAGTCTGGCGGAGCCGATGTTCATCTCCAAGCTACATGCAGTGCCTGCTATTCTCAAATAAGCACCCATTTAGTACTGCCCAACGTTGCTTAACGTCGGTAATATAACGGGAATCGGTGTGCCAACGTTATCACGGTGTATATTTATATATATTAAACATTAGAAATAATTAAACATACCTAAATCTCTTTTTTAAAGGAAATCGTATGATACACAGTTTATGTATAGCTGTACATATCCAGAGTAACAATGAAGTCATGTTACTCTCATTTTTCTTTGGTATTTTTTATGAATACCATTTTTAAACGTTACATTTAATTAATTCGGTATAAGGAAGTATTTCATAAATGAGTAGCATATTTTCCTCAAATTCCAGATCAAATAATTATTATCAACAAAAGAAAATAATAAACACCTTTCATTTTTAAGCAAAAAATCACTAGAACCGACTATTTTATTTGGTGTGAGTATTTTTTAGTAAATATCTACAGGGGTAGTAGTGGTGATAATAATAGTAATAATAATAATAATAATAATAATAATAATAATAATAATAATAATAATAATAATAATAATAATAATAATAATGATTATGATTATGATAATGATAATGATAATGATAATGATAATAATAATGATAATGATAATAATAATAATAATAATAATAATGATAATAATGATAATAATGATAATAATGATAATGATAATGATAATGATAATAATGATAAGGATAATAATAATAAAAATGATAATGATAATAATAATGATAATAATGATAATGATAAGGATAATAATAATAAAAATGATAATAATAATAATAATAATAATAATAATAATAATAATAATAATAATAATAATAATAATAATAATAGTAAAAGAAATAAATACCTGGACAGTATCATTAATAATATACTGCAAGGTTATCTGCGGTGGCTACCGGAAAGAGGTGGGGAATACTGAACACAGGAAGAGACTTGTTTTCACTCAGACTCCAGGGAATACCACCGGTTGTCGGTGAGCAATCACTGATGATCTCTGTGGGAACTCTTAGTGAGCACCAATAATCATGATAATAATAATAAGAAGAAGAACAAGAAGAAAACGAATTCTAACAGATTGCCAATACTTGAAGCCGTTAAAAAAACTTTTTAAATTTAAAATTTTTTTAAAAAACAAAACAATCATCGTCATGGCATGAATCGATTGCAAACATGATATTACAAACTCCCTAAAGCATTGAGGATTTCATACTCGAAAGTTTAAAAACAATATCATACAAATTTGTCAACGTAATTGAGAACGCAATGGAAACAGTGATTGGAATCGATAGTCGCAGGATATCACCTGACAGAAATAACTAAAACAGCTGGCTGCTGTTGATTTATCCAATGATTCCATTCAGCTGACATGTATGTTTGCTATAAAAACAGAAACCATCACTTGTAATTTCCAAATAAATCAAAAACATTTTGAAATGTAAATATAAGTAATAATTATAATAATATATATAATTTAAATAAGGAAAGATGAAGATAAAAAATTGCATAAAATTACCTAAAATTGATACAAATGTTATTACATCGAAAGTTCAGATGCAAAGAGTTACACTAATCCTTAATCCATGGAATTTTCAAAGATAATCCTTTTAAAATGTGCATCTGAATTTTCGATGTTATAACATTTGTATCAATTTTAGGTAATTTTATGTACATTTATGCAACTTGTTATCTTCATGTTTCCTTCTTTAAAGTGATTGCTCTACTCAACGTATTGAGCTTTACTTGATCACGATAGATCACTTTAACGATACTTCACTTATCGTTAATTCTATTATATATATATATATATATATATATATATATATATATATATATATATATATATATATATATATATATATATATATGTAATTTTATGAAGGCTTACCAAAGCATTCCTTTCAGGACACCAATGATCACCATTAAATATATTTTTTCTTACAAATATTATTTATTCAAATTAAATGTTTTTTCCTACACGTGTTTCACTACCAAGCAGTTACTTGCTTGGCAGATCATCAGGGAAATTAAATGTTTGGAATACTGGTTTCAACTGCCGACAATACACAATGTGGCGTTGCAATAGTTGAGGTCACTTAAGAAGAGAAGAGGAAAAAAAATAAAAATAAAAGTCAAAATTAAAAAACAAGGAAGAACAACGATAAAAAAAGAAAGTCCTAGAAAAGTCTTAGAAAAGTAGCTCGTTCATTATTTCTTCCACCAAGCCAACAAGCAAATAATCGGTCCCAAATACATTAAAAAAACCCAAAAAACCGGAACAATGTGCGATAATACACTTTCACGTCGGCCGGCTCAATGATGAATAAATCCCCCCCCCCCACAAAAAAACAAAAGAACTAAATCATTCAAGGTACCGCTCACAAGTTACCATTCCAATCCAATGATAGTATGGGAATTCTAAATCCAACTTCTCACAAAGAAAAGTCACCACAAATGTTCGTCCGAGTTCAAAGAGCCTTATTTAATTTCCCTGATGATCTGCCAAGCAAGTAACTGCTTGGTAATGAAACACGTGTAGGAAAAAACATTTAATTTGAATAAATAATATTTGTAAGAAAAAATATCTTTAATGGTGATCATTGGTGTCCTGAAAGGAATGCTTTGGTAAGCCTTCATAAAATCACATATAAATGCTCTGTACTCTGTAATCGAGTCTCATCGAGCTTGTTTTTATTGGAACAACCCCGGACTTCACTGAATGATCTATTTTATAAGTGAAAAATCTAAATATATATATATACATATATATATATATATATATATATGTATATATAAGATAATGATCTAACGCGTGGTCTAATTATTAGGAAATACTAGTGTTTTATTTCTAAGAATTTGATATAAAATGTCTATAAATAGAAATCGAGTGGTTGATTGTTAACAAAGTGTGTAAAACTATTTATAAAATAATGTTACTTTTAAATATTTATACTAACAAAGTATATACTTCATAATTTGTGTTGTTCTTCGAATAAATCAAAAAGTATTTTTATTCGTTGGTAAATTTGAGAGCCTCTGTTTTTGAATACGATTTTTATTAAAACTTTTGATGACTTCATATCGAGGTGTAACAGTTTTAAACAATTGATGAGAACACGATTGCGATCATTCAATGTTAATATTACTCAGTTCATTATACGTCATCGATTTTAGGAGAATAGCATCTTTGTAGATCATATTTTTTTTGCAAACTTTTCCACAGCAATTCATATGAATCCATCTGGATCGCTTATTTAGTTCCCGGATATTCATGACATCTACAAAACGCAGTATCCTTTGCATATATACACGACTAGAAAAGTTCAGCATCTTCCTGATCCATAGTGTTTTCAGATCCTCAGAAAAAATATATACATTAAAATAACTGTCCGGCAACACGCATTTACTCTGAAACTGTATATGCTGTAACCTCATCAAATAAAATGGCGTATGGAATGCAATGTATTGCTGAAGTTGTACGTGACAACCCACAATAGGAGAGACGATTGCCCTGCGTTGATGTCGTGCGCTCGGTCGCATTGTCTCCGATCAGTGAGATATATGGTTTCAGTGTTTGGTTCTTGGAACTAATAATACAACTCTCTCTCTCCTTCGCTCTTTCTCTCTCTCTCTCCTTCTCTCTCTCTCTCTCTTTCCTTCGCTCTTTCTCTCTCTCTCTCCTTCGCTCTCTCTCTCTCTCTCTCTCTCTCCTTCGCTCTTTCTCTCTCTCTCCTTCGCTCTTTCTCTCTCTCCCTCCTTCGCTCTTTCTCTCTCCTTCGCTCTTTCTCTCTCTCTCTCCTTCGCTCTTTCTCTCTCTCTCTCTCCTTCGTCTTTCTCTCTCTCTCTCTCCTTCGCTCTCTCTCTCTCCTTCGCTCTTTCTCTCTCTCTCCTTCGTCTTTCTCTCTCTCTCTCTCTCCTTCGCTCTCTCTCTCTCCTTCGCTCTTTCTCTCTCTCTCTCCTTCGCTCCTTCTCTCTCTCTCTATCCTTCGCTCTTTCTCTCTCTCTCTCTCCTTCGCTCTCTCTCTCTCCTTCGCTCTCTCTCTCCTTCGCTCTTTCTCTCTCTCTCTCCTTCGCTCTCTATCTCTCTCTCTCTCCTTCGCTCTCTCTCTCTCTCCTTCGCTCTTTCTCTCTCTCTCCTTCGCTCTTTCTCTCTCTCTCTTTCCTTCGCTCTCTCTCTCCTTCGCTCTTTCTCTCTCTCTCTCCTTCGCTCTTTCTCTCTCTCTCTCTCTCTCCTTCGCTCTTTCTCTCTCTCTCTCCTTCGTCTTTCTCTCTCTCTCTCTCTCTCCTTCGCTCTCTCTCTCTCCTTCGCTCTTTCTCTCTCTCCTTCGCTCCTTCTCTCTCTCTCTCCTTCGCTCTTTCTCTCTCTCTCCTTCGCTCTTTCTCTCCTTCGCTCTTTCTCTCTATCTCTCTCTCTCTCCTTCGCTCTCTCTCTCCTTCGCTCTTTCTCTCTCTCTCTCTCTCTCTCCTTCGCTCTTTCTCTCTCTCTCTCCTTCGCTCTTTCTCTCTCTCTCTCTCCTTCGCTCTTTCTCTCTCTCTCTCTCCTTCGCTCTTTCTCTCTCTCTCCTTCGCTCTCTCTCTCTCCTTCGCTCTTTCTCTCTCTCTCTCTCCTTCGTCTTTTTCTCTCTCTCTCTCTCCTTCGCTCTCTCTCTCTCCTTCGCCCTTTTCTCTCTCTCTCTCCTTCGCTCCTTCTCTCTCTCTCTCTCCTCTTCGCTCTTTCTCTCTCTCTCTCTCCTTCGCTCTCTCTCTTTCGCTCTTTCTCTCTCTCTCTCCTTCGCTCTTTCTCTCTCTCTCTCCTTCGCTCTTTCTCTCTCTCTCTCCTTCGCTCTCTCTCTCCTTTGCTCTTTCTCTCTCTCCCTTTCTCTCCTTCGCTCTTTCTCTCTCTCTCTCCTTCGCTCTTTCTCTCTCTCTCTCTCCTTCGCTCTCTCTCTCTCTTTCTCTCTCGTGACAGAACGACCAGCGATTCTAAGATGATCCTGTTTCAAACAATATAAGAACATTATTTGTAACAAACTATAATCTGTTTTCAGAACAACACGGTTTGTCTTTCTTATTCAAAAGTCGATCTTGTGATGTAGCAATCGAATAGTTTATTTCATATCTCTGCTATTAGCCGCAAAAATGGATGACATCAATGGAAACAATCCAGCTAACTTGTTTCTTAATGGTTTACGAACTGTGGTCAGTTATTCTCTAAAGTACTACAGTGTAAGGGGCAGGGTTATGGTTAGGGTTATGGTTAGGGTTAGGGTTAAGGTACTGCAGTGTTACATGTTAGCTTTCCAGCGTGTGGATGGTACACAATGGCAGATATTTGCTAGATGATACCAGACCCAATCAGTTCAATTGAAAACAAAGAAAAGAAATTTGCTTCGTGTCACTCGGACTTCCTCCCATGACGAATCTTCCTATACACGTAGCTCGAGGTCTACTCTTTACATAATTTACTATTCATTTAATTGTTAAAAATTATATTCAGGTTTTCTGATTCTAGCCTTATTTGTACACACCTGCAACAAAATCTCACTATATTTTACTTAAGTTTTTATAATTGTAGAAATGTTGTTTTGCTTTTTTCTTAAATTTAAAAATAAACTGACTTTGATAGACATACGTGTAACCGTAGGCAACACCAGTATTGTTTTTTTTTTGTTAATAATTACTTATCGATCTGGGAAAATGTGTATCTTTTTTCTTATTAAATCATAATTTGTTTTATTTGAATCATTTAACTACTGTTTCCATATTGGATGTTATTCTCACAACGTTTCGACCGATGTAACATCCGACTTTCTTGAATTGCAAATTGTGGAACTCGGCATTATTATGTCGAACTCGGGTATCTGTATATAATTGTAAACGGACCAATTTATTTAAATCAACTGAGGTAGCATTATCTTGTCCAGTCAACCATGACCGGATACAGGTATAATGTAAATCTCAATTATATTCTTAGTATCGCCCGAATTAGTGATTGAATCTTCAATCGATCATAAACCTTTTTAATATAACTGAGTATCACTTAGCACTTATATCCGAGGTGCAAAGTAACTACGTAGAGTAGAATACAAACTCGTGTATTAAATAAAAGATTCTGTTCGAAATTCGGTACAGATTTATGTGTTCAATATAAAAGCAAGGTGCGCCTGACGAATGTCGGCGGTTACATCAGCCGAAACGTTGTGAGAATAAAACTGAAGATGAGAATAGTAGTCGGAACTATCTAAATAATGAAAATTATTAATCCTTATCTAAAAAAAAATAGAACACAAATCATGATTTGTTAGTTTGTGTGTTTGAGAGAAGACAAGGTGAACATCTAATTAAGTAAACAATAAACTAGATTTCGAACAATACATTTTGATTCTATAACATTCTCTTCTGGTGAAGACACGTGCTTACTTAAGTAATAACATTTTCAAATGGAAACGTGTTAAATGCATCTATGTTGCAGGTTACATTGCATTACAAAGAGAAGAAAAAAATGGATTCCAAACAGGAGTTTATCTGTACTCACAAAATGGACCTCTTAAACCCGTTGTGCAATCATCAGATTTGCAGTCACTTGTAGGCAGTATATGTGTATATAATTAAAATATGTACGCACAAAAATCACACTAAAAACTTCCTGACAAAAAGAGACCGAATGAAGTACAAACAATAAAATTGCTTAAAGTTATCTTCTAGGAATTTCAAAGTAAGGCCCAAATCGCATTTAAGCTGACAAATTGAACTTTGCTTCTAGCTAGCCATTTATTTAAATTTTCATGTAGCGTGCTGTTTAAAGAATAATTACCTTCTTAGCAACAGTTTCTTTCAAATATTACTTAGCTTGAAACGATCAACAACTTATATGAAATATTTTTACGTAAACAGAAAGACAAGCAACTGTACTCACAAAAATAACACTTGAAATCTACTGAACAAGAAGGTTAAATTTCCCATTCAAACACCCACACACGCACCCACACAACCACGCACCCCCCACACACACACATATATATATATATGTAAAAATAGAAATGGAATAAAGAATAAGCAATTCAACAACTAACAAAAATAAACTCAAAAACTCATGTTGTAAAGTTCCACCGAGATATTTCGGCCGTAGATACGACCATTTTCGATCAGTTAATAAACTTTATTTCAAAACGGAAAAGTTTTCAAATTTATACAGAGAATGCGATTGGAAGAAAATGTCACGTGCAGAGCACAACAAAACGGGGAGAAAAAGGAACGCGAGGAATGTTATGAAAAGAGAAAGAAAAAGAAGATGAAGAAGAGGAAGAAGAAGAAAGAGATACCAATCAACCAGTATCTTTAGAACGTCAGTGGAAGAAGACGATACGAAGAAGAAGAGAAAGCGAGAGCAAACGTATATATATATATATATACAGGGTGGGCAAAAATAAGGGTCCTATTTTTTAAAATTCATAACTTTTTTATTTATTGATTTTTTTTTTTTTTTTTTTAGAATAAGTAAAGGACCCCTTCCGAAGCAAGCATGAGCCGTATTAGCCCTAAGGAACGTACCCTCATTTAGAAAACATTATTTTTGCTTAAAAAACTCAAAACCGTGTAAAAAACAATACTTTAGTTTTTGTAAGTTTTAAGAAGTGTTTTTCGGCTAAAATTTGTTTTGTTTATTTCAAAAACTCTCGGAAGGGTCAGTCTACACACACATAAAGTTTGGTGAGTTTAACTTTTATTTTGTGGAAGTTATTCAAATTCAAGTTATTCAAATTTAAAGATAGGACCCTTATTTTGGCCCACCCTGTATATATATATATATATATGAAGATGAACCTAGATGGGTCAGAAAGTACTTTGAACCTAAAAGAAAATTACGGCAGATTCATCAGCCAATTCTCATTTAATCCGGAAAATGGAAGGGATTTATACAAACATATCCAGACACGAGTTGTCGGTTATTTTTAATAATACGTGCCTTAGATAAAAAATGCTGCCTCGATACACACATATATATATATATATATATATATATATATATATATATATTTGTTATTTTTTATTATCTATGTACGTATACGTTTCGTCCTTTTTCAATCGGGACTCATCAGCATAGAGATATGACTATTCACTACCGGTCATGCGATTCGAAACCCCGGACCTCAAGTATTTTTCAACTCCAGTCCGACGTCGCTAATCGCTGGGCCAATTGTAAACAGCGAATAAACTATGATAATTTTAACACTTTAATGGCGGCTTTGACGTCGAGGCATTCTACTTCTATTAAGGGAAAGAATGATGCATTATAAGCAAGTGACGTCATGCTGTGTTAATACTACCAATTACAGTGCTCTACTTTCAAGGAGCGACAAATAATAAATATTTGTTATTGTTTATTATCTATGTACGTATACGTTTCGTCCTTTTTCAATCGGGACCTATCAGCATAGAGATATGACTATTCACTACCGGTCATGCGATTCGAAACCCCGGACCTCAAGTATTTTTCAACTCCAGTTCGACGTCGCTAATATATATATATATATATATATATATATATATATATATATATATATATATATATATATATATATATATATATATATATATATATATATATATATATATATATAAATTAGTCATCGTTTTACCTAATGAGCTATTCCTTAAAGCTAATGGAAGTTGAGGATATCCTTACAAATAAGCTCTTCCTAGGGAAGGAGTTTCATGTAGTCATCTACATACAGACTGTTTCGCTGTGCAACACCTCTTCAGTGCGGCTCGACCAATTAGTGCGTCAAGCCGGGATTGAAACTCAACCGTCGAGCTGACAGTCGGCGCTTCTATACGACACTGACTGAATGTAAGTAATACCTGCGAATGGATGTTCAATTCAGTTATTGAATATATATGCAATATGTTATTTAAAGAATATGATTTGTTGATATAGTATTGGAAAAATATAATATTTCCTTGTATCGTAACATTGCCGTATTAGATGCATTTAATGTAATTCATTTCTATAGACAAAATCGATTTCTTATATATTTATGCGGAATATTTCCCGAAAGTATATTTTGAAGACGATTAATTATAATCAATATATAAGCTAACATCGCTTGAAATTTAAATTTGATGGGGGAATATAGACTCTATAAATTCGGTATGGGAATAGATAGATAATAATAATTCGATTTAATTTTGTTTTCCAATTACCATTCTAATTAAATATTTGAAAATTAATGAATGTGCGAGAGAAATATAGGTCGATGATGAATTGACACAGGCTTGTGTTGTAATTTTAATTTGTTGACTATTCTGTTATATATATATATATATATATATATATATATATATATATATATATATATATATATATATTTATATATAGTGAACGCTTTTATTCAAACATGTACACGGTCTGCTACACTGGCATGTCGATGTTATCGATCTACAGCTATCAAAAGCTGAGGTCTCATCAGGCAGAGACCTCAGCTCTTGATAGCTGTAGATCGATAACATCGACATGCCAGTGTAGCAGACCTTGTACATGTTTGAATAAAAGCATTCACGATACAGCTCTATATTTTTATTGAGCACCTTTTTATAAGCCCGGTTTGATTCCCTTTGGATTTCTACCCTGTGGATTTTTACCCTACCTGGATTACTATATATATATATATATATATATATATATATATATATATATATATATATATATATATATATATATATATATATATGTCGGGATTTTGGAACTTTGATAGGACTTTTTGTATTATTTGATTTATTTATCATTAACATTGAATATTGACACATTTCGCGACTGTATACCTTTGCCAGTCCCTTCAATTTCACGTATATGGACTGCTGTTTATAACTTGGAGTAATGTCTTATCTGATTATGCTTCTCAATTTGTATGACCTGGATGGACTGTATGGATTAAACAAAAAGTATGTTTTTGGGTTGATATGTTTGATGTTATATATTTTTATCTATTTGTGTATATAATTTTATATATTTTCAAAGCGTAAATTTTATTACCTGTAGTAGTATAACTGCGGTAATGGTCCTCTGAAGAGAAAAAATATCTTTGAAAACTCATGAGCAAAGGACTTAGGGATACTTTGCTTGAACTTTGAATTCTAATAAAATTTGATTGACACCTTATTTTATTACTTCATTTTTTATATTATAATATTAATGCTCAGTTTTTATCCGGATGTTTCACTAACTATAAGATATTAGTTGACGCTTATATCTTTTGTTAGATTGCTTCATTCATATATATATATATATATATATATATATATATATATATATATATATATATACATACATATATATACATATATATATATACATACATATATATATATGTATATACATACATATATATATATATATATATATATATACATATATATATATATACATACATATATATATATATATATATATATATATATATATATATATATATATATATAACGTATTATTTACTATAAGAATGTGTGTTCGCTTGATCGAAATGTGCGTCTACTTAAAGTGGCAATGCTCAACAGTGTGCACCATATAAAATTATGAGACGAATTTACATGTGTTATGGAATCATAATAAGTTGACGCGTTTGTATCAAATTAACAAACACATAAATAATAGTGAAATAATTTCTTGTTTGATTATATAGGAATAGAATAGTCAGTAAAATATCAATTCTGATTTAAAAAAAAACAGGTAAAATTAACACAAATACATCGTTATATTGATACGATATTTCGATCTTATTACGACACTTAACCACCGAATGTAATATTTATTTTTGTAAAACCAATTAAAAATAAAAAAAAAAGATCTGCAGAAGAAAGTTTAGTGTGGCCTGGTGGATGCGTAAGAGAAAAGTTATTGTAGTCGAGAAAAATATAGTAAGAATGTCTGGGCGTTTTAGAAACGCATTTTGGGATTAGTTTTTTCACTCATCTTTTTAAAAATTGACGCCTCTGTTTGAGTTAGTTTTCATGTGAAAATATGTACGTGATATTGTGGAAAGTGTTAATCGTAGAATTGCTCATCAATGCTGGTTATTTATCTACCTCCCACAGCGGTAAGATGTGACACAAGATCGGAAAGTGGGATTTGATATGTCAGCACCCTAGAGGAAGAGAAATATAACCTTTAAAATTGTCTGGGCAGCCCCCTCGGCATTCCCCGTGAGGGACGCCTCAGGCGATTAGCAATAAACAAACCCCGTCTCAAAGGGTGAGAAGGCAAGGCCATGGAGGGTGGACTTCATAGATAAAATGTCTTAAATAGAGTATTAAAAACGTAAAATACATATTATAACAAAAAACACTCAACGCAAACAATATTTAGATTCGATATTAGGTGTGAGACTTGAACCACAATACACTTACTTGGCGTTCCGGCTAGAATCAAAGTGTTATATATTGTCTGTCAACTGCTGGGCAAAAGGAATCCTTCTTGACTGCAAATAGGGGCATAGAGGATAGGCGGATGAAGTGTGAGAGGAAAGGGCAGTAGAGATAAGAGAAGGTACGAACGAAGGAGTAGGGTGAGAGTGGAACAAATGGAATAGGGTTTGTGATAGACAGATGTTGAGAGAGAAAATGTTAATGAACTATGTTAATACAATTTTTAAACTCTTCCATTTTTTTATTAAGTATGTTTCTCGGTGACACCGGGTAGCCGTGCTAGTTTTAAAATAAATTGAAGTTGCTATAATCAACTAAAGAACTTTATCTCATTACGCATAAGACAACTTATATTGTTATCGATTTCTACTTTAAATTCATTTTGCTAGCCGATACATCACCTGTTTGGTAGTTTAATTATGAAAGATTAATGAGATTTTGTTGTGAATCTTTTGATCGATAAAAATTGGTGAATAGTTGTTTAATTATTTATGTATTTCACCATTCCGAAATAATTTTGACTTACAATTAGTGCCAGGATGATGCGCACGTCGTAACTCTAGCAAATGATATGCAAACAAATATATATATATATATATATATATATATATATATATATATATATATATATATATATATATATATATATATAAGCCAGACTCTATGAGAGAGTTTGATAGCAAGCAGTACCACTAGCTTCATTGCTACACTCAACACGGTTTGTTGTTGTTGATCACTATTCGCTGCTCGTTGTAAATACTCACCGACTTTGCATTTATAAAATTAAATTTCAATCCAATTTGTGGTGGCCAACGGGTAAGCCTTATGACTGCAAATCAGTAGCGATTTGTGATCTGAGTTCTCGCCCGCCGACCGTCGGGAATGCACTTCCTGCACTGAAGATTGCATAAACATCATAGGTAATAAATAATCAATATGTATATATATATATATATATATATAAAATATATATGTGTATATATATGTGTGTGTGAAAATATGACAAACACACATTTTGTCCACCACGACATTTCTTTTTCATGAATTATCGTGTACCTTACCCCATATATATATATATATATATATATATATATATATATATATATATATATGTATATATATATATATATATATGTATATAAATATATATATATATATGTATATAAATATATATATATATATATGTATATAAATATATATATATATATATGTATATAAATATATATATATATGTATATATATAAATATATATATATATATGTATATAAATATATATATATATGTATATAAATATATATATATATATATATATATATATATATATATATATATATACATATATATATGTATATATATATATTGAGAAGCATCACCATTCTTTTATAAACTAGTTAGCAATTGATATTTATTTTGTTGAAAACAGTACGAATATCTAAACAATGGCGTTGCTAATTGTGACCTATCCGAACTAGTATTGTGTTCAGCTTATTAATTATAACTCAATAATTTAAACTATCTGCTTTTTTTTCAATTTAACAAGCATCTCCGAGTTTCTGATTGCTGCTATTAGTTATATAAATAGCAGTTATATTAGATATATTAATAGCAGTTTTATGTTCATGTGTCAGTTTGTGTTGTCAAGCTTTAATCAGAAACTACACCAGCCACACCCATTAATTTGAGATAACTTTTATTTTGCTTGAACTCTAATTTACTATGGATGACATTCTGTTTGTAATATCCATTCATTTGGGTTATTAGCAAATCGCTTGTAGCGACCATTAGTCATCTCTGAGGTTCAGGTGGCAATAAGCCTCCACAGGGTTCCAGTACTCTCCACACTCTTACAGCGAAGGTCTGGTGAGTGCTATCGATCCTCGCTCCCTCCATCTTCCTTAGCCCTTCACGAGTATTTTATAAGCGATCAGCCTAGAATGGCGCTATCACTTGAGGGGCAGTTTCTATCAGTTTCTGTTCCTTGGGTCTATATGGTGGTGATCTTCCTGTGATGTTGTTTTCTTCCTGTTGTTACATCACTATTACTGGTAACAGTTCGTAGCTTATGAGGGTTGGTTTTCGCATTCGAGTTGCAGCTGTTTTTATCCTTACCGTCCTTTGTAAGGTCTCAGTGACCCCTTTCGATTCCAATTTCAACATAGTTTTTTTTCAGTTTTTGGGGACGGTTCCTTGTGCTCCTACGATTATTTTATTATATTGATTTTCTTCATGGTCCATATCCCTTCCAATTTTCTGGCTAGTTCCATGTATGTTTGTGCATTATTATTATTATTATTATTATTATTATTATTATTATTATTATTATTATTATTATTATTTTTATCATTATTATCATTATTATTATTATTATTATTATTATTATTATTATTATTATTATTATTATTATTATTATTATTATTATTATTTTTATCATTATTATTATTATTATTATTATTATTATTATTATTATTATTATTATTATTATTTACTCACTAGGAGTGATCACACTGGTCATCGTCACTGATCGCCCACTGCCGACAACCTGTGGTATTCCCTGGAGTCTGAGTGACAACAAGTCTCCTCAGACTTCCAGTATGCTCCATTTCTTTTCGTTCATCATCGCTGATGACCTTGCGGTAATCGCAACAGCCACATTCCTACCGATTTCCCGCTGATAAGGGCCATTGGTGCCCTCTGGGGCCCGGGTGGCAAAAAGCCTCCCCAAGGTCCCAGAGCTGTCCGCACTCTTCCAGTGGAGGTCTGGTTTGCGCTTTCCCTCCTCGACCCTTTGTCCATTATTATTATTATTATTATTATTATTATTATTATTATTATTATTATTATTATTATTATTATTATTGCTGTTGTTGTAGCTATAAATTATAATAATTGCGATTATGAAGTAAGCAAATTCAAAGACATTTGAAAGTATATAGATAGATTCGTAGAAGTCTCTGTCGCGCTTCTTATATCTTTAGTAGAAGTTAGATTTGCTATAGTCCATACATACATTTATAAGTCCAGACAAAGACAAGGTCCAGCTTGTTATTTGAGTTATATAAATCCAAACATGTTATCAGTTATAATTGTTCAGTGTTGCGTCTAATCTGTTTTGCAGGCACGATTAGACGACATCAAACTGGACAATTGTTTGTGCGAATCGTGGCCTCGAGATGTATCTCCTTCTAAACACATCTCTCTATGACTTATCGTTTTTTCCTCATTATGCATACACTCAACACGAAGACTCGGATATTGATGGGGGACCGTACCGCTTTATAAAAAAGAAAACATGGCAATGACTACACTAATGACTGATAATTATTGGTATGCCTATGCATAGCCTTATGCACTCAGACAATTGCAAAGAGTATATGTCTTTGTAAAATGTCAAACTCACGTTCATCATTATAGTTACAGTAAACAGAATTATAGCAAATATTTAAAAACTATAATCACATGTGTGTGTATACATTCTTTGATTGTAGTACATATCTATTTATTCATACTTAGTATAAAGATATAGATATGTACTAAAATAAAAGAATGTATGCACTCCATCAGTGCCGCTTAATCACACATTAAGAAAAAAGTGTTCATTTCTAAAAGGTCGCCTACAATTTTAGGTAGAATGGTTTTGAATGTAATTTAATTTTTAACATTCATAATATAATATAAATATATATACATATATATATTAATATATATATATACATATATTTATATATATATAATATATATATACATATATATATAAATATACATATATATATATTAATATATATATATAAATATATATATATATATATTAATATATATAAATATATATAAATACATATATATATACATATATATATATATAACTATGTATATTTTATATTTGTCGCTCCTCGTAAAATAAGTAGAGCACTCTAAATGGTAGTACAAACACAGCATGACGTCACTTGCTTTATATGCATCATTCCTTCGTTAATAGAAGTAGAATGCCTCGACATCAAGCCGCTTTTATATGTGTTAAATTATCATTGTTTATCGGCTATTCAAATATTGGGCGCGCGGTTAACGACGTTGGATGTAAGTTGAAAAATACTTGTAATCCAGGGTTTCGAATCGTACGACCGGTAGTGAATAGTCATATCTCTATGCTGATGAGTCCTGATTGAAAAGGGACGAAACGTATACGTACATAGATAATAAACAACAACAGATATTTTATGTATATATATATATATATATATATATATATATATATATATATATATATATATATATAGATATATATTGGTAAAGCGCAATTTTATGTAAATGCAAAACACAAATCTCCTATCGTGATGATAGAAAGCTCAATACATTGAATAAAACAATTAATTCTAAAGACAAAAGATGAGGATACAAAATTATTAAGATAAAATATTTATTAGAACATCATAAGTTCAAAGCAATGAGCTTTATATCCTTAATCCATGGATTTTCAATGATAAATTCTTTTCATCCGAGGACAGAGAAAAACCTACAATGTACTTGTAAATATATATAGAGAGAGAGAGAAAGAGAGATAGATAGATAGATAGATATACGTATATATATATATATATATATATATATATATAGATATACGTATATATATATGTATATAGATATACGTATATACATGTATGTATATATATATAGATATATTTGTATATATAGATATACGTATATATATATATATATGTATATATATATATATATATATATGTATATATATAGATATACGTATATATACGTATATATATATAGATATATGTATATATATGTATAGATATACGCATATATATGTATATATATAGATATACGTATATATATATATATATACATGTATATATATATTAATATAATATACGTATATATATGTATATATATAGATATATGTATATATATATAGATATACGTATATATATATATGTATATACGTATATATATATATGTATATATATATATAGATATACGTATATGTATACATCTCTATATATATGTATATATATGTATATATAGATATATGTATATATATATATATATATAGATATACGTATATATATGTATATATATATATATATATGTATATATATATGTATATATAGATATATGTATATATATATAGATATACGAGTATGTATATATATATGTATATAAAGATATATATATATACATATATATATATATATATGTATATATATATGTATATATAGATATATGTATATATATATACGTGTATATATGTATATATATATATATATATATATATATTTGATTAAGCGCAATTTTATGTAAATGAAAACCAAAAATCTTATGTTTCGCGGGAAATAATCATTTGTTCATATAAGTAACATTTAATACTCAACGCGTAGTGCTTCATGCGCAACATTGGCTTCTTTTATACTTCTCGACATGAGGTAATTCATGTTGATATACGTTCGTGCAACATTTGGTGAAAATCCCAAAAAAACAATTTCGCGATAATTCGCAGAAAAGGAATAAACGAACATCCAAATGTCCAGAGACGCATGTCCATAAACATCTGGGGCCAATATAACAAAATAAATAAAGTAAACACAATAATAGGAACTTATGACACTCAACATTCTATTGCCGACACCTAAACCATTTTCAACTCAAAGTTGAAGACTAGATCAATAAAATGCATTTCTTGACTGAGGAGAACTGTCATATTCTCCAGTATCCATCTGTCACATTTTTATATAAATCCCCCCAAAGAAAACTCCAACGTATCAACGGTTCCATCAACGGAGATAGTATGTTCATATCATTTGTATATATATATATATATATATAGTCTCGGAAGTTTCTCAACCATTAAAACTATATTAAAAAAAAAAAAAATCTTATAGTCCCAAGTCTTCCAGTGGAAAATCACTTATGTAAGTCAATTTATTTTTTACCGTTATTATATTAGTTTGTTTCTAACACTATTTTAAGGGATCATCAGTTGTTTACCATGAAAAACTGTTTCGGGAATTTAATATATATATATATATATATATATATATATATATATATATATATATATATATATATATATATAATATTTTTTTGAAAAAAAACATAACAATGTGTAGTGTTAAAATAAATAAATTTATTTATATCTGACCCTTCGAGAAATACAATTCTTTTTGTCAAAGCAGTGTTTACTTCTTTTTTCTATCGTCCGATGGTAATATATATATATATATATATATATATATATAAAAGGAAATTGTAATTTGCTTGAAACATTGCTGGTAAATAGAAATGTAATGTAAATACTTAATCCGAGGCGAGAGCAATGCGATATAGGTACCGGAAGGTGGAACAGATTAACAAGAATAAATGAGAAGAGAAAATATGAATAGAATCTAAAATCAATTTATTAATATTTCACAGTTGAAATGCCAGAAGAGTAAATAGAAATAGAAAAAAGTTTACTGTCAAGCAATTAAAACTGTCCGGAATAGGAGGTACACTTTAATTTTCGAGAGTGGAACCTCTCATTATCAAAAGAACCAGATCAAAAAATATGACCGAGTGGTCGAAAAGGCTAGATGAACACAACTGTTGACAAATGCCGCAGAGAATTGGTGGCGATTTTAAACATTACATGTCGACCACTCCAAACCTTGTTTGCAAATGTTACAACAGAACAAAAAGGTGTATGGCATAAATATTAGACAATGGATAAAATAAAAATATACCACTTCACTCGGACTCCAATCGACAGTAGCAAGTGAATCAGTCCAAAGCTCAAAAAGACTTTCATATCACCAGACAACATATTTTAGGATGCACCATGTATGTTTTTCATCAATTACCTTCGGAAACATAGAAACATTAATAGCGAATATTATATAGCATTATTGGCGTTTGAAGGAAAGCATCTCTACAAACGGTCAGAGACAAAGAGGAAAATGCTCTTTCACTTAAAAATACTTCGTGTCGCTAGTTGTTGGATTGCGTTAAGCATACACACATTCATTTAAAGTGTACTAATTAGTCAATATTTACTATTAATTAACCAAATCTATTACTGTATGTACTTTTAACCAACTCGTTCTTATTTTAATCGGTGTCTATTACTCTCGCTTTGGTATGTTTGCTGTCGACACCACGCTTTACTCTCTCCATGTGGGCAAAACAGACACGACCATCTAACAATTTATTTCAAAATTGACTTAATCTTATCCAGACGACTATTTATATTAAACAATTATAAACAATGTATTAAGTTATACATCAGCAAGGGGATAATTAATTTTAATTCAATGAATAAAATAAAAGATATCCACTTAAAACAGATAAAACAAATATAAAAAAAACTTAAAACTAAAATATTTCACAACATCCCAAGCAACGGGGATTGTATGGGGCAGCTAGTTGAGTATATCTATATTGTGTATATTGGTTTGGTTTGGTTTGGTAGTTTTGTTTTACGGCATATCAACCCTTTTTGGGTTATTTAATGCCGAATCTGGTCATTATAGTAAAAGTTTTTATGCTTCAAGTTCTTTATATCTTCAAATGTTTAATCATCGTTTTTGGTTTGGTAGTTTTGTTTTACGGCATATCAACCCTTTTTGGGTTATTTAATGCCGAATCTGGTCATTATAGTAAAAGTTTTTATGCTTCAAGTTCTTTATATCTTCAAATGTTTAATCATCGTTTTTGGTTTGGTAGTTTTGTTTTACGGCATATCAACCCTTTTTGGGTTATTTAATGCCGAATCTGGTCATTATAGTAAAAGATTTATGCTTCAAGTTCTAAAAATAAAATAAAAAAGGGGAGGGAGAAAGGGAGAGGGGCTGTTGTTTTTGTTTTTGGTTTTGTAGAACATAATTAAGTTTTACAAAAAAAAAAAAAAAAAAAAAAAAAACGTCAATGTAGGTGAATTTCGTCTCAGGGAGCAACAGGACAGCCTGATATGGTATCACCAGGTGTATATTGGTTTGCCTCTTCGCTAAACACTCAAACATAAATAAAGCAAATCAGACCAAACGTTAATAAAACTCTACGATGCATTATGATATTAGTTTTGTATCAGTTTTTATTAGAATAATATTTTCGCCACACATTCATGAACAGAACATGTAAAAAAATCGTTGTAGAATTCGAACTACTATTCACACATTGGTTGTTATATTCACAACGTGTAGGCCGATGTCATCTTCGACATTTTCCACGTGTTTCTTTTCTCACTCGAGGATTTAATAAATGATTTAGTTCGATGTTCTATAAAAATACATAAAGTCGACATTACGATTCTTAAGTTCAACGGGTACGTTTCTGAGTAGAAAAATATTTACTTCAAAGAGGTCGGAGAGTTAATCGGCCGATACGTTATGAACATGAATCACGATGAGAATAGAAGTTAGAATAATACATATGATAAAAATTATCAACTATCATGTTGAAAATTATGAACAATTCTATTTTTCGAAGTAACATTTTATATTAAAAGTCAAATAATCCTTTATTGGTATATATGTTAAACTCAGGAATTTATATTGAATTTTGAAGCTTTATTTACCGGATTGAGAATAATCAATATCGGAGGATTAAATAGAGTGTTTCATTACTAAAATGCTTTACATTTTTCCGTGTCCAACATAACGATTATCATGTTGGATAAGTAGGTTTCTAAGTTTGTAAGGATTCACCTGACGAACCCGGAAGGAAATCTCGACCGAAACCTAGCAAGCGAAATGTATATAGTAGTAAAAAAAATTCAAAGAATGCACGAAAATAAAAAAGCTCAGCTTGATCTTTTTTTTCATTCATTTCTTCATAACGCAAAAAATATAAACAATAATAATCATTGTAAGATTTGTTTCATTATACAGCAGAACATTGTGCTCGTCATACACTCCTGACATACGCTATTTTTTTTCTTTTCTACCAATTAAATCTTATGACAAAATAAAAAGAACGATTATTCTGAAGCAAGAAATCGACAAGTGTTCGTCAGAAAATATTATAGAAAACACGTGTATCAAAAAAAGAAATATTCTGTTAGCCTGTACACAACGTGACTTCGCATTTTGAAGAATCGCTGATTTCACAAATAATTAGCGATTTGTCAATCGCAATATTTCAGCTGCGTGTCTAATTGCTTTTGGACGTGAGATAATTACAACTGACACAGCCGTTGATGACACAGGTTACCTTAGAGAGCGAAATAGCTGGAATAACTGAGAGGTTCTTGGGACATTCACACAAGCTTAAGTGATTCACTGCTTTTATCGGTTGATTAAAACTGCCTATTATATCGATCGAAACAAGTAAGTATACTTCTCTAAAATATTGGATAGATAACATATGACGGATGTGTCTTGAATAACATGTAATGAGGATAACATGCCGAATCACTGCATGCATCTGTTTGACTTCTTCATAACAATCGAGGAAATCGTAGTCACGGCCAGAAAATAAGACTGTAATATTATGAATGACGTACAGCTACGGTTCGAAACACGGACGAAGTCGTCTCAACTCGACGCTACGTCATGAAATGATATTACTTATTATTCTCATAATAGAAAGTAATACTCGAAATTATTTTAAACACAGTAGTGAAGAATTGGAGATGAACATATCATTTTGACCTAATTGCAATGGATAGTGAATTATAAATTCTGACAGAAATGTAGTACCATCTTTTCTTATTAAGCGAAAATATGAAGAGACAATTACAATATGTTGCCCAAAATAAGCAAGTATGAAATAGGCTAGATTCATGAATGAAAAATATCGTTTCGGAAATTGAAGACACCAGATCTGAATTAATACTACGTAGAACAAGTATCATATATATATATATATATATATATATATATATATATATATATATATATATATATATATATATATATATATATATATGCTCCAGTTAAGATTAAGGTCACAATAACCCAGACACTAAATACCACCCAATGTCTTAAAATATCACCCGTTAAAATCTCCCCCTCCTTCTTTCCTTTCATTGCTATATGCGAACTTCGTCTTCATTCCCCTCCCTCTTATCCACCCCCAATTTCCTGTTGTTGTTGAATTATAGAAATTTGAACAGTGGATTCCAAAATGCCTGACGTGTTGACGTTTATTTTAAACGTTAATGAAACACTATATATTATGTAGCAAAATGGAATAAAACCATCAACAATATATATATATATATATATATATATATATATATATATATATATATATACTATGTGAAACACACCCGTTATGGATTAGTCATGTGAAAGGGATCTCGTAGACATTGTAAGTTGTAATACATGCCACATAAACAAAGATAAGCATAATCTTTGACGCTGTTATTGTATTTCTACAAGGTGGAAAAATTACAACTAAGAAAGGAAAGTACGAATCGGGTAATCTTATTTATGTTCTAATTAATTTCCTAATTCAGCACAATTCAAATCTTGTCTCAATAGAATACCATGACTTATGACGCTCCAGTCTACCCTAGCATTCTGTAAACATAACAGACGTGTAATTACTAACTGGTTAAAGATATATGAAAAGTTCACGTCATGTGAATGAAAGTAACATTGTTATATAGAAATATTTCGTACATTCAAAAGAGATTTTTTAATTTTTTATTTACTGGCAAACAATGTATTTAAAACTATTAACTGTTATATATTTAACAATGATTTAATACTACTATATTCAACGGCCGCAGAGCTATGATAAGTCTGGTGTAATCTAATCTCTTTGATTGATAACAATCGAACCGTAAAGTGAAGTAAAATTAATTATATTGAACTATTCAGATGAGTGAACTATTCAGATGATTCATACTTTTAATGAATTTACCGCGATGTCTTGAGGCATGATATAGAATATCGGAATAAAAATTCCATACGTGCCTCCGGCAGATTTTTGAATGGATGTCCGGCATCATGAAATTAGTGTATGTTACAAATGTGAAATGGCAGTTGATTCAAGTGTCTCAGAATGTTGAAACAGTGATACAATCAATACTATTACATACTGGTATATTAAATATTACTTATTACTTACAAGGCATTTATTAAAATGCGGAACTTCGCATTATGCTGCAAATTCGTTCGCCAAACACCGTGACCGACAGATTATTAGATCCGAACCGAAAATAGATTCGGATTAAAAAAAATATATTATGGCAAGGTGATCAAGCGTTTTACTGTCGGGAATAACATCATATACAAAAGTATATTAAGGAGTATTGATTTACTCCTCTCCAGGAGTTAGGCACAATGCCAGTTTTTATCTTACTCCCACAAGTAAGATGGGACCCAAAGTCGGGTCGGGAAAGTGGGGTTTAAAAATTGCCTGGGCAGCCCCATCGGTATTCCCCGGTAGGGGCGCCTCAGGCAGTAAGCAATAAACTTACTCCTCCTCAAAGAGGGGAGACAAAGCCTGGGAGGGTGGATCTCCTAGAACTGCACAGGACAGACCCATAGACCGGCGTAAATCAAGCCCCGGAGGCCAAGACAATGCCAGTCTATGGGTGCAGTATCCATCGGAACAGATACTACACTTTGATCTTAGCCAAAAGGTCAATTAAGGAGTATCCTAATGAATTTTAAATTAAAATAATTCAACAATGTTTTCTAAATATGAAAAACATTCATTTTTCATACAACATGATACTATTATCCGAACGTGTTATTATGAAGGGACTGTAACCTTTGGCGCAACCGGCCACTTTAGTTTAGTCACCGTGTAGGTTATTATTCTATTTTTTCTTACCGTATCCGTTGATAAAACATTTGTTTTGAGAGCGATCATCTCGTTCGCATTTCGTCACCTTCACTCGAGCATTCAGAAACTTTCAAAATATATTACACAGAATCGAACTGAATAGCTGTTTAGTAACATATGTAATATATTTTATTGCTGTATTAAGAGACCGGTCAAGTGTGCTTAGTCTAGATAGGAAGAAAGTAATCGGGCGTCCAATGAAAATCACGGAATCTGACCTCGATTGCTAGTACTTGCCCATTTTTTTAAAATAATTATATTACGTTTTTTTTTTAGATTAGTGAACAATATTGTCTCTTTCTGTAGTAACTATTCCCTATAATCATAATTCTTCGGTGAACTTAAGTTGTATTATTATTTTAAGTGTTCTTTATCTTGAGTAATATTTTTTAATAACATTTTAAAAGTAAAATAAACATTATAGTTCTCTGATTAAAATAATTAAAACCAATTATATCAGAAAAACAATAAGAACATGATATATATTGCCCCCCCCACACTTTACGGTCATCAATAATTAAGCTGATATGCATGTGTTTAACCGGGCCCCCCACTTTTTAGAAGAAGCCCCCCCCCCCCACTTTCATAACTGTCCCGCCGGCCCTGTACATGTATATATACACCTATACATATATATATATATATATATATAATTGTTAAAAATAAATAATGATATATAATGAAAAGGAAAAGCGAACATATACACTGTCTTTTTTAAATGATCACTTCGATGTTTTATATCAGTCATCTTTAGATAGACTCTGAACAATAAAAACAGAACGTCGATGAACACAACAATTTAACTAAAAAAATTGCTTGTGCCTATTTCGAAAACACATTTTCTTGATAAAAAAAATAGTTAGTGTATCAAGAGAATATGTTGTGTTTTCAGAATATAAAAATAAGTTATCTCCCTTTGATAATTGTTTTATTATTTGTTTATTAGAAGATTCTGAGAAATATTCTAATGAGAACCCATCATTTGAAGTTGATGAAATAAATGGACTTGGGCAAGTTGTCTATAATATGCGTGTTAAAGGTGTATGATTTTAGAAAATGGAAATTTATCGGGGTCTACGAGTATCTTGACGTTTATTGAATTAAATAGGAAGTCGATTCGATCAAGAAATTGTGGCCGCCATGTTGAATGATTAAATGTTGCAGGAACCGTGTTCGTTAATTTCATTCGTTTAATTCTTGAATGAATATAAATATAGAAGTCATAGGTAGAAATAGAAATAACATAATCTGATTTTTGTATCTACCTCCCACAAAGTAAGATGTGACACAAGGTCTGGAAAGTGGGATTAGATAAGCCATCGCTCGAGAGGTGAGCACTCTGACCATTTAAAAATTGCCTGGGCAGCCCCGTCGGCATTCCCCGGTAGGGGCGCCTCAGACAGTAAGCAATAAACTTACTCCTCCCCAAAGAGGGGAGGCAAAGCCTGGGAGGGTGCACCTCCTAGAACCGGCGTAAATCCAGACCCAAAGGCCCGGACAATACCGGTTTTATCAGGCGGGGTAAAAAAAACCCTCGGGGTCAACGAATCTTTATGTATGTTTAACAGTTTTTCATATAGAAACGTGTCGCCGACCTCTCTTATACAACGCCCGCTATTCTGAAATGGTCACCAATCTTCTACTAACCAGATGCAACCTTGCTTAACTTTGATGATTTTACAATAACCAATGTATCAACGCGATTATGAGTATATATTCGGAACTGAAACTAATAAACAATACTACAAGTTTAGAATTTATGTGATATATTGTTTTTTTCTCTTCTCGTAGGTCGATACTTCTTCTTCTTTCGTTTGCTTCATATCATCTCACTGTTAGATCACCAGCTCGGTTGAGAAAAGCCATGCTTATGTTTTGTTGTCTAGCGCAGCTATGCCAGCTTCGCCGTTGGGTGGTCGATATTTAAGGCATGACTTGATAATGTGGTCTGCTGTCTGTTCAGAGTGACCACAGTCGCAGACAGCCGAGTCCCTGAGTTCCCATCCTTTCATGGTCACGGCGAAACGGCCGACACCTGTGTTGAGGCGGCTGAGCATTGTCCACTGCCGGTGAGGGAGGTCCAGGCATGGTAGGTTATCCGGGTCCTCCACAAATCTGTGCAACCATGATTTATCTGTTGCATGGCAATCGCTCCGTCCAGCACGTTTCAGCCAGATTCGTTTTGTGACGTCACCGTGTGTTGAAAGCAGGAGCTGGTGGGCATGCTCCGAGAATGGGCGTCGTGACTACAGGCGAGCTCCTGGAGGAGTCTCTGTGGCGAGCTTGTGGAGAAGGTGGTCCTCATCGATAGTGGCCTTTCTTGACAGTGCAAGGACAGCCGCCTCACGGCGCACGGTTGGTGGTGCGATGCCGACGAGAATCGGTAGTTGGTTTATTGATGTGGCGCGCAAGCAGCCAGAGACTGTGCGTAAGACGGTGTTGAGCATTACGTCCAGCTTCTTCAGGCTGGGGACCACTACTCAGCGGCGGAGAAGACAAATGCCTGGGTAGAAATGCGCAGTTTCTTGGTTGAGGCATCCCAGGTGGTACCAGCTAGGCGGCGTGTTAGGGCGACACGGGCCGATGGCTTGGCAGACAGGTTTTCCAGGTGTAGCCGGAACGTCAGCGTGCGATCAAGCTTGACCCCGAGATACGCCGATACTAAACATATTTATATGAATTAATATAGATCTAGATCGGCATCAATGTAAAAATGTAAGAGTGACAACGTATAGCTTTTGATATATCGGTGACGGCATAATCAATTAACTTCTAATTCAGAAATATCTGGTTAAAAGCTATTTACGGATACCTTTAGTGTAGGTTTAAAAAGTACATATGAAGCGTGCATCAGTCTCGTCGAACATAAAGAAACGACGGTGACTGATATTATGTGTTGCATACCCAGTAAACGACAGCGACCATTTATAACGACGAAGACACTAACATAACCAACAAGCTTAATGTTTACTGACAAAATCCATAATGTAATCTGAACTTGGTATATAACCTTCTTTCTAGGTTGGTCGTATAAATGTAGCCCCAGTTACGTCGATATATTTTTTCTATGGGTGAACAAAATAAAAAATGATGAAATACTTTTATTCTTCTCATATTTAAATTCAAGACTACATTATAAATACCACTGATTTTGATTACATCACTCACAGAAGTCTATGTAAAAAAGATCAGATCTCAGTACTGAAAGACAACACTAGTAAAAAGGGCTTTCAAAGTTTAATAATGACAGCAAATTGAATTACAAATCAAACATTTAAAACATTCAGTGCATGTACCATATAAGTTGAATCGAGAAGGACAAATTATAAAAGAGATAAAATGCATCAGAGAAACACATATATCAATACATGAATAGATAAATAAATAAATAATAGAAAATTAAAATAAAATAATATTAAGAACAATGAAAACATTTCCGATCATTACAATAAATGTTAGATTATAATAAAATAGAAAAAAGTATGAAAGAAAGTAAAATAATGAAATAAAATTATAAAATAATAATAACCGATACATAAGAAAACAGTGAAATAACATAAAAGATGAAATGAGTAAATAAATTTAAAAAAATAGAAAATAGATAAAAATAGATAGAAATAGATGAACATATAAATAAATATACAAAATGAAAATAAGTGTTCTTTTAAATTTTATATAGAACACAAGATAGAATATAGTTTAAATTAAGAAAAACTATACTCTATAAAAGAGTAAATATAAAAGAGATATATCGAGAAGTAAATATATAACTGGAAAATATAATTTTATTATGCAGAAAAAAATGTATCATAATTATTAAAACGTAAAATATTAACATTGCTGATTCGCGGCAGAATATACCATAGAAGAACATTTTTTCTTAATTTTAAATAAAAAAAATAAAGAATAATATAGAAAAAAATCCGATTAGAAATATACAAAGTAGAAGAAAATTATTTAAGTAAAATTAAGAGAAATATTAACAAAATAAGAATATATGTAATGTAATTCAATTAAAATAATAAGGAAACACATTATTTTAGTATACTAATTAGAAAGAAAATATAATAATAACAAATAATGATTAAATAAATAATAATAAATAGAAAAATAATTATTACAGAAAATAATTATGAAGCCCCTTCAAGAAATTAAAGTTGAACACTCTCGGGGATGTTAAAAATAGACTTTCAAAAAGCTCTAATGCAAAGTTCTCAACACGCTCAACTAGTCTTCTATTTGTGCTCGCTTCTAGGTACATATATCTAAATTTCCCTTAATTACATGGCAATTTCCGTTGGCTGAGTGGATATAGCGACTACTTGCAGATTCTAGGCTGACTCTGTAAACCGGGTTCGCGCCTCTCGGGCATCTGAAACTGTTACTCCTACACTGATAGGAGCAATAAGCTTGAAACGCTATTGTCTGTAGGTATTAATAATTTAATATTATATATATATATATATATATATATATATATATATATGGGAAGAGAAGGATGAAAGCAATCCGACGTGATGGGAAAATGAAAAAGGAAAACCAAAAAAATGGATGTTTTTTTTATGTGTACATCAACGTTTCGTCTTTATATATAAGACTTCATCAGGATGATAAAATAGAGAAAAAATGTCATGCAAGCACAGATACATGTAGGGTAGACATATTGGGAAAAATAGAATGAAATAGTGGCCAACTACTGGGTGGACGTCCGTATTTGTTGGAGAAATAGAAATGAATGCCATCCACTTTACCCCTGCTCATCCCCAACCTCTTTCTCTTACCACCAGCTACAGTAGTCCTGGCTCACCCCATCCTTCCATTTTTTCCCCACTCATTCTTTTCTACATTCATTTCTATTTCTCCAACAAATACGGACGTCCACCCAGTAGTTGGCCACTATTTCATTCTATTTTTCCCAATATGTCTACCCTACATGTATCTGTGCTTGCATGACATTTTTTCTCTATTTTATCATCCTGATGAAGTCTTATAAATAAAGACGAAACGTTGATGTACACATAAAAAAAACATCCATTTTTTGGTTTTCCTTTTTCATTTTCCCATATATATATATATATATATATATATATATATATATATATATATATATATATATATATATATATATATATATATATATATATATATATATATATATACAAGCAACACTCGTCGACAGGCATTGCACGGGAGCAAGTACTACCTATTGCATGACGTCGAATAAAAAAGAAACGGACTATCGTTGGCGAATGTTATAAATTAAAAAAAAAATTTGGTAGAGTAGAATGGCATGGAAGGCTGAAACTGGCGATCATGAAACCTGCCTTCCTAACGACTGCACCACGGTTTCGATTTAAAAATACAAGTGGACATAGGTCAATTTACCTAGAAGTTATAGGTAGAATTAGAAATAACGTAATCTAATATTCGCGGGAAATCATCGGAGTGAACGGGAGCGGTCATTAAGTCTTTGCGTATAGCTTTATATCATGTAGTAAATTAATACCAGACAAATAATTAATAAGAACCGGTGTGTTGTCTAAATTAAACTGTATGTATTAGTTCCCGGTGTCGATGAGTAGAGTGACAGTACAGAATTGTTATGGAAAAAAAGTTTTTGCTACCACCTATATGGAGTTGGTTTTTCGAAGAGACGTTGATGGTGGGCCAAATGTAATATTTAGTATTAGGAAGAAATAATAACAAATTTACTAAAACACGCTCGAGTGAATGAGTGTAATGTAATGGTGAGTTTAGCAGCCTGTGATGCATGTGGTTATTTTCCTATACTCCGAGAAGGTACAGGGGAAAAATCGTCTCTACTTTATATATTAGATATATTAATATATTAGTAAAGAGTACCACTGTCTCGGATGCATTTGTATTTTGTAATTGAAACGATGTTTTTGATTTTGTAAACCAGTAAAATGCAGAGGGTTTTTTTTTTCGATAAAATATTATTAATTTGAATTCAAATTTTCGATTCACACAGGAATCTTCATCAGGATAAGAGACAACATTATTTTTTTTCAATAAAATATTATTTATTTGAATTCAAATTTTCGATTCACACAGGAATCTTCATCAGGATAAGAGACAACATTATTTTTTTTCAATAAAATATTATTTATTTGAATTCAAATTTTCGATTCACACAGGAATCTTCATCAGGATAAAAGACAACATTATTTTTTTTCAATAAAATATTATTTATTTGAATTCAAATTTTCGATTCACACAGGAATCTTCATCAGGATAAAAGACAACATTATTTTTTTTCAATAAAATATTATTTATTTGAATTCAAATTTTCGATTCACACAGGAATCTTCATCAGGATAAAAGACAACATTATTTTTTTTCAATAAAATATTATTTATTTGAATTCAAATTTTCGATTCACACAGGAATCTTCATCAGGATAAAAGACAACATTATTTTTTTTCAATAAAATATTATTTATTTGAATTCAAATTTTCGATTCACACAGGAATCTTCATCAGGATAAAAGACAACATTATTTTTTTTCAATAAAATATTATTTATTTGAATTCAAATTTTCGATTCACACAGGAATCTTCATCAGGATAAAAGACAACATTATTTTTTTTCAATAAAATATTATTTATTTGAATTCAAATTTTCGATTCACACAGGAATCTTCATCAGGATAAAAGACAACATTATTTTTTTTCAATAAAATATTATTTATTTGAATTCAAATTTTCGATTCACACAGGAATCTTCATCAGGATAAAAGACAACATTATTTTTTTTCAATAAAATATTATTTATTTGAATTCAAATTTTCGATTCACACAGGAATCTTCATCAGGATAAAAGACAACATTATTTTTTTTCAATAAAATATTATTTATTTGAATTCAAATTTTCGATTCACACAGGAATCTTCATCAGGATAAAAGACAACATTATTTTTTTTCAATAAAATATTATTTATTTGAATTCAAATTTTCGATTCACACAGGAATCTTCGTCAGGATAAAAGACAACATTATTTTTTTTCAATAAAATATTATTTATTTGAATTCAAATTTTCGATTCACACAGGAATCTTCATCAGGATAAAAGACAACATTATTTTTCTTCATTTTCTTTCGACATGGTGTCGGTTGATCTTTACTCTAGATTTACACGAAGCTCATTGTGTAATAATATCCACAAGTGGTGTGTGCTCTGCTCGCACGTTATAAGTATTAGTAAAAAGGTAAACTGTATAGAATCCATTTACATTTTGTAATTCAAACGTTTGTTTTTTAAACCAGTAAAATGCAGAGGCCTTTTTTGTAATAAACATATTAATTATTTAAATTTAAATATTCGATTCACACAAGAATCATCATCAGAATAATAGACACTACTTTTTTACTTTTTTAACGACATGGTGTCGCTTGATCTTGTACCTCAGATGTTAACGAAGCTCGTACGCCTAATATATTATATTATATATATATATATATATATATATATATATATATATATATATATATATATATATATAAGGTGGCCATTCGAGCGTGTGCACGTGATTTTATGTGTGTGTCTCGAGAAAGCATTGTATTTTATATTGATTGCTTTTCTGTTCAGTTCTTATTTCCTGTTTTCACTCAGATTTTCTTTATTTCAATTAAGATTACCTGGCCAGATTTAGCAACAAGCTCACATTTATAAATTTTTTTTTCGCAGACGTTAATTTGCCTAATGAAAATAAAAAGGCTGAGCAGACAATTTCGTCTTTGACTACAGACAAAAAACAATGAAACAGCAAAAACCGGTTGTTTCCTGAGCGTTTTAATCCTGTATAAAAGATTGATTATATAGAAATACGGTCTGTCTAACACACTCTGCAGCGTCAGATCATTCAACTTCCTACTTTGCAAATATGTTTTGAAACACTTATTGCCAGGTGTTATGCTGATACTGACATTATTATATACGTGCATTCTGTATACTAACGATACACTACTTAACATGTATGTATCAATGTGGGCTTGTATATAAGTAGAGTGTATACGTATATCATTCTTATTTATGACCTTATGAATCTATATGCATACGTATGTGTATATGCATGTAGTAAACGATATCGTCTGTAGGTACAAAACACTTAAATATTTAAAAAATATTTACAGTTTATGCCTCTTTTAGGTTAAGCCTTGTTTGAAATTATAAAGTTTATTGTCACAAGCGATTATGAAATATTCCGCTCGGACATCGAACACCTTTGACAGCAATGACGCTTGCCCACCCCTCTCGGGTAAGTGTACGTTGATTTTAATTATTGTATGTGACGATGTCTTGCGGCTGCCTGAGCATAGGCGTTAGGCTTGTGATTCTAGGTTGACTCTTCGAACCGGGTACGACACCATGCGATGCTTGCAACAGTCACTCCTGCACTGATGATGGTAACCACCCTGAAACAGTATAGTCTATAGGAATACACACACTTTAATATTTAAAAATAGTTAAATGGTATACATACATACATAAACATTAAAGAAAATGATATTAAAATACATAAACATTTTTTAGAAGTCATATTAAAATACATAAACATAACAAAATATTAAAATACATGAACATTTACAAATTGATATTGAAATACATAAAAATGCCAAAATACATAAACATAAACAAAATGATATTAAACTACATGGACATTTTGAAAAATTATATTAAAATACATAAACATTTAAATAAATGATATTAAAATACATAAACATTTTTTAAAATTCATATCAAAATACATAAGCATAAAAAGATATTAAAATACATCAACATTTACAAAATGATATTAAAATACATAAACATTAGGAAAATGATATTAAAATACATGAACGTTTACAAAATGATATTAAAATACATACACATTAAGAAAATGATATTAATATACATGAACAATTAGAAAAATGATATTAAAATATATAAACATTTTAAAAAATGATATTAAAATACATAAACATTTTTAAAAAATCATACTAAAATGCATACACATTAAAAAAATGATATTTAAATACATACACATTTTAAAATGATGTTAAAATAAATAAAAATTAGAAACTAATGTTTCGGCATAAAAAGACCCACAAGAGGTAGATATGCCGTAAAACAAATCAAGACAACCCAACTTTGAAGAACGCCGGAGGTTACATCGGCTGAAACGTTGCAAGATGAGAATAGTAGTCCGAAGTATCCAAAATTAATTATAAGAAAAAATATCTATATTTATAAAATGGTCTTCGTTTATTCAGTTATAAGTTTTGAGTATTTATTTACGAAATATCTGTATATAATAAAAAAATATATACATGTTTGAAGATCTTAAAAATTTAAATCGTGATAATGTAGAGAAAGTACAGACACTGTGTTTCTTATACGATGAATTAATCTGAGGAGCATGGAAATCTATTCATTTTATAAATAAAAATACACTTCAAGCTACAGTTTCCAAATCGGTGCCAGGCTGATAAAGGAAAGAAGAGAATGATTACGTGATGAATACATGGAGGGTGAAACTTGTTACGTAATGTAAGCCTTCTGTTACAGCGAAAGTATTACCTCGAAGTAGGATTTTTTCTTTTTTAATTTCGTCTTCGTTTACGTTATTGCATGTCTGATTAGAATTAATGTTCGGTTTTATTTAATTAACTAATTCTATATATTATTGTTTAAGTTACGTCTAGGCGTGAAAAGCATATACACTTCTATTTCTCTCATACTTATATTAACATATATTAGATCGTAATGCCTCTTCATATTTATCCCCTACACCGCGAGATACGTGGCATAAGTATGGAATGTGGAGTGAATAATAAGAACTAAACGTGGTGCACTGTAGCCCCTTAAAAATTGTCTGAGTAACCCTCAATCCGTTAGCTTTTAACTAGCTGTTTCCCAAAGCAAGAAAACAAGTGTTAGGAGGGTGGACCGCCTCGAGCTAAACAGAACAAATACCGCAGCCTGACAGAAAAAAGGGGCATCGCCGTCATAATCGCTCACACTCTGTCAAACTGATTGTTGCGCACGGATGGTCGACTGGTATGCATGGCGAACAAAAAATTGAGGACGTTCTTCTCCTGTTCTAATGCCTCTTTAAGAATACCCATTTTTAACGGTCTTCTCAATCCATCCCTTAATGAATTAACAAATAGAATATCAATATTAAAGCAAATTATGTTTCAATATGTCATACGATACTTTACTGAAACCTCTTCTTTATTCTCTTTTGCTCATTATTTCGAATTCACGTAATTTTACCTCAATATGTTTACGTTATGTGTTTTTTATAAGATAGGAAATTATTTAAGAACATGACAAAATCTAACATATAAAATAACTATTTTTTTATTAGCTACTTTTTAAGACCAGCAGAAATAAAGAGTTCGTGATGAATAAGCGTTTCAAAGGTTCAATGGGCGTTACGAGATAAACAGCTGTTAGAAAAAATCAAGATGACATGCCTAATGTCCATGTCGCCGTGCGAGTTTTCCCGTCACAGTATATGTAACATGAGTATTGATTTACTCCTCTCCAGGAGTTAGGCACAAGGCCAGTGTTTATCTTACTCCCACAAGTAAGATGTGACCAAAGGTCGGGTCAGGAAAGTGGGGTTTGAAAAGCCAGCGCCCGAGAGGTGAACACTCTGGCCATTAAAAATTGCTTGGTCAGCCCCGTTGGCATTAGGGGCGCCTACGGCAGTAAGCAATAAACTTACTCCTCCACAAAGCCTGGGAGGGTGGACCTCCTAGAACTGCACAGAACAGACCCATAGACCGGCGTAATTCAAGCCCCGAAGGCCAAGAAAATACCAGTCTATGGGGTGCGGTATCCATCGGAACAGATACTACACTTTGATCTTAGCCAAAAGGCCAAGGTATATGTAGCATGAGTTGGCATAGTAAATGTATGTATACCAGTTTGCGATATGTGAGTGAGAGAGTGCATGCATGAAGTATGCACATGAGTTCGGTTAGCAGTGTGTATATACGGTTGACATGTTTAGTTGTTCGTATGTGTCTGTTGTCTGGCCTCGGTAGAATGTGTCGTACCTACGTTTTGTTTCTCGAAGATAAACAGGAATAGAGGAACGAGGACACTATGTTTGGGTTTATATAGTATACGCGATTATTTGCTAATGGATAGTTATTGTGCTGAGATTGATTCAACAAATTGCTGATTTGAGCTTTGTCCAATCGAAAGTGGATACGTAAAAACAACATTCCTGACGCTGCTGCTTCCAACACTTTACTTAATCGGATGTGACGAATGTTACTCTATTATGCTATGTATCATGAGGATAAAGGATTCTGACATCGATGCATTATATTTTGAATGATTAAGAATATAATGAGAGGATAAAAATGATTATGGAAATGAACATGATTTGAATAAGAAGTCTAGCTTTTGGGAGTAACCATTAAGATGAAAAGGGAAAGCTAACATAGAATAGCAATGGTGTAAAATAAAAAAGAAACTAAGGTAGCAAAGAATAATACAAGCAAATGAAGATGAAGAAGGAGATAGATAGATAGAGAGAGAGAGAGGAAGAGAGAGAGAGAGAGAAAGAGAGAGAGATGCGTGAAATAAGATTTTGAAAGCGATAGTTGATTTATTCAGATTCAATACAATAACCTATTATAAAGTGGTATATCAATAAACTACCATTTACTATTGGTTTTCTTTCATGGTCTAATGTGTTCTATAATGCTGTCGGTTTTGAATTATTTAACTATTAAAAACATTGCGTTTCTGTTTCTGTTCAAATCTTTTTTGTCATTACTTGTCTGTACTCAATTTTTGTTCGCACACGTAACAAAATTTACGTACACAAACAAACACACACACGCGCGCACTGATTCTGATTTTCGCTTGGTACATTTGCATTGTTCTTATCTACTTGCCTCTCTACGATGGTAGAGTTTGACAAGAGGTTCATTTTTTTGGAGGACAACATAAATCAGAAACATGAGGCACTCTTGATTGGAAAAAAATATACATTTCTTCAGTCTAAACAAAATCTCTATTACACTGACCGACGGCTGAAAAGAAGGGACTATAGTATCAGGACAGAGTATACTAGAGTGTACCTTTAACCAAAGGACCAGGAATGATTTACTTGTTTCTTATTATTATGAATACTGATATCTGATATGTGTCAGTTTCCAGGACCTTCGCGTCGGCAGCGTTCGGGCATAAATCGTTAACAACCGAGAGATACTGAGACGATAAGCCAATTAGCTATCATCTGGCTAAAGAAAATGTTCTGATCAAAATTTAAATTTATTAAATCCAGAAGATTTGAAATAAAAAATTGAGGGAGGTCTGCGAAGACCATTTGTTACGACATCATCGTCAGATAGAGTACCTAAGGCATACGATGGAGATAGACGAGTCTGTTTAACCTAACACGACCCTAACCCTAACCGAATTGATTAAAAAGACAGTGAAAAAAAGCCCCTTTCTTCACAAAACACACAAAATAAATTATCTTGTTTAATATATTTATTTATTTGTTAATTTATTTGTAAATGTATACGTAAGACGTCGACCATGTAAAATAAAAAAGTAAAAGAAAAAAAAGAAGAATATTGTCTGTATTACAATGAATAGGGTTTTATGAAACCGAAAATTAGGATAACACTTGATTTAATCAATATTTCATTTATTTGACAAAGTCTCGCGTCAAGTTGTCTGGTTTCTAAAATTTAAAAGGTTATCATTTCAACCACGTTTCTTACTGTAGTAACACTTATCTCATTATTGTACGCACGCGCTCCAGCCCGATTCACTACAGATCAGACATTAAAACAAAACAACAGTCTCTTCGATTACACCAGAAGATCGTCGATGTTCAGCTACGCCGTACGACTTTGCACATGAAAAGAATGAAGAAAAAAACAAAAAGGAAAATATTGTTCGCATTACTATAAATAGGTTTATATAAAACCGAAGAGTTGGATTTAAAAAAAATGATTGAATAAATAGTTCATTTATTCGACAAAATCTCGCGTCAAGTGGTCTGGTTTCCGAAATTGCAAAGGTTATCATTTCAACGACGTTTCTTACTTTACTTTTCTCGTAAATGTATTTATTTGTAACGCCTATTTGTGTTGACTTTCCTTTTAAACTGTCTTCTCAATTAAACCTTTTAAAAAACCACCACACAAACAACTTGCACTATTAAGTCAGTATCAATATGCGTTGATAATAGACGTTAATGTCTATTACATATTTTATCCAGTAATTGCACACATGTCGGGAATATCTTGTTCTTGTGCATGTTACAAATATGTCGGCGTGTGTTATTTTGTCAGTGATACGAGACAATTTCTCAGAAAAGAAAGATAAAAGAAAACAATCTTTAAAAAAAATTAGTCTCTATCACATATGCAAGCGTTGTATAGTGTCGCCGACTGGACAGGAAAATCAACGCTTTAGATGACATATAAATACTTGAGAACGGACAACGATGTCAGAAAAACGAATTCTACAAATGAAATGAACTGATGTGCATACGATTCTGACTTGATCGTGCTGTTCAATTCAAAGAGTAACTGAAAATGTATGTTCTTTTTTTGTGGGTCAGTTATGTTTTTTCTCCCTTTGTCAATCTGGATAATACACAATGACATGACTCTAGACGCCCCTGTTATACCCAGCATTTCTATACACATGGGTAGACAGTAAGCTTTCACAACATAATATTCAGAAATGAGTAACTTTCATTTCTGAATATGATGAGCTTCGCTTAAATTCGATGTTTAATGTCTGTACTATTATTCTGTTATAATTGCTTCTTGCTGTAAAGTTTTGTCGTTCTGTATGGATATAGTTACGCATTGTTCTCCTAGACATGATTTCTGATGTTTAAAAGGTTTCGTACTGTAAAGTTGTTTTAAATTTCTTTGTTAATGAAAATAATTCATAGTATAATGCATGAAAATATTTTTAAAAAACAAAAGGTAAAATAGAATTTCTTGAAGTGAAGAATAAAAACATGTTTTCATTGACGTCATCCATGATATCACATTCAATAAGCGTATGTGATATCAAATAATAAAACAAATGGATATTCTAAACGTATTTTCTTTAAGTTGGCCCTATTCACCATGAGAAGAAAGTTATACACAGGTCAGATTGTAATCTTAGGGATCTTCACTTTTCTGAAAGGTCCACTTTGAATGGGAAACAAATAAAACGTGTTCCGAACAGAACAGATACTACACTTTAATACAAGTCCATGTGTATGAAAGTTTGTTTCTTCTATATTAAAGAATATTTGTTCTTAGTGTTACATTTGATATTCTCAAATAAAATCAACGCAAATTTATAAGATGGAATAGCAAGTGAAACACGCCATTTTAAAAAAAATCAGTAAGAAGTTCTGTACGTGTATATACCGTCTGACTTTCAAACTGGATATGAGAGGCATTTTGATAACATTTGGTAAGATGTTCCATAGAACAGAAACACGGACAAAAATGCTTCCTTTATTTTGATGAGACGAAAGTGTTTGTGGTAAATATATTGCTGAGACCCGTGGATACCAAGACCGTGAGCGTGGCCGAAATAAACTCATCAAAAGAAATATTTACATTCCGGCTTAATATTTTCACACCATAATTGTGTCCCTTCGCACCCACTGCTGCTTGAGTGAGGTTGGGTGATTATTATCAAAAGTTCAGCGCCTATTCTTCTAGCAGTCTGTTACATGGTGCTGGGAACTGGACACGAAAACGTTGACTTCCGGCGATTAATCCGAAATTTTCGCAGGCTCAGCCTCGCATGAGTTTCCCCGAAGTCCTCATTGCGTGGGAAGAAAAGTTCCCGATGCACATAGTTGTTGTCGAGCATGATGTTAAAAACAATGTTCTAAGTCTATATTGGCATTGTCACTGTATTTTTACTTCGGATTATGTATTATTTTTATAATCTAGTTTTTAAATAAAATAGATAAAAATAGATTCTTTAAGGACATCTGTGATTATGAACTGTTAAATCCTGATGCAAATCGGTGAATTATAATGTTTGTTGTTTATATTAATTTACGTATGTGAGTTAATTCGGTGTTAGACTATAATTTTAAATTGTCTTTTCAGAACAGCTGCACTCGAAACAAACCAGAAAACGTAAGTTAATACATTTATTTACTTTCATCGTTTTTATTTTGTTTCATTAAATTTCTAAATATATCTTGAAGATTCTTCGAGATTGAATCTCTTGTCATGCATTGGTTTCATCGTTTTTTTAGGTTATTTACCATTAAATAAGCTTCATGAGTTACATGCTTTGAGTCGAAACCGGCTTCATGTCGAAAGTGCAATCATAGATACTTGCACTTATGCAGTGTCTGGCGGCCATTTGCTACAGCTGTAAGGCATATGACTAGAGTCAAGACTATATATATATATATATATATATATATGTATATATGAAGTTAAATGGACGAAGAGTAATAAACATGCACGAATGTCCAAATTTATTTCAAACTTCAAATGTTCAAAGCAAGGTATATTATGTAATAAAATTATGTTTATTGTTCTTTCCTTAAGCCAAGGCTTTTCAAAGATCGAGATCTTATCATCAGAGGAATTATACAGATAGATAAGTTGGCAATAGAAAAGCCAAAGTTCAACATTTGAAAAAATATTTAGAAAAAGATGGGAGAAAAAAAGTTCGAGTAAAAAGATATTGAGTTTGTCCGATTGTAATTGTCCGCCGATAAGGTGTTAAATGAAAGAGGGTTTCAATGGAGAAGAAATAGTTTCGTAGAGGCATCATAGGAAGGCGTTCAAAAATAAGTAAATCCAATGGTGAAAATTGAGTTCAAAGTCGTAGATAGAGTGTACTTAAACGGAATTAAAATGAAGATATCTGGCCATTTAGAGAAAGCTTCCAAGGCCGAAGAGAATTCCAAGTGAATGACGTAGCGATGGAGAATTGAAGTAGTTCTGAAAAAAGCCCTAAGTTAAAATCAAGGTCCTTATCACTTATATATATATATATATAATATATATATATATATATATATATATATATATATATATATATATATATATATATATATATATATATATGAATGTATAAAAATCAATGTGAAATGTATATGGTTTTATTTAAATTTATTTTCTAGTTATGACGTTTAGGAATATCAAGTGTACCTAATGTATGAAAAAATATAAATATTTTCCTTAAAATGAGTACACAATTTTCGACCAGGATTCTTCGGCCTTCGTCATTGTGATGAAGGATTGTGTGTGTGTGTACTGTAGGAGGTGGTTTGGAATAGAATAAGAACACATGGGGTAGGGAAGGCCAATTAAATGGTGAAAATAACCGGGGCTTTCCCTTATAGTTTAGAGGCAAGAGTTAAGTAGTCATAAACATGATTAAAGTGCACCCGGATATGAATGAATTAATATATAGACAGTACTCCTATGCACCTGTGTTTATACACACCCGCGAACATCAACACGTTCACCTACGTATGTCAGCTTACCTATACACCCGCGCACACACAGACATCCATCTATATAACAATGAAGTAAGGAGAGAGATGAGGGTGTAGGGGGACATACCAATTGGCTAGAGACATGGACACTTCAGAGTGGAGTGTTTTCTTTAGTACACTGGGAGTGTGTGAACTTAGAAAAATAAAAATACTGTGAAGATGACTACATGCATATATCCGCATAGACCCCCTACACATACAAACAAATATGCACATGCACACGCACATACACATCCATATATACACATGCATATACACACACACACACACACATATATATATATATATATATATATATATATATATATATATATATACATGCATACATGCATACACATACATACACATCCGTACCCACACATACACAGAAATTGATGTGAACAGAGAGGGGAGAAGCATAGAAAGATACGTGGGTATAAGTTTATACATGCACATACGTACACCCACAGGATCATACACACACAGATATATAGAGAGAAGGAGACCGAGAGCGAGAGAGAGATAGAGAGAGAGAGAGAGAAAGTGAGAGGGAAAATAGACAGATGAACGAATACCATTTA
>OY744546.1:67594302-67599302 GCA_963556195.1 Sepiola atlantica
GTTAGGGTTTAGGGTTAGGGTTTAGGGTTAGGGTTATGGTTTAGGGTGTAGGGTTAGGGTTAGGGTTAGGGTTATGGTTTAGGGTTTAGGTTAGGGTTAGGGTTAGGGTTTAGGGTTAGGGTTAGGGTTTAGGGTTAGGCTTGGGTTCGTCATAAACAAACATCGCCTCAGCTTCGTCCTTCTATATTAAGACAAAATGGGATGATGAGGCAGTAAAACAAATAAGGTATATGGCGCTATTAGCGTAGTGAAGAAGTACATAGTAGCGATCCTCATTCTATCCCGTGCAAAGTTGGGTTTACCTGGTAGTCTAAATAAAGAATAAGGTAATCAATGTCTGAGTAGTATTTGATTAAAATATATTCCCACGATGAGTTCTGCCGTTTGGAAGCATATATTTTACTTGATGTTTATAATGTTAAGGTACTTTTCAAAAACGGGTTACTAGTTAATTTCTCCAAACGAACACCCCAAAAGTAAAAGAAAAAAATGTTACCGCGAGTATTTCCATAAGTTACTTCTTAGGTAGAATGATATTGAGTATTCCCCCTTGCTGGTTATTTGGACAAACACTCGGTCAACAGTAAAGAAGAGAAGCCTGAACTGTTAAGTCCACTTTACTATCTATCTATTCAACCTCCTATTAAACTAAATATAGCACCTCAGAAAATAGAAGAATGTTGATCCTTCTTTGGCCGGTATTATATTTTAATGTATTTATATCTGAAACATAAGAAATGTCAATTAATATTAAATATCTATATTTCAAGCTTGTATTGCTGCTCCGTATGTATCCAAGTTCGAGTTGTCGGCGAGGGATACAGAAACTTAACATGTATGAATTGTTTTTGTTGGGTGTATATTTAACTGTTTAGTGCCTGTGTATGTTTCCCCTCTATTATCGAGCAAGTGTAGATTTTTAAACATCATATTTTTCGGTTATGGCGATTGTCTCGCAAGATTTCGCAATCATTCTTCACGAAATTATAATTGAATCAGAAATTGCCCAACCGCAATTTCATTTCATTAGCTGTTATTCTTCACGAAAATACAATTTCATCCGATAAAACTTAACAGCGACCATTCATTTCGTAATCCTTCTTCACGAAAATACAATTTCATCCGATAAAACTTAACAATGACCCATCATTTCGTAATCCCTCTTCACGAAAATACAATTTTATCCGATAAAACTTAACAATGACCCATCATTTCGTAATCCCTCTTCACGAAAATACAATTTTATCCGATAAAACTCAACAGCGACCCATTATTTCGCAATCCCTCTTCACGAAAATACAATTTCATCCGATAAAACTTAACAATAACCCATTATTTCGCAATCCCTCTTCACGAAAATACAATTTTATCCGATAAAACTTAACAATGACCCATTATTTCATAATCCCTCTTCACGAAAATACAATTTCATCCGATGAAACTTAACAATAACCCATTATTTCGCAATCCCTCTTCACGAAAATACAATTTTATCCGATAAAACTTAACAATGACCCATTATTTCGTAATCCCTCTTCACGAAAATATAATTTCATCCGATAAAACTTAACAATGACCCATTATTTCGCAATCCCTCTTCACGAAAATACAATTTCATCCGATAAAATTTAACAATGACCCATCATTTCGTAATCCCTCTTCACGAAAATACAATTTTATCCGATAAAACTCAACAGCGACCCATTATTTCGCAATCCCTCTTCACGAAAATACAATTTCATCCGATAAAACTCAACAGCGACCCATTATTTCGCAATCCCTCTTCACGAAAATACAATTTCATCCGATGAAACTGAACAGGGACCCATCATTTCGCAATCCCTCTTCACGAAAAAACAATTTTATCCGATAAAACTCAACAGCGACCCATTATTTCGCAATCCCTCTTCACGAAAATACAATTTCATCCGATAAAACTCAACAGCGACCCATTATTTCGCAATCCCTCTTCACGAAAAAACAATTTAGTTCAAAATTACCCAACAGCAGCTTCATCTCAAATAATTAAGTGGGTTATTTACATTTTTCTCACACGTATGCAGTTCTGGTTGGCAACGTATCCATTTGACTCTATTTTTTTTATTAATTAAAACATAGAAAAACAATATTTGTTGATCTCTGCCTAAATTAGTAGAAAATAACACATGATTCATAAGAAATAAAAACAACTGTTTTAAGACGAATAAGAAATGTCTGAGATAGTTTCAGAATTATTTAACTTGACTCATTGCCAATCAAAATAGAAAGTTTTTCTCCTAATTAAAATATTTTCGAAAATGCATTAATAAACGTATAAATATTTATTTGGGAAAAAAAATATTCGCATGCAATTTATTTTTCCCAGACAAATTTTAACCCGTCTATTATCGTGTTGAAAAAAGATGTAAACACGGGCTCTTATTAAAGTAATGGTTCTCTAAAGTGTCTTTCGACGGTAATAACATAGTATAAAACACTGAATTAGTGTCTACTTCCGCAAACTTAGTTTATCATTTTCGACTTTAAAATAAAAAGTTATCGTTCGTGTCTCTGTTACCATGAACGCCCCCAAGAATTTGAGTAATGGTGCTCAATAGCCATATCTATATAATACTAAAACTCTATTGTTCTTGTATATTTGCAATCAGCTTTCAGCTTTCAGCTTTCCGGTTTTCAACATCCGGTTGCGCATGCGTAAATAGCATCGTCTTCAATCTGTTATTCCAATTCCGTTATTCTCTATTATGATTAACGAACGCATGAAATTTTTCATTCTGGAAATTTTTAAACAATTTCATTTAATTTCATCAAATAGTTTATTTGTTTTCTTCACGGCTAAAAACATTCAACGGGAGGACTTCGTAAAGTCTGTCGCAGTTTCAAAAAAACTCCTCCCTTTTAAAAAACAAAAACAAACAAACAAAAAAACAACACTCATTATTAATATCAGCCATACTAGCGGTCGGTGAACGAAACCACCTCCCACTTCCCCTCTCATAGATTTCACCACTCCTACTCCCTCTGTTTTCGTTACGTACGCGAGACAGCCTGCTGTACCCCCTTCCTTTCTCAAATCGCCCTAACCAACCACTTATAATTCAGTAACTGTAATTAAAAAAAAAAACAATTATAATAAACAGAACGACTCATAGAAATCTATCTATATTCTTTTTTCATTTTAATATACTTTCATAGAAATGCTTCTGTTATGTAAAAAAAACCTATTTTCTTTATGCCACAAGTGTCACGCTCATACATGAGTTCCATAGCTAATATAACAAACTGACCCAACGGGTCACGGGTGGTCTAGTATATTCTAAAACTCTATAAACAACTTCTTATTAGTTATTATTGTTTAGACAATACTGTACAGAGTGGAATTTTGTGACAGTTGATATGTTGATAGATGAGGACTTAAAAGTCAGCTTGCGAAATATTGAAATATCTGACCCCGGACAAGGGAAAAGTGACGCTATATAAATAGAGAAAGACATGGATTGACCATTTATACAATAATAATTCAGATGTGTTCCATTGAACTATTTTTGTTGTCCATATAAATGAGGAGGTGGTATGGATGATCTAATACAGGGTGGGCAAAAATAAGGGTCCTATTTTTAAAAAATCATAACTTTTTTATTTATTGATTTAAAAAAAAATTTTTTTTAGAATAAGTAAAGGACCCCTTCCGAAGCAAGCATGAGCCGTATTAGCCCTAAGGAACGTACCCTCATTTAGAAAACATTATTTTTGCTTAAAAAACTCAAAACCGTGTAAAAAAAAATACTTTAGTTTTTGTAAGTTTTAAGAAGTGTTTTTCGGCTAAAATTTGTTTTGTTTATTTCAAAAAATCTCGGAAGGGTCAGTCTACACACACATAAAGTTTGGTGAGTTTAACTTTTATTTTGTGGAAGTTATTCAAATTCAAGTTATTCAAATTTAAAGATAGGACCCTTATTTTGGCCCACCCTGTACAAATAATTGATGTAGATATTTTAATTTAAAAAAAAAAAAACAATAAAAACATTGGTGCTTCTGTAGTTTCACAATGACATTAAACTTACGTGTTAGCTGTAAATCAGATTGTACAGAAAAAAATACGCAAATTCATACAGTATTTATTAAATCATAAGAAAAACAAAAAAAAACGATCCTACGTATCGGTAGACATTTCAGCTTACTGATTAGGCAAGGGAGATAACTCGATTTTTTTTTTCGGAAATTTACTACTATAGATAACGGAATTGACAAACTGAGTTGAGATCCAACCAGATGAATCTTATTCACTTATTCACTAATACTATTAGGACATCTCCTGCTATAAACACAAGATTCTGTTAAATTAATATTGTTTTAGTTATGGATAGTTTAATGCTATCAATAGAGTGCAATAATAATTTAGTAATCATTCTTCTCGAAATAACAATTTAATCCGAAATAACCGAACAGTGACTTCATCTAAAAAAAATACTTTGTTATTAGGATTATTCTCACACGCAGTTCTAAATGGCAACGTATATATTGGACTCGATTTCTTAATTAATTAAAAAATGGAAAAACGAATATTTTTTTATTTCAGTCTAAATTAGTAGAGCATAACATGAGATTAATTAGAATTAAAAGAAAAAAAAAACGCTTTTTTGTACAAAAAAGAAAATGGCTGCGAAAAGCTGAGAATAATTTTACTTGTCTCATTGCCAGTCGAAATAGAAATTGGTCTCTTAATTAAACTCTTTCCGACAATTCATTAATCTACGTACAGATTTTCTGTTGGAAAAATATCCGCACGCCTGCACTTTTTTCCCAGACAAATTTTAACCCGTCTATTACCGTGTTGAAAAAGATATAAACACGTAGTTTTAGTAATGTAATGGTTCTATAAATATTTTTCAACGTGTGATAACATAGTGTAATTGTCAAATAGTAAACGATACGTTTGCCAATATTTATGTGATTGTTTTAGTTCGCGGCCAAACGTTGACAAATACACAGTGAATTCA
>OY744546.1:67604302-67624302 GCA_963556195.1 Sepiola atlantica
AATGGAGTGAGATGAATGGATTTAACTCCTTCAACAGCACAAGACAGATGAATAAAAGAATAGCATCTCTCTCTGAGAAAAACCTGTCTCTTGCGTGAGAGCAAAGTTTGTCCACAGAACAAAGGCCAGCAGAATCGAGCACGGCCAGAGACGTAATGGAACCACGGCACAGAGAACGACGACGACCAGTAGACGAAAAATAAAACGATAAGGTAACTTTTTTGTGTACACTTGAACATTTTCGGGTCCTAATTTGATAAAGTGAAAAAGAAATATGTGACAGTATAAAAAGAAAGAAAAAGTGTACCATGTTTTAAAAAGAAAAGTGTTTAACATAAGTTGGGCCCAGTGGAATCATCGGCAAGCTGAAATGAGTGTAGTAACGTCCCGATAGGGAATGGCGTCAACAATGACAGAAAACGGTGTATCTCTGAGGGGGTCCCCGAAAAAATCCGGTGTATGATAGTGATTAACTAAGACTTAAGGGAGATCGATGTTAGTTCGTGTATGAAAGACCTTCATTGTATTCCCTGTATTAAGGCCTTTCATACACGAACCCCTTCGACGTAAATACACAAGATTAACTTGACAACTAGCTAAATCCCATCCATTTACAATGAAGGTCTTCAGATGCCGGAGAGCTTTCTTCTCCAATAGCTTCTTTCATCGTGATACCGGCCTCTGGAACTCCCTCCTTGCTCCCTGTTTCCACGACAGTCCCAACATGCAGAGGTTTAAAACAAATGTAAACATACATCTCGCTACATTGCAACAAACTAGGGATGCCACCCCAAAACTTACACCCTAATTCTCAATAACCCCTAATTCTCAGTAACCCTTTACGTCTACAGTGGCGGCCTGCCTTGTTTGGTGTGAAATATGTTTTAAAAATAGAGAATTTATAAAATAGTTTAATAGACAAAATGTGCATAGCTTACAAGTTCATTAACTCATAAAATGTCGAAGCAAAGAAATCCAAATACGAATAGGTCATTAAACAATGATTTTTCAAAGATAAAGCTCTTTTTGTAATAAGGGTGGATGAGTGGATGAAGTTTGTGAGGTGCGCTGAAGACAAATTCCTACCAGTAAAATACATAGGCCTGTTGTGCTCGCATACCCTTAATGATAATAAAAGTGTAAACATCTGGGAATTTCCTTGCTTGTGTACATTTAGTGTATATGAATTTTAATCTTAACCCTATTAAGGGCATATGATTTAAGAATACTGGCATTTATCATGGAATGTCACTACTTGTGTAAAGGCTATGCCTCAATACAATGGTTATTTTAAAGTTTTTTGGAATTTTCTGGAAAACTAAGGCATATGGTAAACTTAAATTAAAATGCTATCAACTAAACCCTAGAACCTCTATTTCTGCCAAAAATCAGCTTAATCCATCAAATAGTTGATGAGATACAGGGTGGCACATACGTACGTACGTACGTACGTACGTACAAACACATAACATGATTTCTTGATTGAACTTTCTGGATCTCTGTGTTGCCTTGACTAATGATGCTGAAAATCTACACAATTATAGAACCTATCAAATAAACAGTTTGTGCAAAGTTTTAACTAATTTGGTTTATTGGTTTTTGAGTTATGATTGATCAAAGAAATGAGATTTCCAGCATAGGCCATTCGTGAGTCTATTAAGAGATAGAGCGCTATCGCGCTTCCCTTGATATATATATATATATATAGTCTCGGAAGTTTCTCAACCATTAAAACTATTAAAAAATAAAAAAATAAAAAATTATATAAAAAAAAAAAAAATTATAGTCTCAAGTCTTCCAGTGGAAAATCACTCATGTAAGTCAATTTATTTTTTACAGTTATTATATTAGTTAGCTACTAACACTATTTTAAGGGATCATCAGTTGTTTACCATGAAAAACTGTTTCGGTAATTTAAATATATATATATATATATCGGCAGTATCTTCTCTTTGCAAACTAGTATTGTTGAATATAAGAGATAACTTATGTCTGGATATCCTTTGATAGATCCCTTCAATAGTCCAAAACAGGATCTTAGTATCGGAGGAGAAGTGGCTGATGGATTTGCGATAGTTTAGATTCGTGTCTCAATATATATATAGATATATATATATATATATATATATATATATATATATATATATATATATGTGTGTGTGGATGTATATGTATATGTATGAGTTTAAGTGTATATAAGAAAGATAAATAAATTCCCTAACATGTATAACAACAGTTTTGCACCACTTTTATAATAACGATATAGCATTAGTAAACTTTATGTCACGAGTCCATATTCTAATATTCATAAAAATAAATCACACGAATTTTATTCCAGAAAAGATAACATTAATTGGAATAAACACATTGAAGACATTGCCAGGGCTGCTGCAAAGAAGGTGGGCTCCCTCTACCGTGCTCGAAAACCTTTCACACCTGACAGTATCCTATATCTCTACAAAGCCACCATCCGCCCATGCATGGCGTAGTGTTGCCACATCTGGGCTAGGGCATCACCCACTTGTCTCTAACTTTTAGACAAAGTCCCAAAAAGTCGCCAATTTAATAGGTCCCTCACTATTCACCAAGCTCCAGTCCTTGTCCAATCGCCGCAATGTTGCCTGCTTGTACATGTTTTACAAGTACTTCAATGGCTTGTGCTCTGATTAACTTGCTGCTCTGGTGCCCCCACGACCTGAATACACTAGACTAACCCGACAATCAGCCAAATTCCATCCATTTACTGTGGAGGCCCCCAGATGTCGAAGAGCTTTCTACTCCAAAAGCTTCTTTACTCGTTCTGATGGACTTAGGAACTCTCTTCCTGCTCCGTGTTTTTTTTAACAGTACTGACATGCATAAATTTAAAACTAATGAAGCAGATATCTCGTTGCAAAGCTACCAATTTAGGTTAACCCCCCCAAAAAACGTTCACCCTTTTTCTCAGTAGCCTCTCACGTCTACAGTGGCGTCCTTCCTTTTTGGGGTTTAAATATGTTAAATAAAGACTAAAAGTTTAGGCTTCAGCATCAACTTCAAGTTTCGAATGGGAGGATGTACCAATATTATCCCTCTGTGAAAAAACATTTGAGTTTTTAAACTCAAACAAAACTGAAATATTGAGAATAATTATCAATTGATGTGTAACACTGATGGTTACAATTTCAGAAAATATCAGAGGTAACAGTCGTCTCTTTGCATTACTTTTCTGGAACTAAATATATCCCACAACTAATCCCTCAAACATAGTAGCTGTGTTTTAAATGAAAAATGATCGATTATTTTATTCATAAAAAAACGTGTATTTACATATACAGGGTGTCTCAAAAAAATGTACTCACTCGTAGAATGACGAGAAAACTTTTATTTATGAACATAGAGTGAAATGAAATAGCATCGAATACATGAGACAGATGTAATTGAAGAATCATGTTCGCAAATGTTCAAACTGATGACCATTATTGTTCAAACAAAACTGATAACGCGCACCAAGGTAAATAAAGGTTTTCTCGTCATTCTAAGAGTGAGTACATTTTTTTGAGACACCCTGTATATGAAGAAATTACGTACCTATTATTCCCCATCTAGGAAAATCGTTTGAAAAACTTTTAAGATCATTCTATGTCTTCATGAAGGAACTCGTTTATTGTTGGTTCATACAACCGGATGAATAATACTAGTCTAGCAAGAATCTTAAAATGTTTCTAAAACGTTTTAAACCCGGTTTTTTTTGTAATAGATCCGCCGATTTAAATACGTAAAACCACGATCATCACCCACCATAACGTGACCCATGCTGTTCGAAGCACTCACAAGTACGGCCAATGTCTATACATATTAGAGCAAGCTGTTAGATCGGTGGCTTAGTATTATAAAAAAAAACGAGAAAATCATGAATAAAGAGAGCGTAACACTTCTCTTTTATCAAACATGTATCGATTAAAGAATGCTGCTGAAATGTTCATATATTTGTGCGTATGAAGCGTCTTACTTTGAAAAAAATTGTCTCAAAATAGTACGTGCACTTATACTTTGTTGCTGTTGAATTTGTTAATCTTTCTATACTTAATAATATATATGGAATGATTTTGTATCTTTCGAAGTTGTAATTTGATAGCTCTGGTTTACACAAAGTCGTAAACATAGAACTGATCTTATACCTAGAGTATTTGTTGGTAGCTGATGTACTTGATTGACTTCACCTTTAATCTATGTATCTTTAAGGTGGTGTGTTCTTTGTCTCGTAAGGATATTATATAAGTTTAACTATTTAAATTTACTTATCTTAATATGTAGGCATATATACAGGGTGGGCAAAAATAAGGGTCCTATTTTAAAAAATTCATAACTTTTTTATTTATTGATTTTTTAAATTTTTTTTTTAGAATAAGTAAAGGACCCCTTCCGAAGCAAGCATGAGCCGTATTAGCCCTAAGGAACGTACCCTCATTTAGAAAACATTATGTTTGCTTAAAAAACTCAAAACAGTGTAAAAAACAATACTTTAGTTTTTGTAAGTTTTAAGAAGTGTTTTTCGGCTAAAATTTGTTTTGTTTATTTCACAAAATCTCGGAAGGGTCAGTCTACACACACATAAAGTTTGGTGAGTTTAACTTTTATTTTGTGGAAGTTATTCAAATTCAAGTTATTCAAATTTAAAGATAGGACCCTTATTTTGGCCCACCCTGTATATATATATATATATATATATATATATATATATATATATATATATATATATATATATATATAGTATTTGTGTTGCTGCAGTGAATTAAAAAGTTTAGGAAATGTTTGTGTTTCGTTATTGTTCAATAGCTGAAGTTGTTTATATAAGGAAAAGTGTAATTCTATCTGAAGTATTTCATCGACTTCTTGAAAGCAAACTGTCAAACTGTCTTTACTAACGACTGCATTTCTTTGAGACATTTACTTTTCATTGGAAATGATATTTCATTAATATCAACGACACGACCACGAGCACCCTTCGCCCTTTGTATAAGTTCAGTTAATACTTCTTAGCCGGTAATGGCAGAGACAGATGTCCACATCTGATGATTCCTATGTTTAATGTGAACGTTCTTTTCAGCCTCATTATTTGTTGCAGACTTAGAGTGTTTCTCTCGTGCTTCGTTTTAGCCAAATTATTCTATCTTATCAAAATATATGGTAAACGTTCGTTATGCTTTGATTCAATCGTAAAAAGACGTTATCATTATTTCGGTTTTCATCCTCGCTCCTAAAGGAAAACTTTAAACAGACAAATTAGTAATGGGTATGGCAGAGACAATTTATTCACAAAAATCAGTCTCCAGTTAAAATCTCTTTTAATTGTTTATGATGGTTGCTTCCAAAAATGACCTTGTAATTTATTTTTTACAATTTTACAATTTCTCAAAAATGTATATTACTCTATCATAAAATAGCGCTTGCTTAACATTGTAAATAACATTATTATCTCCCCTTGAACTAATATTTTTGTAGTTTGTCTGTCGTATCGTCAATTGTTTTTTTTTATTCTGTACATAGATGATCGTGTTTTAAGCTGATATTTGTGTTTTTTTAATTAGAACCTATGTTAACGGATACCCAGTATCTCGTTGCTTTCTGTACACTACGTTTTTAGACGTAATATATATATATATATATATATATATATATATATATATATATATATATATATATATATATATATATATTACAGTAGAGTAGACATATATTTAATATTTCAAATCATTTTTGTAAATGTATTTTGATAAAATAAACATATATATATATATATATATTATCAAAATACATTTAAAAAATTAATTCGAAATATTAAATATATGTATACTCTACTGTAATATATATATATATATATATATATATATATATTATCAAAATACATTTACAAAAATGATTCGAAATATAAAATATATGTCTACTCTACTGTTATATATATTTCTATTTTATCAAAATACATTTACACAAATGATTCGAAATATAAAATATATGTCTACTCTACTGTTATATATATTTTCATTTTATCAAAATACATTTACAAAAATGATTCGAAATATAAAATATATGTCTACTCTACTGTTATATATATTTTCATTTTATCAAAATACATTTACAAAAATGATTCGAAATATAAAATATATGTCTACTCTACTTTTATATATATTTTCATTTTATCAAAATACATTTACACAAATGATTCGAAATATTAAATATATGTATACTCTACTGTTATATATATTTTCATTTTATCAAAATACATTTACAAAAATGATTCGAAATATAAAATATATGTCTACTCTACTGTTATATATATTTTCATTTTATCAAAATACATTTACACAAATGATTCGAAATATAAAATATATGTCTACTCTACTGTTATATATATTTTCATTTTATCAAAATACATTTACAAAAATGATTCGAAATATAAAATATATGTCTACTTTACTGTTATATATATTTTCATTTTATCAAAATACATTTACAAAAATGATTCGAATTATAAAATATATGTCTACTTTACTGTTATATATATTTTCATTTTATAAAAATACATTTACAAAAATGATTCGAAATATAAAATATATGTCTACTCTACTGTTATATATATTTTCATTTTATCAAAATACATTTACACAAATGATTCGAAATATAAAATATATGTCTACTCTACTGTTATATATATTTTTTTTTTATCAAAATACATTTACAAAAGTGATTCGAAATATAAAATATATGTCTACTTTACTGTTATATATATTTTCATTTTATAAAAATACATTTACAAAACTTATTCGAAATATTAAATATATGTCTATACTACTGTTATATATATGTTTATTTGATCAAAATACATTTACAAAAATTATTCGAAATATAAAATATATGTCTCCTCTACTGTAATATATATATATATATATATATATATATATATATATATGTATATATATATTTTATCAAAATACATTTACAAAAATGATTCGAAATATTAAATATATGTCTACTCTACTGTAATATATATATATTTATTTTATCAAAATACATTTACAAAAATTGATTCGAAATAAAAAATATATGTCTACTTTACTGTAATATATATATTTTAATTTTATCAAAATACATTTATAGAATTGATTCGAAATATAAAATATATGTCTACTCTACTGTAATATATATATATATATATATATATATTATCAAAATACATTTACAAAAATGATTCGAAATATAAAATATATGTCTACTCTACTGTAATATATATATATAGTTATTTTATCAAAATACATTTACAAAAATTATTCGAAATATTAAATATATGTCTACTCTACTGTAATATATATATATTTATTTTATCAAAATACATTTACAAAAATGATTCGAAATATAAAATATATGTCGACTCTACTGTAATATATATATATATATATATATATATATATAAATACATTATATATATATGTTTATATATATAAATACATTATATATATATATGTTTATATATATTAATACATTATATATATATATAAATGTTTATATATATATATATATATATATATATATATATATATATATATATACATATATATATATATATATACTCACCTTATACATATTTTATCCGGTTGCATATTCAGTTACAGAAACAAATGTTCGTATAAGACGTATACACATGTTACAGTTTTAATGAGGACTGTTATCTATCTGGGATATTCTTACCTTTACTAGCTTCAATTCTAAAGACAAAAATAATTAAGTCCCAGAATGTAAAGAACACAAATATATGTACTCATTTTATAGTTAACATTTGTAATTTTCTTCAGCAATACACAGTTTGCGATTTTTTCATCGTAAAGGAATACAAATATTCTCCCTTTTTAAATGAGAAATCATTTAACGTGGGTGTTATGTTACTTATTTTAGCGTTCTATAGATCATTGCACCATCATAAATTGGTCATGCGTATGGAAAAGCTATTGAAGTGCAATCAAGCATGTTCTAAGGTTCTACATAGCTATACCAGGCCTGTATCGAACACCCACAACCATGATCTTTACTTTGGTTAAAGGGAAAACATTGTACACCCATTAAAATTTGTTGTAAAACGAAAAGCCTAATTTGAAAAATAAATAATATACAAAGGCGCCTCCGGAAGTAAGTGTGATGGCTATTAAGAAGCTAATATATCTAGATATATTGAAATATATAACCTGCAACTTTTAACAAATATACACAGCCACTACACATGAGGATAATACACTTATATAGACCAATCCAATTATTCTGATATCCGTTAGAAAACATGTTATCTGATAAAAATAGCTCATCTATTAACGCCCCCACACATCTAATAAATAAGAATTATAACCATAGTTTTACACTCAAATCCAAGTGTTGTCCTATAATTATAAAAAGTAATATGAATATACAACTTACACATTTTATAAAAGGAATTCAAATCAACCCAAAATAAAAACCTACTCACTTATAAATAAACTACACCACACACTACCGCCCTAAATATGAAAAGCATGATTGAACCACAGAAACATAAAAGATCCAGTAACAACAATTCAGGTATTCTAAATAATATTTATTACGATTAAGACCATATATATATATATATATATATATATATATATATATATATATATATATATATATATATATATATATATATATATACAGTCCGTCCCTATGCACTCGGTAGTATTTCTAAAAGGGACGCTTGACTGAACTCACTCGGCGACGCTACAGTGTTCTCTGAACCCCATCTTTCGATTTTATTTTATTTCGTGAGTTGCTGAGATTTGAATTGATCTCTAAATTCTTTTTTAGTAAAAATAAAAGGTCACCCGATCGTAATGAAACCATGGTACTTCTTATAATGTGTGTAACGTACAGTTGCTTATTTAATAATGTATATATATATATATACATATGTATGTATATTAAGAGAGAGAGAGAAAGAGAAAGAGAGAGAAATAGATATATATTTAGCTTACATTTAAACTGGACCATCCAGTGAGAAGTAATGACACAACCGTCTAAACATAGCTATACATGCATGTTCTTTATTAGAGGCTGTTCTGAAGGTTGACTACTGTTGCCTGCTTAGCATAATATAATATATTTCTCTAAAATTTATATAGTGATAAAGAATGGTCCCAATTGCTATGGCGTGGGATTTGGAGTAAAAAGGTGGTTTTCGTCCGAGGTTAAATAGTGCGACCGGTTTTAAAAAATAATATCAACACTAATTATTCCGTAAGTGTGAAACGTGTATGTCTGTAGATAATTTAATAGGATATCGCAAACTGCCATTAGCTTTTGGGTAAAACTAATTCGAACTCCCGGCACTTGACAATGTTTACACAGAGATATAACTTACATTCAGTCAGTGTCGTATGATAGCGCAGAGGGGCCGACTATCAGCTCGACGGATTACTTTAAATTCAGGGTTGAGGCACTAGCTGGTCTAGGCTCACTGAAGAGCTGTGATACAATTCAACAGTATGTATGTTGATAACTATATATAAACACACCCCATATATATATATATATATATATATATATATATATATATATATTTATATAAATAACTATATATATATATATATAACTATATTCATATATATATATATAACTATATATATATATATATATATATATATAACTATATATATATAACTATATATATATATATATATAACTATATATATATATAACTATATATATATATATATATATATATATATATATATATATATATATATATATATAGAGAGAGAGAGAGAGAGAGAGAGAGAGAGAGAGAGAGATAGGTACATATGGACTTTAATTTCCCTTATTTACCTGAGAGTTTCCGTTGGCCGAGTGGATATGGCGACTGCTTTCAGATTCTAGGCTTACTCTGCGAACCGGATTCACGCCTCCCGACCGTCTATAATTTTTACTTACCTGCACTGCTGAGAGCAATAAGCTTGAAACGTTAGCCTTTGTAGGTATCAATAATTTAATATTTATACTATAAATATTATATATGGTTTGATTAAGTTATTTGTTCGTATTTTTTAGTTTTATTTATATTTATTCAGGGTGGTAGTTGGGGAACTTTTACTGAGCGGAAGTCGGTATTTAATGGGGCAATTATGGGGTTATGTATTTGGCAGAAGGGGTGTAGCTAGACCTTTATGTGTATTTGTAAGTCCAGTTTATGAGTAGTGTTTGACTCCTCTTGATGCATCCCTTAAAGATTTCATCTCGAATATTCAAACAGACTGTATTTGGGTCAATCATGAACCTTAATATAAGTTTTTTTTCAGCGTCACACAGATGGCATCTATTTATGGCTGGAGAAATGGATGGTCTTCTCTCACTAATTTTCCGTTTGATTGTGAACGGTGTTATTTCATCTTTAAGTTGCTATATCAGGGTCGCGAGTGCTGTGTTTGCTTGTTGTTGTATCTGAAGGTGTTTCTTTGTGTATATAATCTTTGTTTGAAGCTTCCCTGTGTCATGCCAATATATTATTTTGCTCTACCAGTTGTCTGGTTTGTGGCGGTGGTTTCATATACGAGGGAATCGAGTTTGCAATCCCCCTCTTAAAACAACTGCCCCTTATATAATGAGATTAAAATGTTACTACAGGTTTAAAACGCCGTTGAAATTATATACTGTTAAATTTTAAAATTAACCAACATGACGCGATATTTTGTCAAGTAAATGACATACTTATTAAATCATTTATTCTTTAAATCCAAATTTTCGGTTATAAAAAAAACCTTATTCATTGTAGTGCAAACAATATTTTCCTATTTCATCTTTTGTTTATATAGTTGAATACTTACGTTGATATTCTGGTGTTATTGAAGAGACCGTTTTTTATTTCTCGATCTGTAGTTATACGTGCTGATTTTAATGTAACTACAACCTAGAAACGCAGTTCGAATGATATACTTTGACATTTTAGAATCAGCCAACGTGAGATGTTTTGAAATAAATGAAATATTTATTAAATCATTTTTCTTTCAATCCAAATTTTCGGTTATAAAAAAAAACCTTATTCATAGTTGTACATACACTATTTTCCTTTTTTTTTCTTTTCTTTTTTTTTTCATTATAAATAACACAAGAAGATCGTTGATCTTCGGAAATACCGTAGGACTTCGACTATGAAAAATAATTTAACGGAAATATTTCGTCGTTTGAAACTACTTAAATGAGTTCAGCGTAAGTGTTAGGGTACTTTAAATAACTGCTTGGATCTAAGAGAGTTTGATATTCGAAAACAAATAAAGTAAGCTAAACAGACATTAATTCAAATAAAAAAAAATCTATTTCTGAATATTAATAATAAGTTTGATGTGATTTAAATTTAAAAAAAAAAACAGGCAATAAAATGAGTAAAATACGTACTATAATTCGACGTAAAATGTGGTTATGCAGACGACTAAACGATGGCGCTTAAATATCGTAACATTTACACTTATTTTATGAGCATTCAATTTTGAATAATAACTCTTTTAAACGTTAAATAATTCCTTACATTCATAAGGACATTAAAAGAAACGTACTAATTAAATGTTTGCCTTGTTTAGCTCTTCGAACAACCGTTTCACTGTGATGTCACAACACACACTTATACATATATATATATATATATATATATATATATATATATATATATATATATATATGTGTGTGAAGAGTTTGAACGCAAAACGCGATAATTCCAATTCGTTTAAATTGAGACCTTACACAATAAAAACACGAATATATTAAATCTAGACTTCGAATGAAAGCTGATTTTAATTGAAATCTAAAAGTATTTTTTTCGGTATCATATTATGTAACACATTGTTTTCGGGTGTCGTAGAGTGTTGAAAAACAACACTTTTAGTAGGGGCAGTTCCGTGATTTTCAAAATGGCGTTTATCGCGTTTTGCATTCGAACTCTTCATACATATATATATATATATATATATATATATATATATATATATATATATATATATATATATTTAATATTAAAGTGATTTTCATCAACAGACGACGTAATTTCGGGCTCTCTTAACCTCAACACTGTAGGAGTGCTGTTTGCAAGCGGTTGCATATATATATATATATATATATATATATACATATATATATATATATATATATATATATATATTAGCAGAACATTAGTACCGTTGGTTTCAAGCACAGAAGGACTTACCCATCCGGCTCTCTTCAGCTTATGATCTGAGTTCTGCTAATTTGAAACCGACGAGAGTAATGTTGTAGTAATTTTGCTGTACCAAATAATAAATAAATATTTCGCTTTTAATTTATATTTTAATTCTAAATTAATCGAGCACTCTTCTGAGATTGTTCCTACTATAACAATTACACTTTTGATATATAGCAATGCATATGCTCTTATACAAGCGCAGGTTTAGTGCGTCAGGCCTTTTCCTGCGACAAAAGAAACTTGAAGGTTGAAAACTATTTATAGGTATAAGCATTCAAAGAAATATGAGATATATTGAACTATCTGAACTCATCCAACATATCTTACATCAGTATGGTTGCAGTTATATTGGCGTTTTCTTCGGGACTGCGGGCTTCTTTGCTGTCTATTCAAATTAAGCGAAATCTTTTCGGAGTTCTTTCTCCTAAATTACTCGGAGATATATTTCGTAAACAATCGTATTCGTTTTGTGGACTTTCGTACATAATGATGCTCATACTACTACTAACAATAATAATAATATTAATGAAATAATTATTATACACACACCCACACACAAACATATACATATATATATATATATATATATATATATATATATATAGAGAGAGAGAGAGAGAGAGAGAGAGAGAGAGAGAGAAAGAGAGATTTGTTTTTTTTACTTAGAAAAAACGATTGTTCAGTGAAGACCGGGATTATTCCAATAAAAACAAGCTCGATGATACTCGATTACAGGGTACAGAGCATTTATATGTGATTTTTTAGAAGCTTACCAAAGCATTCCGTTCAGAAGTCCAAACAACACCACAGAAGATATTCTCATTCACAAATTACACAAATTATTTATTTATCATTTTTTCAAATTAAATCGGTTGGTGAACTTTAATTAAAAACGGAAAAGTTTTCAAATTTATACAAAGAAAACTTTTCCGTGTTTAATTAAAGTTCACCGACCGATTGATGATGGTCGTATTTTAAACGACCGAAATATTTCGGTAGAACTATACAACATGAGTTTTTGAGTTTATTCTTGTTAGTTTTTGAATTGCTTATCCTTTATTCCATTTTTATTTTGACATATATATATTAAATTCCCGAAACAGTTTTTCATGGTAAACAACTGATGATCCCTTAAAATAGTGTTAGAAACTAACTAATATAATAACTGTAAAAAATAAATTGACTTACATGAGTGATTTTCCACTGGAAGACTTGAGACTATAATTTTTTTTATTTTTATTATATAATTTTTATTTTTTTATTATTTTTTTTTTATATTGTTTTAATGGTTGAGAAACTTCCGAGACTATATATATATATATATATATATATATATATATATATATATATATATATATATATATATATATATATATACAAAAGTAATACAGTTCCCAAGACGTGTAAAATGTATTGCCAGAACGTAATAGATGTGCACACTTTTATATCTACTTGCGATCATTGAAATACTTATATAATGACACTAATGTTTACGTCTGGTATCCTTATCATTAATTTGATTTAAATATATTGCAGAAATTCAGTTCTAGACAATATATAGCATATTAGTGTCAAGCTTAAGGCTTTTTAGCAGCGATTGAACTAAAGTATCTTCGTTAATATTTGTCTAATTGTTGTGGTGGCAACCACTCATTTGCATATACGAATAACGTTACACTATAAATGGCAAGCCTAGGTTGGCCTTAGTGTGTGTTACCTAAATGCCACCGGAAGTGACGCCGAAGAGCGTACATGTCCTCCCACCAAGACTCTCTGACTCGACACCTTCATTTGTACATACTGTAACTATACCTTTTCTTTAATACACTTATTATTGCATTCTCCTTGTTGTTTGCGTCTTCATTGTATTCCTCACTAATTATTGTTCAACCTTGCAACCACAACACTAATGAATATGGATAAAAGTGAATATAAATATAAAATATTTGATGTTGTAATATTATTATCTCTAAAACACTTTGCATAGTTTAAACAAATAAAGGTTTTAGAATATAAATTGCTATGTAAATTCCACGAAGAGCATGCCGCTCTTTTTTCGATTTTTTCTTTCATGAAATAAACATAATATAGTTCACATTCATATTTTTTTACGATTTGCGGTTCTAAAATCTACTATGCTTAAGTAGTTAAGGAGCTTATATTGTATATAGAAATATATAAAAATATAAGCATACGATGATTACAAATTATTATATATATGTATATATATGGGAAAATGAAAAAGGAAAACCAAAAAATGGATGTTTTTTATGTGTACATCAACGTTTCGTCTTTATTTATAAGACTTCATCAGGATGATAAAATAGAGAAAAAATGTCATGCAAGCACAGATACATGTAGGGTAGACATATTGGGAAAAATAGAATCAAATAGTGGCCAACTACTGGGTGGACGTCCGTATTTGTTGGAGAAATAGAAATGAATTGCATGACATTTTTTTTCTCTATTTTATCATCCTGATGAAGTCTTATAAATGAAGACGAAACGTTGATGTACACATAAAAAACATCCATTGTTTGGTTTTTCTTTTTCATTTTCCCATCACGTCGGATTACTTTCATCCTTCTCTTCCCATGTATATATATATATATACATACTTCTATACATATGCACTTCTCCTTTGTATATATTCTCATCACTAAACTATTTCGTTTTAGCTTTCTACGTTTTTCCTGATGTTTTTCTGTCTATTGTTTTCTGACCGATACTTCTCTGATCTCGCTTTCTATATCTCTATGTGTACATATCTCTACTACTTTCTTTCATCACACTTTTCCTCTTGAGTGTATATATTTTATCACCGTGACTAGCTATCTCTACTACTTTCTTTCATCACACTTTTCCTCTTGAGTGTATATATTTTATCACCGTGACTAGCTTTATCTATATAAATTACCTGACAACTTGGTTCTATAAGATTCCTCTATTTGTCTTTTTTTTCGCAACGGTTAATCTGACACTTAGACGTATCTATCTTGATTTGTTTTTTGTTTCCTTCTCACTCGTCAGCCCTCTCACTATTGTTTTTTTTCTCCCACCCTCTCTTTCTAACTACGTAAATGTCTCTTACTATCTCTCTTCCCTGTTTTTATAAAATTGAGTTTGTCAAATAATTAATTAAATTAAGTAATAATATATTTCGTACAAATAAAATATATAGATATATGTACAAATAAATAGCGTCTTTTTAAGTTGTACGGCGATATATTTTAATCTGTTATATTTCGATTGAAATACACTCAGCAATTAGCGGTCTCGTGCCGATTGGTCAGTTTATAAAGTTCAACTTTTGTGTATTTGTAATACACCAGTTGTTGCAAGTAGTAAATATTTGACACGACTAGTGTGTATTGTAAAAATCGATACATGTCGTCGTATATGGTCGGTAAGACAGCATACTAAATGCTTGAATGATGATAAAAGATTCTAATTCTTGATTTAGAACTAGCGGAACCCGTCGCCCGGCGTTGCACGGGAGAAAGTACTACCTATTACCCCACGTCGAATAAAAAAAGGAAACGGCCTATTGTTTCTCCCCCATCTACCGTGTTGTCGAATGTTTTAAATTTTTTAAAAAAATGAAAAAAGTGGTAGTGTAGACAGGGATCGAACGCTAAAACTGACGATTATGAAACCTGCCTTGTTAACGACTGTGCAACGGTCTCGGGTTAAAAATGCATGCGAAAATGGGCCAATTAACTTAAGCTTAATTGTTGGCATAAATAAGAACCGGTGTTTCGTGAGAATTACACTGTGTGTATTAGTTCCCGGTGTCGATGAGTAGAGTGACAGTACAGAATTGTTAGGGAGGAAAGTTTTTGCTACCACCTATATGGAGTTGGTTTTTCGGAGAGACGTTGATGGTGGGCCAAATGTAATATTTAGTGTTAGGTAGAAAAAACTAATAACAAATTTACTAAAACACGCTCGAGTGAATAAGTGTAGTATAGTGGTGAGTTTAGTAGCCTATGAAGCATGTGATAATTTTCCTATACTCCGAGAATGTACAGGGGAAAAATCGTCTCTACTTTATATATTAGACTAGCGGTACCCGTCGCCCGGCGTTGCACGGGAGAAAGTACTACCTATTGCATAAAAAAGAAACCGCCTATTGTTCTTCCCCCCCCCCGCTCTACCGTGTTGGTGAACGTTTTAAATTATAAAAAAAAGAAAAGAAAAAGAAAGCTGAATGGGATCGAACGCCGATACTGGCGATAATGAAACCTCCCTTCTTAACCATTGCGCCACAGTTACAAGTTGAAATATACATGTGAAAATAGGCGACTTAAGCTAAGCTTGTTTACTGGCAGCTTCTGGCGACGCAAATTTAAGTTCAATAATGACACGGTTAAGGTAATTTATTTGGGAATCATATACTTTTAAGTATATGATTTTGAAAATATAAATGTGTCGGGTTCTAACAGCATCTTGGCGGCTATTGAATTAAGTAGGAAGTCGATTTAATGAAGGTATTTTAGCCGTCATGTTTGTAGAATGAATGTTGCAGGTACTGTGTTCGTTAATGTCATTCGCTTGATTCCGGAATGAATGTAAATGTGGAAATCATAGTTAGAAATAGGAAAAACGTAATCTGATATTCGCGGAATATCAGCGGATTCAACGGGAGCGGTCATTATTTGTTTGCGTATTGCTTTATATTATGTAGTAAAATAATGCCAGACAAATACGAAATAACAATCGGTGCTTTATGAAAATTATACTGTGTTTATTAGTACCCGGTGTCGATGAGTGTAGTCACAGTACATAATTGTTAGGGAGAAAAGTTTTTACTACCACCTATATGGAGTTGGTATTTCGGAGAGTCGTGGCGGCCGGGCCGAATGTAATATTCAGTGTTTGTTTGGAAAGAAGAATAACAGATATACTAAAACACGCTCGAGTGAATAAGTGCAATGTAATTGTGAGTTCAGTAGCCCGTGATACATGTGGTTATTTTCCTATTCTCCGAGAAGGTACAGGGGAAAAATCGTCTCTACTTTATATATTAGATGAGACAGAACACTAGCTTGGCTCGAACTATTTAAAGAGTATTTCTATACTTTTGGTGGAAACCTTTTCTTAGGGCTTCAATTTAGCTGAAATATATATAGATGCGCTTTAACTTTTTATTTCATTTAATTCGAATTTTACAAAGTATGCAATTCTTTTCTTATTTCTGTATTAAGCCTTTTTCTCGCAATATGCATTCATCCCTATTTCAGTTTCTCTTTCGTATACAATTTAAATCTTCGTATATATCTATCATTCATCATCATCCCAACCATATATATGGTTTTCTTATTTCGTTTTCAATCTTTGCTGAACACGTTTTTGTTTTTTCACGAACATGATGCTAACGCTATTAATTCAACAATGTACGGTATGTCCTAGCAAATGCATTCATACACGTTATTAAAAAAGCGGATTGTTTTAAAGTTTACAACGTGAGAAAGAGGTACAAAAAGATAAGCATAAACTAAATAAAGACATTAAAATCAAAATAATTTGATAACAAAAAAAAATTCGTCGTTTATTTTCCATTATTCAATGTATCCTTATGATTTTATTTTCTACTCACGTTCAACCGATACAAAAAATAAAGACAATTGTTGACTACATGTATTTAGAAAGCCAATGTTTCTTATGCTGCCAGAATATCTCAATAAATGTCAGAAAATGCACTTCTCACGTATTCATGATTGCGTGAAGAATTTCGAAAGAAGATTTTCTATCACTATTTTTGGATGATTTACATCGTAACAATCTATTATACGCTATTTATCTACATTCTGTGATATTTGGTCTTGATTTTGAGAACAGCCAACACCTGTCGAAATATATCATTTTTGTGTATTAATATCGCCGTGCGGACGGTGGCAAACTCGTGTAGATGTGACGTTTCGTCTCTTTATCAGTTTACTTTTGAGGAGAGCGGACGTGACTTGAAAGCAAGTGGCGAAAGGCTCCCAATCAACTTGCTCCGAAAGGTTTGGTTTATTACCTATCACAGTTCCCTATAAACTATTTGATCTATGTCCCGTGATATTTATCATAATGTTGATAACATTGAAACATGTTGAAAGAGATAAAGTTTGTTTTCTTTCCATATTGAGTTACGTAGAGTGGTAGACAATTCTGTATTATTATGATATTACTAGCGAGAAGATGTAGTCTTTTTCTCCGGCTTGCATTCGATAGCTGCGCGATTGTCGTAAACTTCTATGGTGAACGATCTCTAATACACTTAAGCTAGCTATTCGCTGCGACATTTATTATTGAAATGTGCTAACTATGGTGCGTTATGTCATGTTACTCTGTCCAAGAATAAAAAAAAGGATAAAACTGTCGATAAAGAAGCATCGTGACATGTACAGAATGCGTCAGGTTCCATGTAATACAAGTAAAACCAAAAGAAGTGTCCCATTCTTTACAGCATATCATCTCCTCTCGTTAAATCAATGAATAGATACAAACAATTCATTGTATACATTGTGTTAAAAAGTTTCTAGTGTTTTTGTTATTATTGTATTTAGTTTGTGCACTATCATAATTAGTTTTGTGGGTCTGTAAAGAAGGCCGGAAAGAAAAACAAGAACTCAGAGTTTAGAGGAAACAAGTTTAGAGGAAACAAGTTTAGAGGAAACAAGATTTGAGGAAACAAGTATTATACAAGTGTAGGTGTATATCAGTCTTGACTGCAAGTATAGACTGGTATGGTACCAGGTATTTAATTCCTTCCCACTGCAGGGATATGTGACACAAGGTCGGATAGTAGGGGACGAGTCAAGCTTGCGCCCCTAAAGAAGGAGCACTCTGGCCTAGCAAAAATAGCCTGGGCAACCCCGTCGGCATTCCTTGGTCAGGGCGCCTCCAGCAGCGACCAATAAACTTACTCCTCCCAAAGAGCGGAGGTAAGGCCTGGGAAAGTGCACCTCCTAGGACAACCTCGGACAGTATAGCTCAGCCCGGCAGATAAAAGTCCACCGAAATGCCCCAGTTCCTACCGGACTTATTGTCGCGAACGAATCCTCGACTGTTATTACCCCAACCCCACGTCTTCAATCAACCGAAGTTAATGAGAGACTGATCGGGCTGGGGTTACTTCCAGGTATTTAATTCCCTCCCACGTAGGAATATGTGACACAAGGTCGGAATGTGGGGGAAGAGTCAAGCCAGCGCCCCTAAAGAATGAGCACTCTGGCCTAGCAAAAATAGCCTGGGCAACCCCGTCGGCATTCCCCGATCAGGGCGCCCTAGGCAGCAAGCAATAAACTTACTCCTCCTCAAAGAGGAGGAGAGGCAAGGCCTGGGAGGGTGCACCTCCTACGACAACCCAGGACAGTATACCTCAGCCCGGCAGATAAAAAGCCACCGAAATGGCCCAGTTCCTGCTGGACTGATTGGCGAGAACGAATCTTCGACTGGTATTACCCCATCCCGACGTCCTCAATCAACCGAAGTTAACGAGAGACTGATCGGGCTGGGGTTGGCGCCCAGGTATTTAATCGCTTCCCACAAAGCAATATGTGACACAAGGTCGGAAAGTGGGGAGATCAAGCCAGCCAGCGCCCCTAAAGAAGGAGCACTCTGGCCTAGCAAAAATAGCCTGGGCAACCCCGTCGGCATTCCCCGGTAAGGGCGCCTCAGGCTGCAAGCAATAAACTTACTCCTCCCCAAAGAGGGAAGGCAAGGCCTGGGAGGGTGCACCTCCTAGGAAAACCCAGGACAATATACCTCA
>OY744546.1:67629302-67664302 GCA_963556195.1 Sepiola atlantica
AAGAGCGAACGTTGACGAACACCGGGTACAAAAGGTCAGAGAACCTGAGTGAAAGAAATGTTTGCGCATGAATGTCGCAGGGGAGATCCGTGACGTCACTTGTTCTTGTGAGAAGCGAGTTTAGCAGTCTGGGTTTTGGAGGCGAACCTATCAGACGTGATTTAGGATGTAGTCTGCAATTTGATTAAGGAAATTATTTCCCTGAGAAAAGACAGACGAAAGATCTCTTTTCTATTCTCCACGCATGGTTAAGAGTTAATTTATAAGTAATTACGAAAACAGTAAATTGCTCTCTCTCTCTCTCTCGACGTTGGTGAATATCTCGAAGCCGATAGATAACTAACGCGTGTAATAAAATAAATTGAAAGTTTAAAGGATTGTTTGTCGATGGAGTCGGCCATGAAGTTTTATTGTAGCGGCGATGTTCACGGCAGTACAGAAGAGAAGAAAGAAAACAACCACTGGACGACACAGCTCTCCACGCAACGAGGAAAGGAAAGGTTGAAGGTGCGAGTAATTTTAAGGTATGCAAACTATATGATTTATGGTGTTAAAAATGTGATTAAACGAGGAGTGCCACAGCCCGTTCCGGGACGAGTATACAAAGCGAGAACTACCGCGGCCAAAGCAGAGGGGATATGCAACAATACGCTCATAGACACTCACATACACAGTCAAAGAGAACGGTATGACGCGATAAGTATACTATACATTATGATTATTTGGTCTTAAACCTTGAAAATGCAGCGGTAAAACCGGACATAGTCATATTAAATAAGGCAGAAAAAGAGGCAAAACTGATTTAGGTGAGTGTTCCAAATGACAGTGGCTTAAACAGGGCAGAGATGGAGAAGATGACAAAATACCAAAGTTTAATGTCTGATATGAAGAGAAACTGGAACCTCAAAAACATCAACATTGTCCCAGTTATAATTGGAGGTAAAGGCCACAAGAAGAAAACATGAAAAAAGTATCTGGAATGCATTCGCGTAAAAACCAAGTCCCAAAGAAATCAAAATAATAGCACTTAAGGGAACGGCAAAAATTCTTAAAAGAGAACTCGGTTCGGGCCTCTAAATAGAAGGTGATTGTTTGGCATTAGGAAGAATGCCCCGTCCCTATGCTAAACAGACAGAAATATGAACATTTTTAAAAAGTCAAATATATACGCATTTATATGTTGTATGGTCAAATTACTTGTGAAGACTTTTCAACCTTACACACATTTTAAAACTTAGAATCTTTGGAGTTCTTTTACAAGTGGAATTATTGATTGATTGGTTGGTTTTACGGTCTATCAACTTCTTATGGGTCAATTAATTCTAACATTAAAGAGTTATGTATTGAAGTATCTATTAAAGAAGTATGTATTTTCGTTGGAAGTTTCTGATTGATGGCTGGATAAAAAGAGTGATGGCAGCGTCCTCGGAAGATAGACTCAAGGTGGGCTAGGCAGCTTGGCGCCTTTGATAAATACGCGTTTGCGTCCGTTTGTGTCTGACGTCCAAACTTCCACTACCGTATTTGCCCGCTGACTTCTTTGACATATAAGAGCAGCCACGCGACGGATGATTCACTTCGCATTTACGGAAATGCCCAACTCGTTCTTGCTTTCCTGAAACATTTTCATACTGTCTTCTTTTGATATTAACTAGCAATTAACTTCTTAAAAGCTACTAACCTCCGTGTGCATTACTTCTAGAAGAACAACTCTAGATATACGTACATATATATATATATATATATATATATATATATACATATATACATATATACATATATATATATATATATATATATATATAAATATATATAGAATTATAAAAAGAAAAACTATACACACATTAAGGTTGTACACATAATAACTTCTTTCGACACCTTTAATTAGGTCTCCTCAGATGTACAGACAACCACGTCAAAAAAACAAATAATGAGAGAAATTGATCGTCTTAAAAAGATAAATTCACCTTCCTGATTGGTCCATGTAAAAAGGAGGTAAATGTTAAAATAATCGAGGAGGGGTGACAGAAGTAAGATTAATTTTTTAATATATGCAGAAATATAAAAATATAAAAATATATATAAAAGAATTCTTTTTTGCTATTTAAACAAATAAATCTTACTTCTGTCACCCCTCCTCGATTATTTTAACATTTACCTCCTTTTTACATGGACCAATCAGGAAGGTGAATTTATCTTTTTAAGACGATCAATTTCTCTCATTATTTGTTTTTTTTGACGTGGTTGTCTGTACATCTGAGGAGACCTAATTAAAGGGGTCGAAATAAGTTATTATGTGTAGAACCTTAATGTGTGTATAGTTTTTCTTTTTATAATTCTGTTTTGCTCTGTTTAAATTACATTGAGCTCTGTTATTCAGATTCTCTACACAAAATTGAAATCTACACACTATAAATATATATATATATTTATTATTTGTCGCTCCTTGAAAGTAGAGCACTGTAATTGGTAGTATAAACACAGCATGACGTCACTTGCTTATAATGCATCATTCCTTCTCTTAATAGAAGTAGAATGCCTCGACGTCAAAGCCGCCGTTAAAGTGTTAAAATTATCATATTTTATTCGCTGTTTACAATTAGCCCAGCGATTAGCGACGTCGGACTGGAGTTGAAAAATACTTGAGGTCCGGGGTTTCGAATCGCATGACCGGTAGTGAATAGTCATATCTCTATGCTGATGAGTCCCGATTGAAAAAGGACGAAACGTATACGTACATAGATAATAAACAATAACAAATATATATATATATATATATATATATATATATATAATTGCCTTTCTGGTACCTAAGGTACTAAAGTGTTTTTTCATTTATTTATTTTTTAAATGCAACTTTAATTCCTATATAATTTTATTTCTAACTACCATATCGCAGAATGGTTTTTGGGTGTAGTGTTTAGATAGTATATTTTTATTATTATTATTATTATTATTATTATTATTATTATTATTATTATTATTGTTATAAAGAATTTTATTTGATATGCAAATTACCATATCACACGGTAGTCTTAAGGGTAGTATATTATTATTATTATTATTATTATTATTATTATTATTATTATTATTATTATTTATTTATTTATGTATATATAAGTAACATTTTAAGCTGAATTATTTCGACACTTGATTATTGGGGAAATGGTAGTTTGATCTGTACCATTGGAGAGCCATGCATATAACTGTCCTGTTTTTAAATCTCCGAAACAGTTACATGGTAAACAGCTGATGATCCCCTTGTTAATATTAGATGCTTACCTTAAGGTCCCCTGTTTTTGTTTCACTGTTAGATACTTAATCCCCCTTTTTATTTTATTTACTTACTATTATATATTTTATTTATTTCTGAATTTTCCAACGAATGTTAAGTCTGCACTATTTTTGATTTAGTTAGTTTCTCCGGGAATTTAAACAGCATTTTTCTTTTTTTGTCTTTTTGTTTAAAATAACTCAAAGCTTCTTTAGACTATATATATATTTGAAAAGTCACACATTAGAAGCGTTGGCGAAATGACAAAGATAAAGAAAATATTTTTTTATAACATATTTAGAAAACCTTCAACATATTTTCATTTTGTGCATTGTGATAGCCTTCTAATACTCATCTATATACATATTACACACAATGCTTCAAGCAAACTACCTCTCCTTATATATATATATATATATATATATATATATATATATATATATATATATATATATATATATATATATATATATATATATGTAAAGGAGTTAGGCTACCAACATTTGTAAAATGTTTTTTCATTTATTCATTATTTTGTTATTTTATCATTTTATAATTTTATATAACGCGTTTCAAGCGGTGGTCCGCTTTCATCAGATATGTAAATCCATTTGAAGAAATGTCTATCGATTTGAAAGAGTGTTTCACTTGAGGAAATTTGCTATTGTCTGATGTTTTTGCGCATGCTTGGTTTTGCGGGGTTGTGAGTACAAGTTTTGATAATTTGATATCTTTTATTTTTTATTTTACAAATGTTGGTAGCCTTACTCCTTTACTTAAATAATTTTCCTTCGTTGGAACTGCACTAATACTGCACTACACTCTTTTATGTATATATATATATATATATATATATATATATATATATATATATATATATAGAGAGAGAGAGAGAGAGAGAGAGAGAGAGAGAGAGAGAGAGGGGGAAAGAGAGAGAGACAAAGAGACAGAGAGAGAGAGAGACAGACAGAGAGAGAACATCTTACCAACCCAAAGTTACTTGATCAGTATAATCCTAAATTATAACCTCACTATTTTATATGAAAAGAAGAAAAGATTCTTACACAAAATACCAGTACAAACTTACCTACTTAAGAAAATACGTGAGCTTGGAAAACAGTGAAGGTCCTATTAAGTAAGCGACTTATTTTCAGACTTTGTCAAAGAGAGAGAGAGACTAGTAAATTATGTACCATCCCAAGTGTGACAACAATATTCCGTGAATGGATAGATGGCGGCTCTGTAGAGATATAGGACAATCTCAGGTGTAAGAAGTTGACTAGCACAGTAGAGGAAGCCAACTTTCTTTGCAGCAGCATTGGCAATATCTTCGTATGTTTTTACAAAGATAAAAAACATATATTATAAATATATTATATATATATTATATATTATAAATATATTGGGCTATGTTAAATAGTTTATCAAAATCTGAGTGTGTATGTATTAGAAGTGATATTTCTGAAGCTTAAGACATATATGATTTACACGATCTGAAACCGACCGTGCATCTTACTGTAATATGGTTTTCTTTAATGTCAACATCAATAAATAGTTGTTGTGACGTATCCTTTGATAATCAGATGTTACTTATTCCACTCATCGTTTTTAATCCTCCACTAAAGCTGGCTATTGCCTGCTTGACAATACCATTAACTCTTACTCTCAAGTGACCTCGGGCTTTGTTCAGCAGTGACCCATTATTTTAAAAAGAATAAAGCTTAGGGTTCAGTTACTACTCCCAATAGTATTTCATTATGAAACAAATTGCCACGAGAAATTTCTATACACAAACGTACATTATGTAAGATACTATTTATTTTGTTCATAACTTACGTGCATTTCATATCAGACTTTCAAAAAGACAGATAATAAACCATAGCGGCTCTGTGTAAACAGACCTCCCACAGCGAGGTGTATTGATTGAGAAATCTTGTCTTTCAAACTGGTTCACCCCTAGCGTCTAATTAACACACTTTATAAACATAACACTTTTTTAATGTTATCTGGTTGTGTGCCAAAATGCTATTCAAAAGTAGACAAACTTTTAATATAAAACACAGATCTGATCGTTCCTTTCCAAAACTCAGGAAAATATTATTACACAGTTAATAAAAGAAACATGAGGGAAATAATTTATTATTTTTTTGTATGATATTTCTTTTCTGGTGTGTGGGTTGTCTACTCGGTATTCACTGATTTGTTTGTCATCGTACCCGGTGTTATTTCAGACAACATAATTTTTTTATACCCAACATACGTAAAATATTTTGTAAAACTGGCGTTGTTCGATAATGACTGATACGTCTCTGTATCTTGCTTTAAGTCATGAAGCCAGTATTCATATATCAATTTTTAAAAAATTAATTTCTGGTTGTGAATATCCGATGCGAACGCAGATCCCACGATATCACTATTAAAACACACTAATATAATATTAACATCACCAATTAATTAATCGTGTCATTGTTATTTGAGCTTGGTAAATAGCGTTGTGTTCAATTCCATCCTCGGGTATAGAGACATGCCCACTAGGAAACAGAGAAATACACATAGACGTGGACACGACGTGTATATTTAATACAATCAAGTATATTTGCTAGCATGAATGTATTCGAAATATTGAGAATGTACACTAACTTGATAACTGTGATGTAGTTTTAACTAACATATATTTTGACACAAAATAATAAAATAGACATATTAAAATATATAAAAAAACGGAGACAGAACATATATCGTAGAGAAAAGAGATCGCAAATCAAACCTGAAACACTGTGATGTTGTCAAATTCTGACAACATGTTTTTTCGGTGAGTATTGATTTACTCCTCTCCAGGAGTTAGGCACAAGGCCAGTTTTTATCTTACTCCCACAAGTAAGATGTGACCCAAGGTCGGGTCGGGAAAGTGGTGTTTAAAAATTGCCTGGGCAGCCCCGTCGGCATTCCCCGGTAGGGGCGCCTCAGGCAGTAAGCAATAAACTTACTCCTCCCTAAAGAGGGGAGGCGAAGCCTTGGAGGGTGGATTACTATATATATATATATATATATATATATACATAAATATATATATATATAAATAAATATATATATATAAATAAATACATATAAATAAATAAATACACACACAGACACACAGACACACACACATATATATATATATATATATATATATACATACACACACACATATATATATATATATATATATATATATATATATATATATATATATATATATATATACGCATATATATATATACATTTTTTTAATACAATCGTATTTTTAATCATTGTCTCTTCGATTTCCGGATCCGGTTATTATCAACGCTCGCGTGCTTTAAATGTTTTAATGTAGATTCATTATGTAAGCCGCGTGTTAGGTGAATATACTTATATACACAATCGCAACGCAAAGGTAACATTGGAATGCCTGATAGTCATCATTTTATATAGCATTATATTTAAAGTGCGTTTGGCTGTAATTAATTCATATTATTACCAGTCCCCTTTAGTGTTTTCTACATGGACTATATTCATAGTAAGACTGTAACTTTTTAATGTATAATCTTGCAGCTAAATCGCATTCCTCATTTAATTTTCTCATCTCCGTTTTGGTAAATATATACTACTTTAATATTTCTGAATCCTTCATGTACTATCTTAAAACTTTATATGTTATATTTTTATCAGACATCCGATCCTTAGAGTGATAATCTTTTTCTCGGTCATTGAAGTGGAATATTTTTAAACGACACTTGATTCACATAAACACATATGGTTGCAAATCTTCAACTGGATCGTTATTATTTACCCTCATCAACTGCTGAACAAGACATCTTAGTGAACCCCTATCTCAATGTGCCTTACATGATGTGTAGAGTAGCTAAACTTATGTTAAAAACTGAATTGTGTTCCAATCTCCCTGATATCACGTTCTAAGGATTATAAACCTTTTATCGCTTTTTCACGGACTCTTACGAAATGGCTCGTTGATATTTCAAGATGAATAATGTTTTATTAAATGAACCGGTCCTTGTCCAGATAAAGACTTAAGCTAAAATCGACTTGGGGTCGATAGTTACCGCATGTTTACGTAGACGGCCGGAAAATGCCGAAGCTTTTATCAAATCAAAATGCGAGAAAAAAAATAGACGACAAGTTAACATTTTAATTCATCGAATCGCGAGATCCATTAATTAGTTATAGACATTGATCAAATTAAGAATGAATGCTAACGAACCCTAACGTTAACAGTAACCCTTATCTGAACACCGTTTTAACACTTGTTCAGTGACAAAAAAACGTTAATATGCAGAAATAAAACGTATTATAACTACCCTAACACTTATTCAATGATATTTTTCTGAAAATAGAATTAAATGTGAAAAAGATATGTTTTTCCAGTTGTACATCAAGCTATGTTTTGAGATATTTAGACGCTGACAATACACTTTTTAGTCTTTTTTTTTCGGCAGTCTACAAAATCTGGAAACTACTGACAGCAAGAAGATTTTAGCGTGACTTTTAATCTGGGTAAGAATTAATAACTCTGCCAACACTACGATTCATAATGCGATTATTATCAAGTTTTTAGAGAATCAAACACTATTTTCTTTTCATTTGAACTTATGTGAACTCACATCGACATATTGACTTTCATTTCATTGTAAGAGTTCGAATGCAAAACGCGATCAACGCCGTTTTGAAAATCACGAAACTGTCTTTACAAAAAGTGTTGCATTTCAACACTCGACGACACCATAAAACTTTGTGTTACATAAAATCATATCGAAATAATTTATCTTTTGATTTAAATTAAAATCAGCTTTTATTCACAGTCTAGATTAAATATATTCGTGTTTTTATTGTTTAAAATCTCAATTTAAACGAATTTGCCTTATCGTGTTTTGCGTTCGAACTCTTCAAGTTTACTTGAAGCAGGGAGAACAGCACAGACACACAGGAGATTCAAAATATATATGTATATCAACTTTCACTACTTTTTTGCTGAACGAATGATGAGACACCGGAAAACTTCTAATCTATATCTTCTAGACTAATCATAATTACATATTTCCTTATTATATTTTGTATGCTATCACAGCTGAAAGCCAATTGCTATCGAACATTAACTACTTTAAATATGATTTCTCTCCTCGCAACACTTGATCAAGTTCCAGCAATATGAACCGCTGTTATATAATAGCTTTTATTTTCATATGAAACGAAAGAATTGCACTTATATTTCCAAATATTTTTAAAAACAATTTTCAACGAATGTTCATGCCTACGGAAAGTGACTCATTTTTCTGCGTCTGCCATTTGATACAATTACGATGAACAGGTAATTGATACTGATGTTTGTTCATTCTTTCTTTAGAGAAAACTCATAAATACAGCGAAGTCTGATCATACACATTACACAAAAGATATATGAACACTTTCGGGATCTCAAACTTTATAAATGCCTGGGGAAATTACATCTAATTGGAAATTACAAAACAACATGTTTGATGCGTTTACTATGGAAACACGAGGAAATTATGAAATGCAGCAGTAAAAGTCAAATATCAAATAATATAATAGCATAGAATGTATTTATATAGGTAAACCACATCTGTTTTGGTGAATGGTCTCACCGAATAACTTACATGTATACCAAAATTATTAATATGACGGCGGCATTACGGAAATACATGGTTCCCTAGCCGACACGTTATTAGAGTTTTTGTTCACATATAACGATAAGTGTAGTATCTGTTCCGATGGATACTGCACCCTATAGACGGATGTCGTCTTGTTCTTCGGGGCTTGATTCCACCTGTCTGTGGGTTTGTCCTGTGCAGTTCTAGGAGGTCCACCCTCCCAGGCTTCGCCCCCCTCTTTGGGGAGGAGTAAGTTTATTGCTTACTGCTTGAGGCGCCCCTACCGGGGAATGCCGACGGGGCTGCCCAGGCAATTTTTAAATGGCCAGAGTGATCACCTCTCGAGCGCTTGCTTTTAACCCCACTTACTCGACCCAAGCTGTGGTCACATCTTACTTGTGGGAGTAAGATAAAACTGGCCTTGTGTCTAACTCCTGCAGAGGAGTAAATAAATATAAAGATTCCGTTCAGTCTCTGGAAATATTGTATATTCCCTTCAGGGAGAGTAGAAAGTGGACCTTGGGTTTACTCTCGGCAGTCTCGAAACCTTCGCTTGCCTTATTTTGTCTTTTAGTCCTCACATACCATGATCAATGTTTCTGACAAATGGGGGAGGATTACTGTTTTCTGGGTAGTAATCTATCCATCTGTGACTAATATTTGGCTTGTTTTTGACCTTGAAGTAGTATACATATATGTATGTATGTATATATATATATATATATATATATATATATATATATATATATATACATATATGATATTTTTTTTATTTACACAGATATGTACAAAATCTGCAACACTGGCATATCGATGTTATCGATAAACACTTACTATAAACTGAGATCTCATCAGACAGAGTTAGCATCCGATCTTAACTTCAAATCATATTTGGTTCTCTCCAAATATGATCTGAGGTTAAGAACGGATTCTAACTCTTCCTGATGAGATCTCAGTTTATAGAAACTGTTGATCGATAACATCGACATGCCAGTGTCGCAGATTTTGTACATGTCTGTGTAAATATAAAATCATTATATATAAAGCTCTATTTTGATATAGAGCACTTTTTATAAACCCGGTTAAAATTCTCTGGATTACCACCCTGTGGATATTTTTACCTGGATTATTACCATTATTATATATATATATATATATATATATATATATATATATATCCTTAAATAAAATGGCTTCACGCTTTGTCTGAAGCGATTCCGATAAAAGAAAACAACTGTCTCTGTGTATAGTATATTGTCCAAAATGTTGCAAAATTCCCGACAGAACCTATTCGGAAACGGTTTTGCTTGAGCCCAGTTACAAAGAAAAATCCATGACGCTTAGAAACAATGCTGGAATAAGCTGATATAATTTATATATAAAGTTGCTGGTGTTCCAAATGTCTTCAATTTAATACTGAAATGGTTGAACGTCGCTTACTTTCGATTATCTAACGGGAAGCGGCGTGTCTATGGGGTTATCTTGTATACCTGTTAACGTAGTCGCTTCTAAACTCACATGAAATGGCACCAACTACAAATACCCTGAACACTTGTTATAGTAAGAACCCGACCCACTATTCACATAATCTCATTGGTTAACGCTGTTTAGGTGCTGGAATAAAAGCACGTACACGGGGTTTAGGTATAAAAAGTTTATTGCAGAAAAGTATATACAACAGAGAAACTAGAGAAGAGGACCGTCTGTCCTGACTGCCAGCGTAGACTGGGGTTAGCTTCAGGTATTTAATTCCCTCACACCGCAAGAAGAAGGGGCACTCCGACCTAGCAAAAATAGCCTTGGCAATCCGTCGGAATTCCCCGGTCAGACGCCTCAGGCAACAAGCAATAAACTTAATCCTCTCTAAATAGAAGAGGCAAAACCTTGGAAGGTGCACCTCCTAGGAAAACCCAGGACAGTATACCTCAGGCCGGCAGATAAAAGGCCACCGAAATGGCTCAGTTGATGCCGGACTGATTGTTGAGAACGAATCCTCGACTGGTATTACCCCATCCCGACGTCCACACTCAACGGAAGTTAAGAGACTGATCGGGCTGAGGTTGGATTCAAATGAGAATTGTAAAGCTTCTTGTATTTATTAAGAATGGAAGAAGCCAAATGTTCGTCATAGGTACTGCACCATGAGACTTATAAAAGGAAATGGCTTGAAGTGATGGACTAAATAAGTTCTAGTTTTATTTAAAATCATATTTAATTAGTATTATGTTTCGGAACTTTTTTAAAATAAGTATTAATAATTTGTATTATGTGGATTATTATGAGTATCATTCGAATCCGGGTTATTATTCTCATGAGGTTTCGGTTGATGTAACTCCGACTTTCTTCAGCTGCATCTGTTCGAAATCAACAATAATTATACCTCAGAATCTACAGGGAATTCCGCAGCACTGAATCATTTATTTAAACAATAAGAGAAGATGGTTATCGTTACGTCAGCCAGGACGGGTTAGACATTTTTAGTAAGTAATTGTTGTCTAATTCTCATTTAGAATCAGTATGAGGATTTATCCTTTAATCTTTCGTCGAGGAAACTATACTTATCACAATAATCCGAATAATACAAATAGATCGTACCTCGAACCGTAACCCAGTGACGGTTTTATGGTACCATTCGATTTAGTCCGCGGGTCTCTTTAAACGGTAATACGTGTAATAAAAGCTGACTCGGCTTCATCATCATATCGTCTATATTAATTTCTCATGATGATATATGTATACCTAAGTGTATGCCTGCTAATCGATAAGACGCTAACAAAAATAACAAAGTAATGAATCTATTTCTTGTTTATCGACTAGCCAATAATTGTCTGCTTTTCTATCGACGTCGTTTTCAGACTACCGTTTTATTTCGTTCTAAATTCAGCCGCGTCGGGGTGTTGTTTAAGGGTATTATTTAGTCGATACTATTCGGTGATTTGTTGCAAAAATGCACCACCCTGTTAAGCTACCTCTTGAACATAAGGCAGGTAACCTAATCTTGTCTCACAATGGTTGATCATACCGACTACATATAACACTATCGATGCACTATACGTTTGATTTCTACGAGAATAAAGTTGCCTAATTATAATTATTTCATTTTCAAAATTTATTCCATCGACTCTGAGATTTTGAGGGTCTAATATATGTAATATTGGAGATTTATTGTAATTTTTTTACGTATTGTAATTCTTATTAAAGTCACCTAAATTCCATGCCTTTCGTTTATGTACAATAATCAGGATATAAAAAAATCATGTATCCCTATATCAAAATAACTCAAACAATAGAACATTGTAAAATATAACCATCTTCTGATTTCCAGTTTTACTTTTTAAATAACTGATTACATCATAAGTGAATATATAATGTTACTTCAAGGAAAATGTCCATGCGTTATGATTAATAATGCTTTATTATAGACGAATTCATTGAAAAACAACAGGCACTCCTCAAAATAAAGACCCTGTTTAAACATACAACTGATGAAGTCTCAAATATTTTGGGACACGATATAAAATAGTATAAATAAATGGTTTCATATTTATTGAACAAGATGGTCAGAGACGATGTCATAGTTAGGGTTAGCGATAATGGAAATAAGTAGTTGTTGTACATATCAAGATAGGTAAAACACTCATCTTAATAAAAGCTTGACTAGATCATAGGGAAATACAAATATAATTAATACCTTTAAATAAGAAATTATTGTTAAAGAATTGATGCTCAATATACGAGATAAAGCAATTATATAGACAATTAAAAGATGAAAATAACAATTGCAAAAAGTCAGCATCTATTACGTCTTCAGTTGTTCAAAACTACAACAATATTTTCCTTTCATAAACCATCACTTTTCAAAGAACGGTCCGTTTATCATCAGAGGAATACTAATAGGTATGTTGTTAAGATAATTACAAATATCAAAGTTTTAAAAGAACCAATATTATTGAAGATAAATATAAAAAGAAAATGCAGAAGATGACCAAAGCAAAGAAAATAGCTTAATGATATATAAACAATTTCACCGTTGAACGCGTCGCGAAGTTGGTTCAATAGTAGTGAATCAAGAAAAGATTGTAAAACCCGTAGCATTTTGGAGTAAAAATCCGGTTCAAGGCAGGTGGCATTGCAAAAGTTTAGAAGGTCATTCGTGTATTAACATCCATGTTTTAAGGACTCCCATGATGATATACGGTTTTCATAGATTTGAATATATATTTGTATAAACCGAAGTAGTTTTCAGAATCAACGCGGTGAACCGGTACAAAAGCGAGCCAAAAAATATATGAAGTGAGTTTAAATCAATTAAATTTGAACATTGTGCTATATATATATATATATATATATATATATATATATATATATATATATATATATATATATGTGTGTGTGTGTGTGGTACCTAAGGTACTTAAGCTTTATTTTTTATTTTTTATTTTTATTTTATTTTTTTTAAATGCAACTTTAATTCCTATATGATTGTGTTGCTAGCTACCATATTGCAGAATGATTTTTGGGTGTCGTGTTTAGATATAATTATTATTATTATTATTATTATTATTATTATTATTATTATTATTATTATTATTATTATTATTATTATTATTATTATTATTATTATCATTATTATTATTATTATTATTGTTATAATTAATGTTATTTGATATACAAATTAGCATATCACACAGTAGGCTAAAGGGTAATATATTATTAATATTATTTTATTATTATTATTATTATTATTATTATTATTATTATTATTATTATTATTTATTAATGCATATATTAGTGAAATTTTTAGCTGAATTATTTCGACACTTGATTATTGGGGAAATGGTAGTTTAATAAGTACCATTGGTGAGCCATGAATATTATAACTGTCCTGTTTTTAAATCTCCGAAACAGTTACATGGTAAACAGCTGATGATCCGCGTGTTAATATTAGACGCTTAAGGTCTCCTGTTTTTGTTTACCTGTTAGATACTTAACCCCCTATTTTTATTTTTTTTACTTATTTATTTATTTATTTATGAATTTTCCAACGAATGTTAAGTCTGCAATATATTGGATTTAGTTAGTTTCTCTGGAAATTTAAACTGCATTTTACTTTTTCTTTTCTTTCGTACAAAATGCTTCAAAGCTTCTTTAGACTATATATATATATATATATATATATATATATATATATATATATATATATATATATATATATATATATGGCTTCATGTAAGAGCATCACTTGTGGATGCAAACATGTTTGTGTATGCACATCTGAATGAAGGTAAATCATTCTTAATAAAGAGATTTTCAATTTTAATGCCAGATGATTTTGTGATTATTTTTAAATGAGTGCAGTTTTTATTTCTTTCAACTTTCTATAAAATTTTGAATTTTTCCATATCAGTTTCAAACTTTTACTTATTCTTTATATTACTTTTCATGAACAGCATATGATAATTATGCATTTTATTCATATGTATATTTTGTTTCGTTTACTGGAAACATGTTTTTAGAAATGTACATTAAATAAAATAAAATAAATATATAGGAATTATCTTCTGAACGAGTAAAGCTGTAACACACCATGTGATAGAAAAATAATAATAAAATCGAGAATTATATTTTTGTGGTGTGTATTAAAAGAAAATGAGTTAAAAGAGTTATTTACCTGGGGTTTTTCGTTTTGGGAACACATGTATAAGAAATCCCCCACCTGTACATAGAACAAGCTATACTAATCTTACTATTCAGCTATGCGATTGTAATGTACTTTTACATGTGTACACTACCTTTACTATTGCAAGTACAGGGTGGGCAAAAATAAGGGTCCTATTTTTAAAAATTCATAACTTTTTTATTTATTGATTTAAAAAATTTTTTTTTTTAGAATAAGTAAAGGACTCCTTCCGAAGCAAGCATGAGCCGTATTAGCCCTAAGGAACGTACCCTCATTTAGAAAACATTATTTTTGCTTAAAAAACTCAAAACAGTGTAAAAAACAATACTTTAGTTTTTGTAAGTTTTAAGAAGTGTTTTTCGGCTAAAATTTGTTTTGTTTATTTCAAAAAATCTCGGAAGGGTCAGTCTACACACACATAAAGTTTGGTGAGTTTAACTTTTATTTTGTGGAAGTTATTCAAATTCAAGTTATTCAAATTTAAAGATAGGACCCTTATTTTGGCCCTCCCTGTATAAGGTTATAAGAGTTGTTAAGAGTATAAAAGCTGGTGATACCAGATCAGGCTCCCCTGTGGCTCCCTGAGACGAAATTCACCTACATTGACGTTTTTTTTTTTTTTTTTTTTTTTTGTAAAACTTAATTATGTTCTACAAAACCAAAAACAAAAACAACAGCCCCTCTCCCTTTCTCCCTCCCCTTTTTTATTTTTATTTTTCCTACCCTACACCCGGTCCTGGATATGACCTTAAACTACATCCGATGGTGAGATCCGGCTTACGGACTTTGGGGAATGTGGAGCCTCCTCTTAATTACCATTGCTCCCAGGTCCACCCTGACCCGGAGTGGTAGTACCTGTTAGGGTCCCAACTATGGGTTAAATAGAAACAGATATTAAAAGGGGAAAGAAACAAAAAAGAGAAGAAAACAAGACCAGATTCGGCATTAAATAACCCAAAAAGGGTTGATATGCCGTAAAACAAAACTACCAAACCAAAAACCCTGATTAAACATTTGAAAATATAAAGAACTTGAAGCATAAAAACTTTCACTATAATGACCAGATTCGGCATTAAATAACCCAAAAAGGGTTGATATGCCGTAAAACAAAACTACCAAACTACCAAACCAAGAGTATAAAAGCAAGTGATTTGAGAACAGTGATCAAAGTGATAACTTAATTTGCCACTCAATTAAGTATACACATATTGGTTTTTGATTCTTCACTATGGCATCGCCAGGTAGCCTTGCTAGTTAATTAATATAACTTAATGTTCTTCATTTTTTTAAATTTCTTTTTCCTTTGTTTTTCCATTACTAGAATAGTCTATAGAGAACGTATCTTTGTTTATTTATTTTGTCTGCTTACTATAGTGGTGTTTTGTTACATTCTGTAAGGCATCAATCACATATAGTAAGCATAACAGAAGTGTGACGCCTATGCTGGATGGTCGGTGTGTAATTCTTGCTGTATATACACGTCCAACACCAATAACGTTTCACGATGGTCAAAAGTAACACTTTTTCTCACTTCGTGAATAGTTTGTTGATAATCTATGGCGTAAAAATGTATTTCCGTACAAGACTCAGACAAAGTCTCCTTACATGACGATTTATAAGACGTTCATTAGATTAAAAGATGTTGAGCAAATACAAATGTATCTATTATTAAACCGGTTGATAATTGAAGTAGAAAAAAATCGGCATCCAGTAGGTAAGACATATACCAGTTCAGCTTTGTAGACGAAATGTTTTGAGTGTATCGGTTCCTACGTTTATAACAAATATATAACGTTTTAGCATTTAGGGACTGCACATTTCCAATATCGTATCGAATTTGTCTTTTCTTAGAAAACACGTGGCCTGTCTCGAAATGTGATCAGTCAAAGAAGGACGGCCGTCTATTTTTGTCAGGAACCACACAAATTGAATAAGAGCTAATAAGTCAAAGAGGATCCGACGCGTCTTATCAGATATTGGAATTCTTGAAAAATAGATAAATCATGTCACTTCTATAGAAGAGATAACTAGCGGAATTGTAAAAAAAAAATTAGTCCTGATAAATATTTCTGAATCTAAGCTATTCTTCTAGCTAGAAAGTGTACTTTTAAAAAAAATTTTTAAATTCTTTTGATGGTAAGTTTTTGTATTAAAATAAAAATAAAATAATAAATGTTCCATAGGTGTCACGAAGGTTTTGGATCTTTCGTCGAATGATCACTAAGTGTCAAGAGCTAATAAACTAAAAAAGCTACAGAATGTAGAACTTACAAAAAGACGGCAGAGAAACGCGCAGACAATGTTTTTCGCATTCTTCCTGGAAGTCATTGACGATTTAAATTCTAGCAAGCTGGTTGTCATTACAGAACAACATCGCATAACGTTATATATATATTACATCGGAATTTCAACCACACTGATGAGGCTAATTTAATTAGCGAAATATCTGTATAACTATAAACTACATACATAATGTTAGTTTATAAAAAAAGGAAAAAAAAATCGTTTTCGATTTTGTCTTTTCTTTTTTATAAAACACATATTGCATCTATAACAAGCTTTGATGGTATTTAATTTACCACACTTCTTTTTTACTAAATTTCAAACGGATGCTTATAAAAAAAAAAGTATGAACCTTTAAATCTATAACCTTCCACGTGCTTGCGTGATTTCATACGAGAGAGAAAAAAACAACATCTCATTCGCCGGCTCACACCAACAGAAGCTGGCTTTCCAATTACATCGGAATTTCAACCACACTGATGAGGCTAATTTAATTAGCGAAATATCTGTATAACTATAAACTACATACATAATGTTAGTTTATAAAAAAAGGAAAAAAAAATCGTTTTCGATTTTGTCTTTTCTTTTTTATAAAATACATATTGCATCTATAACAAGCTTTGATGGTATTTAATTTACCACACTTCTTTTTTACTATATATATATATATATATATATATATATATATATATATATATATATATATATATATATATATATATAAGGTATAGTAACACGAAATTACATAATCATCGATGCAATAATTTATTGCTACCTTGTGGTATTTTCAAGCATCCGACTTAGCCGATTACATTTTGGAAACTGAAAAAAGTTTAAATTCACACTCGACAATTCAAATATAATTGGAGAGAGGCGGAGTAACAACCTATGTAATATATAGTTAGAGAGAGGGGGAAATTTAAAGCATATTTAATCTATAAGTATTAAGTGAGAGGGGGATTGCATAATTTATCACAGACAGGGAAGGGAAGGTCATATGTATAAGTAGAAATTGTAAAAGTGGAAGAGGAGGGGTGGGGGTTTCATGTTTCTCAAAAATCAGGTCGTGTTAAAAATCACCAGTATAAACCCTTCGTCTGCTCTTCGGAAGATGACACTTACTGTCTAGCGACTTATGTATACTGTGGGTGGGGACCTAAAAAAGGGGATTTGAAAACAGACACAGATCAAAGCAGGAGACGACATCACGCACGTACACATACACAGGCATGCATAAACGCGTACACACCATATGCACATACATACCTACACACCCACAGACATACACACATATATATATATATATATATATATATATATATAAATACAAACATACATAAACACACATACCCATATATGATTATACACGCATATATACATACATATGCACACATATTCATATAAAAATACGCATACACCCATATATACACACATACATATATATATATATATATATATATATATATATATATATATATATATGAATAAATAAGGCGATTTAATCCTGAGTTCCCAACGTGTTATCTGCAGAAAAACCTCTTAAAGCTATCTTATTTTAAGTAAATTATCTGATTATATGATACTAATAAAATCTAAGTAATTAACTGGTGATGCTGCAAACAATATCCCAACTCTCTTATTAAAATAAATATCACATATTATATATATATATATATATATATATATATATATATATATATATATATATATATATATATATATACTGGGGCTACGAAATCAGGCTGGCTGTAAGTATCATCTTCTGGCCACAAATTCAGCAAACATTGATGTGTATTGTTTTTTTTTGCTCGTTGCAAAACTTTATCATGTTCCACAAAACCCAAACTCTTTCATATTCTACAAAACCCAAACACTATCATGTTCTACAAAACCCAAACTCTATAATGTTCTACAAAACCCAAACTCTATCATGTTCTACAAAACCCAAAACAAAAAAAAACGACAATGTGTCTTCATTTTTTCCCTTATTCCCCCTTCTTTCTTTCACTAAAAAAAACACCAAGAATAAATACTTGAACATTTCAATGAATTGAAAAATATACAAACTAACTAGATGTAGCATTCATTCAGCCGAGGAGGGTTGATATGCTGTAACACAAAACAACAAAACCAATCACAATTAATGCATTCCTGCACACATAAAGAACTTGAGCATAAAACCTTTAACAAAAATGACCGGATTCGGCATTAAATAACCCGAAAAGGGTTAATATACCATAAAAATAAACACCTGCTAGAAAATATTACACTTGAAAGGTAATATTTACAAAGAGGGTAGGTTCATTACTCCGAGAAAACATTTTTTTCGTAAAGATTACTCTTAAAAATACCTTTTGGCCAAGATCAAAAGTGTAGTATCTATTCCAATGGATACTGCACCCCATAGACTGGTATTGTCTTGGCTTTCGGGGCTTGATTTACAGCGGTCTATGGGTCTGTCCTGTGCAATTCTAGGAGGTCCACCCTCCCAGGCTTTGCCTCCCCTCTTTGGGGAGGAGTAAGTTTATTGCTTACCCCTCCCTTCTTTAAGGAGGTGTAAGTTTATTGCTTACTGCCTGAGGCGCTCCTACCGGGGAATGCCGACAGAGCTGCCCAGGCAATTTTTAATGGGCAGAGTGCTCACGTTCGCGGGCGGTGGCTTTTCAAGCCCCACTATCCCGACCCGACCTTGGGTCACATCTTACCTTGTGGGAGTAAGATTAAACTGGCCTTGTGCCTAACCTCCTGGAGAGGAGGTAAATAAATACTCTTAAAAATACCTTTGACATTGGTAATCTACGTTTTTCTCAACACAGTTTACAATCAGCCACGGGATTCTAGTATATGTTTCGAGAGAAAATTAAACAGACTGATTTTTGTACGAATCCGATTCAAGTACAAAGTTGGGATAAACTCATAGATACTAGAGAATGATGTGATCAGCCAGTCGATCCGATCTCCCGAAGTAATGACGCATTGGTGTCATGGCTTAGTAATCAAGATCCTGTCCTAATGAATCACCGATCGTAACACACGGCTTACAGGTGGCCCCGTTTTCCGGGCGTGGCTAAAGTGTTTAGGAGTGAGTCTTATACATAAAAAATATATGTATATATATATAAATGTATACACATTATTTCAGGGGGACACACTAAATAGATAACTTTACAAAAAGTATATTTCACATGTTACTCCACGTTACTCAACGTGTTGCTTAGAATAAAATATTCCCTTACTCATGATGATAAGTTCATGAGTTAAGAAAAAAATTCTTAACACACACGCAGACACACACACACACACACACACACACACACATACACATACACACAGACATATATATATATATATATATATATATATATATATATATATATATATATATATATATATATTATAATAATGATAATCCAGGCATGGAAAACATCCACAGGATAACAATCCGAAAAAGTTCAACCAGACATATGAAAAGTTCACAATGTCAAATATAGCTATTATATATGATTTTGTGCATGTACGTGTAAATAAAAATAATCATATATGTATATATATATATATATATATATATATATAATAGATGTTTGTAGGCACAAAGTCTTAATAAACAGTCAACTAAGGTTAGACGCACTGCCATTATTATCTATAGTGACGATTTTTTAATGATTTATATTATAAGAGAGGAATAAAGAACCACGAAAAAGGGAACAAAGATGAATCACCTCGTTACTTTTTCTTTTTCTATGAGAATTATATATATATATATTTATATATGTATATATATATATGTTTATATATATATATATATATATATATATATATATATATATATATAAATATATGTATATATGTAAATATATATAATGTATTTTTATGTAATTATTGTTATTGGTGATTGTAGCGTTCGTTGTTATTTTGCTTACTATTATTTCGATTGTCTCACTTTCATAAGTGATTAAGATGCAGAAAATTGCATTATTAGTCGCCCTTAACTTCATAGGACGTATTTTTTCCGTTAATATATATTTTTATTTACTTTATACGTACATAAAATTAATCCATGGACACGTGTTTCTGGCTCACAGCTGTCATCAGCATGACTAAGAGATCGAACCTTCGATATTGATGTCTGTAGTCCAGCGTTCTACTACTGTACCAAGACGCTCCGTCTTGAAATATGTACGATTTTGATCACCTAAATATTTAATGTAAATATATATATATATACATATATATATACATATATATATATATATATATATATATATATATATATATATATATATATTAAATTCCCGAAACAGTTTTTCATGGTAAACAACTGATGATCCCTTAAAATAGTGTTAGAAATAAACTAATATAATAACTGTAAAAAATAAATTGACTTATATGAGTGATTTTCCACTGGAAGACTTGGGACTATAAGTTTGTTTTTTTTAGTTTTTTAAATTTTTTAAATTTTTTTTTTAATATAGTTTTAATGGTTGAGAAACTTCCGAGACTATATATATATATAAATAAATTAGGAGCATCTATTAAAAATAATAATTTATAAAAGCGATAATAAGCCCATATTACTCAACGTACTGCGTGAATTATATAGACCACAATAAAAGAATATCGGTGTATTAGTTTAGGAGTGAATCCTATATATAGAATGTCTTATCTACATAATTGTAGATATGTGTATATTATTATATATGTGTATGTGCAGAATTAACATATTAACTAATAAAACGAGTATTATGAATCTTGTCACACTCATACTAAGCATAAGGAGGATGAAGTTACTATATTTTATTTCATTTATTTTCATGCAAATGGGACAAAGAGAGCAATGGAAGTGTTCCCTAGTAATTCAAATCAATCCGATGGTTGTTAAATTTAAACAATAGTAAGTATACACCCATTAATAAATATTCTCTAAATTTAGCTGTTCGGGGTATTTAAAATGGTTGAAAGTAGGTATGATATGCGATTTGAATACTTCAGATTTGCATTAAGTTTGATGTATAGTTATTAGATACCAATTAAGCAAGTTTAATTGAATTTAAATTTCTGAAGAGTCCTTTGATTCTAAAAATTTAAAATTATTTAAGAATAAAAATCATATAATGGATTTATATATACATTGAAATGGATTAGGCATAAAGTTTAGTGGCAAAGTATCAATGATTTACATCTTCGTATGTGAACAAAGGGTAAGGTATGAAACTCTTCTTCTTCTTTTTCGTCTTCTTCTTATTCCCCCCTTTATCTGTCTGTCTATCTATCTATCTGAAGCCGAAACTCCATCAGAGTAATATGACTATTTGCTAAGCCCGCCAGATTCATAATATACTATGAAAAAAACCGCCGCAAACACTATGCGCTTTTCTCAATTTACATAATTAATTGCTTTTCAACTTCTAATAAATTATCATTCGCAAATATACACTCATGATTGTGTTCTTCAGATTTCCACATGTATTTACGCTATTTTGCTCTAACTTATAAATTATAATTATTAAATCAAATTGTTTAATTAACATAATAATTGATTTAAAAAATAATGAGTTACGTAGTTATTTCATTTACGCCTAACTGATTAAACAGCGTTAATCCATTGAAACGACCTCCCTCCGTCAAATTAATACGGACGCAAGACAGCGCGTAATTTCATATGTAAACAAAACGTTGGAATTTAACCGTGTTACTTTTAAACGTTCTGAGTTTGTTTATTTTCTTAATCTTATTAGCCATTATGTTTTAAAACACAAATTTATTGAATCAAATTGTTTAATTAAAATAATAATTGATTTAAAAATTAGTGAGTTACGTAGTTATTTGATCTAACACCCAACTGATTAAACAGCGTTAATCCATTGAAACGACCTCCCTCCATATTTGATTTCTTAATACTTTCCTATCCAATATTATCATTTTTTCACGATCTTATCTGAATTTATGATCTCATGTTTTATTTATTATAAAAAAGATGTGATTTTCTTTCTTTACTGTCAACAAACAAACTAACACATTGTACTGGAAAACTGTACAACTGTTTTTAGAATCAAATTGTTTAATTAAAAAAAGTCATTAAAAAAACAAACACACACAGTGTTCACTGTATTTGATTCTTTGGTGCTTTTTCATTTTAGGACCCGCGCTAACTTTGACCCCGTCGTTAAGGTTAGGGTCAAGGTCAACGTCTGGGATAGTATTAGGGTTAGGCTTTCTTTTTTTTCCTTTTAATTAAAAATATTTATATGTATGGGAGAGGATAAAAAAATTGGGGATAGGCGGTCAAAAAAATGTTTTTTTTCTTTTCTTAACTAAAAATATTTCTATGTATGGGGGAGGGTGAAATGAGAAAAAAATGAGGGGGTGCAAAAAATGTTGTTTCTTTCTTTTTAAACTAAAAATATTTCTATTTATGGGGGAAAGTAAAACAAAAATCGGGGTGGGGTCGAATTTCTTTTTTTCTTTATTTTCAACTAAAAAAATTCTTGGTCAAAAACAAAGAAAATCAATGTCTAACCACCCAAGAAATATGACTGGGGCTCCATCGGTTTACGCGTGAGCGTTCATTTCTGACGCTGCAGCCTAGCAATAATATGCGACCGGAAGGAACATATATTTGCTAGTATGTATAATTGCGTAAAATATATGTAAGTCCATATATTCTATTATATATTCGAAATTATTACAAGAAAAGTTTGGTGATTGTTTAAATTTAACATAATAAGGTATATATATATATATATATATATATATATATATATATATATATATATATATACGTAAAGCGCAACCACCATAAATTGTAAAGTTGTAAAGTAAACAAAAGGTAATGTGTCTATGTTACTTACAGTGTTGCTTAGGATATATATTTCATATTTCCGCTAATAAGTCTTGACGTTTATCTTATATATATATATATATATATATATATATATATGTGTGTGTGTGTGTATGTGTGTGTGTATATGTGTATACTTATATATATATACATACATTTATATATATATGTATATGTATACTTACACATATATACATACATTTATATATATATAAAGAGAGAGAGAGAGAGGGAGCGAGAAAGAGACATGTATTATGAAATTAAATTTCGTGTAGACAGGTATCAAAGATAAACGAGTAAACACAGGAGAAATAAATGGTAGAGTTGACCGATGTTTACATAAAACTATTACTATGACGAATGAAACCGACCAACTATCTTGTTTGTTATAATTGTTTTCTATATTTTACTTTGTTACCATTACTGCTGTTAATATTTACTAGATCGATCAAGTAATAGTTTCAGTTTCAACATTTTTGATATAATACATATAACAAACCAAATTAACGAATTATTAATTGATTGTTTATTCGCCATTGTTTTTAATAAACTTTGCCTATGTACCAATTAAGAGTTTAAATAAAGACTGCTTTTATAAAGAAAAAAACTTTCGTTGAGCTTTTTCACATGTCTATGATCAGTTTAATGTTTTGCATTGATATGAATTCTGTAAAGATCTTACGAGGTTAACATCAGCTTGGCCATTGTATGACAACATGGGGGATAAGAAAGTACAGACAAGAAACGTTGCAAAATATTTTTTCATGCTGCGCCAATTTTTGAGCGTCTGCTGTAACGTTTTCCTTGAGAGGGACAATATGTTTTCGTATTGACAAGTGCGAGTGTATTTAATCAGATTTTCGTCTACACGCCTTAGTTGCTCAACATGCAATTTTCTAATTAAGGTTTTATTGATAATGCTATAAGTATCCCATCAAACGCACAGTAAGATGTTTCTTCCCAGGGTTTGACGTTGGTTGTGGAGATTGACCTACATCAACCCACTGTCTTTTTGCGTTCAATAATGTCACTGAAATCGATGTTCCATCACCTATCATAACATGATGAAGAATGAGCTTATGTCGCTGCCGGGAAAGCTTACTTGTTTTGATGAAAAACAATTTGCCTACCTTTTTACTGAAGTAATGCGGAAATAAGACATTAACTTTGATAACCTTACTTTTTTTAGTGGCAGAAAATGTTGGACTGTGAAGTACTGATATCTTCTGCCGATTCAAGAGTGCTTAGACGATAATCATTCTCAACAAACGTGTTGAAAACAAATGACTGATTAGCTCCCAGAACTACGCTTTACTTCCAAGCTCAAATCTCCAGAACGAAATTGAAACTCAGTCTCTTACCTGCCGATATTTGATGACATCTTCAACGTATACACTATGTTAAGAGCACTATTTACATTTTTAAAGTATCACAACATGTCGCTTTACTCATTTCATAATTCTTCAATTTTGCTGCGATACAACTTTTTTATATGTAAATAGCTACGTTAGAAAGACATCGCATAAATACGAAATAAGAATATCCAAACAGATACTACGTGATATTCGTTTTACACAAGGTTTGAGATCCCCAGGGAACTTTCAAATACATGAAGTTTTCATCGGTAATCAAGTTGTTGGTACAAGTGGTTGTTTTGACCAGTATTACGATGAGTGGTTTTCTGTTTTACGCAGTGATTAATCGAACTATCATCTCAATATTATTGATACGTTAGTTATTAACAATTCTCGACCTAGCCTGTGTAGACAAAAGATTTTGAATCATCAGTTGGAGATCTTTAATGATTCAAATCCACCATAACTTTGAGAGATTTACTTTTTCTTTCTCTCTCTCTCTCTCTCAATCGTTTTCTCCAACTTAAACAATTTTCCCCCTCATATCTCATTCGATTTTCTTAGTTTTTAAATTTATCCTTCTGACGTTTCCTCTTAGAGGGTCAGACGATAAGGCCTTAAGGAAAATTTTAGCAATTTTCTTTTTTTTATTTTCAACCCGCCCGTTTTATTGATTAAAAAAAACAATGTTTCCTCTGAAATTTATCCTACGATTTATTTGTATGCGAAATTTACATACGGATTGTAATCCATGTTTTACCTGCCTGTAAAATGTCCTTATTTTCTTCTTTTATACAAAGCAATGAAGATGGCTAAACCAAGAAATAAATCCATTGGATACATAAATATTGGTACAAGTAGTTGTTTTGACCAGTATTCCGATGGGTAGTTTTCTGTTTTACACAGTGATTTGTAGAACTATCATCTCAATATTATTGATACGTTAGTTATTAACAATTCTAGACCTAGCCTGTGGAGACAAAATATTTTGAAACGTCAGTTGGAGATATTCAATGATTCAAATCCACGGTGACGTTGAGAGATTTACCGTTTTTGGGGTTTTTTTTTCTCGCAATTGTTTTGTCAAACTAAAACAATTTTCCACTTATATCTCATTCAATTTTCTTAGTTTTTTATTTATCATTCTGACGTTTCCTCTCAGAGGGTCAGACGATAACGCCTTAACAGAAATTTTAGCAGTTTTCTTTTTTTTTTCGACCCGGCTGTTTTCATTGATTAAAATAATGTTTAATCTGAAACGTTTCTTACCATTTTGTTGTACGCAGAAAACACTATAAGACAGTCTCGCTTGAGAAGGTTGTATTTTACAACGAAAATTCGCGAAAAAAAATTAAATAAATTAATTTTTTATTTAAAATTTGCACGATTGTTTATTTTCAAAATATTTCACTTTAATACATTATAATCCGTGCTTCTAAGATGTTGACTTCCTTTCCTTACTTCAAAAAAGCGCCAAATCAGCGTTTACAACATCGTCAGGACTAAAAAAAAAATAACGTCGTAAGATCGTGACGTGTTTTCGACCCCTCAGGGTTAATACCACCAATATGAGGAGGAAAAAAAGAAAAAAAAACACTATAAGACAGTCTCGCTTAAGAAGGTTGTATTTTACAACGAAAATTCGCGAAAAAAAATTAAATAAATGAATTTTTCATTTAAAAATTGGCACGATTTTTGATTTTCAAAATATTTCACTTTAATATATATATATCTACTTATATATATATATATATAAATATATATATATATATATATAAAATTCAAGAAAAGTACTAAGTAAAATTCAGTTATAGATGCAGTCTTCTCAGGTAAAAGGTCCAATGCTCAGTCTGGGCAATACGAGAAATTGGGAATTACTGAAGATGTATACCTGATCATGGGTGACGGAACGAGAGTCTGCTACTTCCGTGGATTAAATAATAGGTTCAGTTTGAATTGTGTGTATATTCTCAAGTTCGACGGAAGTATTCCTGTGTTTGACAAGATACACCTGAAGTAGGTTCGATGTTAGATCGACCGAAACGTTGTAAGCATAACACTACATATGATAATTCATTGCTTTTTTTTTGTTTCCGGGATATAAACCCTTTTTGACTTATTCAATGCAATCGCAGAATACCTACTGTAAACGATTTATACGCTTAGTTTGATCTTTTATGGCATATAAACTATCATAATTTCATGTTATAACGATAAGCTATAAGAACACGTTTGTCTAAAATGGCGACCACAATAAACAATGTTTTATGGGAGTAAATTATAGCTTGCCATATGTGTGTCGTTGCAATCTGTTAGATGAGATACATTAATTAATAAAAACGGTTAACCAATTAAATTTGTCTGATACCCGACACATTTTCTTAAAAGTACACGTAGAAGTATTACCGATACGAAACATTTTAAGCTTCCTTAATCGGACCTTGGATTGAAATAGACCATGCGTGGTATGTTCCGGTTATGTACATTGATCCTGTGATAACTGAACGCGGATTATTTTACTTAGTCAGAATTTTCCGCAAATGAAATCGCATTCAAATACTTTGAAATATGTAATATTATTAACGCAAATAGGTCATAAGTGGGCAGGTATGCCATAATTAATTGTTTTTGACAGATTTCCAAATTATATTTCCTTTAATATATATATATATATATATATATATATATATATATATATATATATATATATATATATATATATATATATAATGGTAATAATCGAGGTAAAAATATCCACAGGGTAGTAATCCAGCGAATTTTAACTGGGTTTATAAAAAGTGCTCAATATCAAAATAGAGCTTTATATGTAGTATTTTTTATTTACACAGACATGTACAAAATCTGCGACACTGGCATATCGATGTTATAGATCAACAGTTACTATAAACTGAGATCTCCTCAGGCAGAGTTAGAATCCGATCTCAACCTCAGATCATATTTGGAGAGAATGAAATGGAGAGAAAAAAGAAAGAGAAGAAGAAGAAAAGAAATGTAACATTTAAAAAAGTTGGGGGTCACGTGGTTTAGGGCCGTTAAAAATCAAACAACAAGAAAGTTAAAATCTCAAATCTAAAATCTAAAACTAACAGGACAAATAAATAAATAAATAAATAAATGAATAAAATAAAGTGGAAAGAGAGACATATAATGAAGGGAGTAAAAAAAGATAGGAAGGTAGACAAATAGAGGAATGGAAAACGTCTGTTGATTCAGACCGAGATCAGGTTGAGATCGGATTCTAACTCAACCTGATGAGATCTCAGTTCATAGTAACTGTTGATCGATAACATCGACATGCTAGTGTCGCAGATTTTGTACATGTCTGTGTAAATAAAAATGATTATATATATATATAACTATATATATATATATATATATATATATATATATATATATATATATATATATATATATATATAACTATATATATATATATAACTATATATATATATATATATATATATATATATATATATATATATATATATATATATATATATATATATATATATATATATATATATATATATCACCAACTGGACAAACCACATATCTTTTGTACACTCTCCATTTCTTCATATTTTTTAAAATGCTGAATTTTGGCTTTTCCACTGCCAACTTATCTATCTATGTAATTCCTCTGATGAAAAAAATGTGATCTTTGAAAAGCCTTGGCTTAATGAAAGAATAAAATACATAACTTTATTACCGAGTATATCTTGCATTGAACAATCGAAGTTTAAATAAATCAGGACATTCGTACATGTTTATCACTCTTCTTTCATCTATCTTTATATATATATATATATATATATATATATATATATATATATATATACATATATATATATATATACACAGAGAGAGAGAGATAGAAAAAGAAAGGGAAAGAAAGATACTTAAACGTATTCTCTATATATAGAGATGTTTACTTTCATTTACCATCAAGTGCATTCATTTTATGAACTTTTTCCATGTACGCCGTGTACATTTGTTAAAAGAGTTATCCTTGTATTAATGATGTATTCAAGACATGTTATAATATTTGATGTCTATAGAATTTTTCAGAAAATGTCGTTTTATTAAAAAAAAAACGTCAGTGTAAAACATGCATATTTTCTTCGCATTTAACCGTTTTTTTTCTTATTCTTAACTTTATATACGAATGATTTAAGGTGTTTGCCTGTATCAGTGTGATGAATATATTTTTTTTTAAATACGTATTTTTATTTATATATTTTAAAACCGTATTTAAATAATTATTTGTTTTTGGTTAATATTTTTGTATTAACATATAGTTTCAGGTTGGTGCAAACACTCTCCCAAATAAAACAGAAACATAATTAAATATTATCTAATTACTCGTATTACTTACGGAAAATGGCTTTAACTTCCAAATAGCATCAATTACAATCAAACAATTAATACTCATCTAAATAATTGCGTGACATTTTCTTTTTTGTTAATTACTTTCCAGTAGTTTCTCGACATGGCAACATTACTCTGTATTAAAAATAAAAATAATTATAGCAACACAACTGAAAATGCATATAACAATAAGCAAATTATAAATAATACCAAAAAGTATTTATTTACTCCTCTCCAGGAGTTAGGCACAAGGCCATTTTTATCTTACTCCCACAAGTAAGATGTGACCCAAGGTCGGGTCGGGAAAGTAGGGTTTGAAAAGCCAGCACCTGAGAGGTGAGCACTCTGGCCATTAAAAATTACCTGGGCAGCCCTATCGGCATTCCCCGGTAGAGGCGCCTCAGGCAGAAAGCAAAAAACTTACTTTGGGGAGGGGAAGCCTGGGAGGGTGGCTCTCCTAGTACTGCACAGGACAGACCCATAGAACGGCGTAAATGAAGACCCGAAGGCCAAGACAATACCAGTCTTTGAGGTGCAGTATCAATCGGAACAGATACTACACTTTGATCTTAGCCAAAACGCCGAGAATGTATTTAGAGAAATATATCTCGCAAAACATTAACTCCTAGGGTTAAAATAACATCCGCCAGATGTATTTACCCTTAGGCATTAAAGCCCACTGTGTAAGGGGGTAAAGGGGGGTCGGGGGGTCATTGTGACATTTACAAAACATTTTTTGACATTTTTTATTTCACAAAAACAAAACAAAGACAAGACATTTTTTTTATTTTCAAAAAACAAAAGCACAATGGCAAAGAACCTAATCTACCCTAAGCACCAGAATACCGCAGTCACTCTATGGCTTAACCCTACTTAAAATATCCTAAAATGAAACATGAAAACATGAAATAACGTGGGGGTAGGATAACACATTCAAAACACCCAAAAAGAAAGAAAAATAAAGAACCAAATAAAATGGTGAGGGGTGTTTAGTTGGGCCCTCACTACCCTCTTGCTAAGTGCGGACCGGCCACTGTTTTCTGGCTCGAGGCCGAAAACAAGCAGGTCGACCCCTAAATGGGAGTAGGAATAAAGTGGGGCGTTTTGAAAATAAATTAATCGGGATCTGGGTACGGGAATGGATGGCGTCTTCCAAGATAATATTGCCACGGGTTTCATCAGCCGGGGACAAAATAAATATGTGGAGTGGGCATCTTTGGATGCTCTCTAGTGCCGGCGAAAACAAAATCGGGACATGACATCATTTATTCCTTCTAGCTATGATTCGACTAGGCTAAAAAAACATTTTTTATATACTGGGCTGGGTTCCGTAGGACCCAGTACCGTCTGCGCCATGCTAACCTGGACCCTGGTCAGATGCACAAACTAGTGTTTTGCACCCTCTTCTAATGGAGCTAGTTTATGTTCTCTGTGTATTCAAGTTTCTATTTCAATTGTTATTATTGAATCTCATCAGACGAAATTCAAACTTTCTCTTTTTTTTATTAGAACATCGCTTTATTTCAATTATTTATTTTCGTATAAGTTTCCAGTCTAGGAAAAATATACTTTCAATGTTTGTGAAAGTAATTAATTTGTCTTATTTATTGACATGTTTCTCTACGATGAAACTATATGAAATGTTTCTTTCTAAACAAAGTGCGTTTAGTCATTTTGCAGAAAACGTTGACTTCAAAATGTATTTCCCATGTGTAATTGATGTTTCATTGTTTATTTATGTTTTCTTTACGACACGCTGTCTTCAAATAGTGTAAGGCAAGTGCCTTGTTTTATTCAATAATTTTATGTAATGTTATACCATTTCAATGTTATAAAGGACAGATCACGTCATTTCATAAAACTTGTTTTTTTTTATTCAGCATACAATTGTTTCGGCTCACAACAAGATATTTGTAAAATGCTCCTGTGCATTTATTTCTTGGTGTGGCTATCTTTATTTCTAATTGCACAACACAAAGCAGAAAGCAAAACGAAACCAATGAAAATATTAGGCGATCAGAGCCTGAATTACAATCAGTACTCATCATCAACTTTATATCTTTTTTTCACATGAAACTATGATCTCAGTATTTCCTGGTTTATAACATATACGTATCTTACGCTTTTCGTTGTTCTTATTTCTAATTCTTTCGTAATTACTCACGAATGAAAATAACATCTCAGTTTCTCATGAGCATGCCAAACATCAAAAGCAATTTATGTTGTTAAGTTTCGGGCAGTAGGTAGCAACCCGAAATAAAAATAAAAATAAACTCCTCTTTCTCTCCTTCCCTTTCGTTCTTTCTCTTCTTCCTTCTATCACTTTAGACCACCTGTTGCTCAGGCAAACTGCTCGCCCCTTACCCAAACATTGACTGCTCTTATAGTGCAGCCTCCTTCCCACAATCCGTCTCCGCCGGAAGCACTTCCGTTTCTGACGGAAGTACTTCCGTTTCTGACGGAAGTACTTCCGTTTTCGCCGGAAGTACTTCCTTCCCATAAAACGCATTGCTCCTTCTCTTTCTTTTCCCTTTTGTGCCTGGCTCCCCACACGAGGTAAGTCGTACGTTTGTCATTCAAATATACAACAATTTCCATGAACAGTGTTGTTTTTCTTTTGAAATAACTGTCTATGTGTAGAACAAATGACCTTACATGTTTCTTGAAGAATACCAAGGTTTCGTTTTTGAATCAAATATCAACAAACGTTTGACATAAGCGACCTTTAGACTAATTGTTGTCGATTCCATTCATTATAATCAATTCTTTCAAAATATACTTCATAAAACAACTTTTAATCTTTACATCTTATTTTACAATTCACAAATATAGTTACTATGTTCGTAAACTTTACTTTATCAAATAAATGAAATATATCTGTAGACTTAGTAACAAGATGGTAAAGATGTATATACTTGGATGAAGAAATGTTTGTTTTTTCAAGTTCTACTGACTTTACATAAAGAAGGCAATGTTTTAAAAGAAATAAAAAGGTGACCCTCAAGAAACCGAGATTGTACGAGAACTGAAGTCGATGAAAACACTTAAGTTCCGGGCACATGTTATCAAGCTTTGATGTAGACACTTCGAGCAGAGAATCACGGGTCAAATGTGCTCTCCCTAATGGGAGTGGGCACACACTATTTTATCAACGTGTAGCAAGATGAGCTATCTGTCTATCTATCTCTGTGTCAAACTCTGTTTACTGCGTCTGCTAGTAACCCGAAACATTATATTCAACTCCTAACACATCTGCAACAATAATACACTATTAACAGTAAATCTTTCTGTTGTGAAGTTGTCCAACAGTAAATAATAAATAAAGGAAGTCAAGTCGAGGGTTGGTTTTACAATGTGTATTAACAAAGTAAGAAAGTGACTAGCACTTGGCTAGACAGTTACAAGACTTTGCTTTGTCTTCTCTGTGTCTCTGGTGACTCGCACTATTTATAGTGACAACCGGTGCAGTTTCTCCTGTGTAAGAACGGCCGGTGTAACACTTTCAAATCTGTGCTTTCCACTTGCATCGATATGACCTCGAATGACGACCTTATTCACTTGAGGATAATTCTGCACACTATATTAAAAAGAAAGTTAGTGGTATATCTTCTGATATAAACTTTAGCGCGAAAATATATACACGCACAATAATCAGAATCGGATCGTTGTTAATGGATATCTCATTTATATATGCGGTCACTAACCCAACAGGGCCGTCTTTAAAGTTTCGAGACAATATAAGTTCATACACTAAATATTTCACTTTCTTCTCTATTACAGAGTTCATTTATTTCTTTCGAATTACGAAATAAAAACAGGATTTTTCTCTAAAAGACAACCTCTAAGATAACTTTTCACAGATAATGCACATGTGTCTATGCCTTAATTATTGACCTCCTCTGTACGAACGCTCATCTCTTTTCAAAGTAGGTTTCTTGAGTTGTTGAAATAGGCGTGATTTTTTGTCGTCGCTGAATAATGATGCCTAAGCCCATGCTGCGCTACTGTTTAACAACTGTTCATCAATCCTTTTCACACGCTTTCTTTAACTATATAAAAAAACACATGCCGAAATGGATCTAGTTGAAGCTTCCCTGTATCATGCCTATGCACACAGGAAAGCTTCAAGCAGTGAGTGTACACACACACAGGTATACATTTAAATATACAGAGCAAACCAACACAGCACTCGCGATCCGGATGTGGTCACTAAAAGATGAGGAGACACACTTTACCATTAAATAAAACAAATACATTGAGAACATTGCCAGGGCTGCTGCAATAAAGGTGGGCTCCCTCTACCGTGCTAGTAAACTTGTCACACCTGAAGTTATCCTATATCTCTACAAAGCCACCATCCGCCCATGCATGGAGTATTGTTGCCACATCTGGGCTGGGGCATCATCCACTTGTCTCTCCCTCTTAGGCAAGGTTACAAACTGAGGCGCCAAGTTAATAGGTCTCTCAGTATCCGCCTAGCTCTAGCCCCTGTCTCATCGCCACAATGCTGCGTCCCTGTGCCTGTTTTACAAGTACTTCAATGGATTGAGCTCTTGATGAACTTGCTGCTCTGGCGCCTCCACGACGTAAATTCACTAGACAAACCTGACATTTTGCCAAATCTCATCAATTCACTGTGGAGGTCCCCAAATGCCGAAGAGCTTTCTACTCCAAAAGCTTCTTTCCTCGTACGGCTGAACTCTGGAACTCCCTCCCTGCTCCTTCTTTTCTGACGGTACTGACATGCAGAAATTTAAAACTAATTTAAACAGACATATCGCTGAACAGCTCCCAATTTAGGTTGAACCCCCCCCCCAAAAAAAAAACAAACTCTCACCCTTTTGTTCAGTAGCCCATTAGTTTACAGTGGCTGCCTGCCTTGTTTAGGGTGAACTATGTCATAAAAAATGGTGAAAAGACTATCATATTATCCAGCCCTAAATAGAAGTCTTCAGTGTGACACAGTGAAGTATTACATATAAAAGGCTATTATAAGCCAAATTGCCAAACTGTTAAAACATATACGACGACATTTGTAAACAATGCGTCCATAGTAGATAGACACTTCTTATGAACTGGACTGACTAGTACACATGAAGGACTTCGCCCCTGCCAAAAACATTACCATAACATAGCCTCATACAATACCAGATCTGCTCATATATTCGCGCCTTCTACCCCGAAAAGTCATTTTCCAATAATCACCTCCTAAATAATATTTTAATATGCTCCATCTCCATAGGAAAAGTACAAACCAGTAAATTATACCACAAAGATATGAATATAATTTATTTCAGGTTGTTAAGATGAAATACCCCTTTTTGCTGATACTAAAACAGCAGGTTTTAAAATATCATAAACAGACTTACTTCACTGCCTAAATCGTCTCTTAACATCTAAAACAAGAGTCATTACCCACCTTATCAATCAGTATTTTCATAATAAATTGATACTACATTATGAATTTGTATTTCAAATTAAACCGTGAATATAAGGATTAAATATTGACTATAGAATCAATAAGGAATTCGTA
>OY744546.1:67669302-67711802 GCA_963556195.1 Sepiola atlantica
AACTGCCGACAAAATTACAACGCCACTTTGTGTTTTGTCGGCAGTTGAAACCAGTATTCCAGACATTTAATTTCCCTGATGATCTGCCAAGCAAGTAACTGCTTGGTAGTGAAACACGTGTAGGAAAAAACATTTAATTTGAATAAATAGTATTTGTAAGAAAAAATATCTTTAATGGTGAGCATTGGTGTCGTGAAAGGAATGCTTTGGTAAGCCTTCATAAAATCACATATATATATATATATATATATATATATATATATATATATATATATATATATATATATATATATATATATATATCTGTGTGTGTATGTGTGTATATATATATATATATTCATATATATATATGTATGTGTGTGCGTATATATATATATATATATTCATATATATATATATATATATATATATATATATATATATATATATATATATATTCGACTGCGATAGTTAAATATAAGTTTTAATTTCCCCCTCTCTATAAAAGATATATCAAATTAGTTGCTACCACCACTCTCTCTGGTTGTGTTTGAATTGTCGTAGGGAAATTCAATTTTCTATCAGTCTCAAAAATGTAATTGTCTGAGTGATGCTTGAAAAAACCGCACGGTTGAAATAAATTATTGCATCGACAATTATGTGATTTCGTGTTATTATATGTTATGTTATATATATATATATATATATATATATATATATATATATATATATATATATATATATATATATACGAACATAAACACAAGCGTACTCAATAATTTACATAAAAAAATAAAAAAGTGTTTTTAACATATTCTCCATAAATATTATATTGTTTGTATTCTGTTAGAAACGAACAAATTCCAATTATCTGTTAAAAAAGAATTGCTAAAATATATTTCAGAACTCTATCATTTAATTTTTTTTCAGATGAAATAACATTTCAAATGCAAAAAAAATGCATAACATTTCATTAAATATATATGGACGTATTCCACTTCACAAACATTTCTATAATGTGTTTTTATGTTTTATTTTCATCCACTGTAATGCGTTACTTTTTAGTTACGTTTTTTTATCAGCGTCACATGCTAGATAATCATTATATTTATCTTTCCTTGTTTTCTTAGGTTTTCTATTTCAAGTACCTTGCATTCGTTTGGCTTGTCATTTTTATCGATTTTCTGTCTTTCATTTCTCTTCTTGAGAGGCGATTTCCTCCAAAATAATGCCGTCAATTCAGATCCCAATTTTTTTAATTGTTTATGTATAAAAAGAATTTAGCCGTCGGCACCAGAGGAACAATGTCGTCTCTAAATATGAGAGTGAGGTGACCGTTTGATGGGTTCTCGCTGTCTGGGCTACTGATTTTTCTTTAGCGAACTGAGAATTCTAAAAAATACAGTTTGTGTGTGTGTAATGTATATATAATACGCTATGGCAATGTCATGTTCATACGTATGCTATCAACTCCCACCTTATTTTTGTAAATGAAATCGCCCGTAACTTAAGGTCAGAAGCCAATTTTTTATAAATTCTACTAATTACTGCTTAGGTGTCTAACATAAAATTCGAAGTAAAATACACTATTTTGGCCTTCGGATAGGATTAAAATATAAGATCTGTGATGTCCAAACATGGTATTCAAGAACTAAATATCGCAGAATCTTCAAATACGATTCAGGCGGTAAAATAGTATGGGGGAGCTACCATTGCTCCTGGCGTCCATAGAATGGACATATATAACAAATTCTAAGAAAGGATTTTTAGAGATATGCCCCTATAACAAGATATATTCTGAAAGTAAACTGCAAGAGTATAACACTATTACGTTTCCATGTGTACCGCTTGTCTGTATACTAAAATGTTAAGCCAATTTTATTTTCGTACGTATGTTATATATTTTCATATAATACGATATGCAAAAACGTATTTTTTTTTACATTTTATCTGATGGCGCTTTTTAGTATAACGTGAAAGTTAACCGGAAATACACATAATTTACCTTGTGTCTTATATGTGTATTTTGGGTTAAGATCAGAGTGTAGTATTTGTTTCTATGGATGCTACCTTCTGTAGACGGGTACTATTTTTGCCTTAGGACCTTGATTAAACTGGTTAAAGGTATTGCCCTGTACAGTTTAATGTGTCTACCTTCCCAAGCGTTACCTCCTCTTTAACAATAGCTTAATTTATTGCTAATCGCCTAAGGGGCCCCTACCCTAAAATGCCTACGGGGATTCCCCGGTTTTTTTTGTAGGCCAGGGCGCGCTAATCTTAGTGCGCTGGCTAACCACACCTGACATTGTGTCTAGCCTCCTGGAAAGGAAGTATATAAAAATACTTTGATATTGTGTCTTAGCTTCTGGAAGTAAATAACTTGGCCTTGTGTCTAGGATTGAAGTGAAGTATTTGTTGTTTCCGAAGGTGTTACAATAACACTTACGGATGTCTGTTCGCGCCAGATGTCTACAAGATTGTAATATGTAACACAACCCTACAAGATACATTAGAAAACTACATGCGCCAGAATACTTGGGAAAGTATGTTTCAGTTTTAACAAAGGTGATACAATAATACCGTGGGGTCTGCATCGCCACATATGTTCATAGATTCAGCATTATACAACAGATGAATGATATAACTGTGAAAACTGGCTTGTGAAAGTTGAGGACATGCGTTGCATGGAGGCAAATGATATGTGAATACTACGATAGGAAGATCAAATTTAGATAGTATAAAAATATGTATAGCCACGTTGGAAAAATAGATGATAGTTTTTGACTTAATAGATGTAGGACAGTTGAGCTAGCATGCCAGGTTTCTAGGGGGATGTCAAAGAAAACAATGGGAAAAGGGATAAATATAGACCTGTCCAGATATAGACTTAACCAGATAAAGTTTACTTTAGTAGTTAATTTCTCAAAGCCTTCCAACTCATGCAAGCTTGTTAAACGGAAGTTAAAAATAACGTTATGATAAACTACATACGCTAACCAACTACTGGCTAGTTAACATAGAAATAATACAAAATAATAGAAAGAACATCGTAGAACAGCGCTGTATTTTAATTAATTCCATTTCATTTACGTTCTAATATATTTGAATTATTTGATGAACCTGACAGATAATTGCCCGAAGCGACCCCAGATGGAATTTTATACTGTAAAATGTTTTACACTAATGTTTTAATTATTTTAATGTTCTGACTGTAAACATCTCGACTTCTCCAATATTGATTAGCATATTCAAGCCGCTCCTGATCTTATAACATTAAAAAATACTGATACGAGGAATATAGGCTTTTACTGAATAGAATATATGACCATAAATACAAGTCATGAAATAGCCACAAAAAGCACATACATTTATAACCCCTTAGAACACCCACATAAATACGCACGTCAAGACATGATATCGCTAGCTAAACACACACACACACTCAGATGACACGTTAATACCCACAAAAAAGCACATGCATGTATCACAACTTGTAAGTCTTGCATAGATCCGCACGTCAAATACTTACATAATGAAAGCACAGCCAAAACATGAATATATATATATATATACAGGGTGGGCAAAAATAAGGGTCCTATCTTTAAATTTGAATAATTTGAATTACTTCCACAAAATAAAAGTTAAACTCACCAAACTTTATGTGTGTGTAGACTGACCATTCCGAGATTTTTTGAAATAAACAAAACAAATTTTATCCGAAAAACACTTCTTAAAACTTACAAAAACTAAAGTATTGTTTTTTACACTGTTTTGAGTTTTTTAAGCAAAAATAATGTTTTCTAAATGAGGGTACGTTCCTTAGGGCTAATACGGCTCATGCTTGCTTCGGAAGGGGTCCTTTACTTATTCTAAAAAAAAAAAAAAAATCAATAAATAAAAAAGTTATGAATTTTTAAAAATAGGACCCTTATTTTTGCCCACCCTGTATATATATATATATATATTTATTTATAAATAAATATTATTTTTGAAATAAATCCACATACATATGTGTTGCATGCCAATCGTCACTATGTGAGGTGAAAATCCCTGCCGGTTACACAGTTCGAACCCCGATACGAAGGTCATGTTGACTCAGTAGGAAACGGAAAGTAAATTAACACATAATTACAAAACACGGCGTCTATCAATATTTATATACTAAAAAATAAATATATGATGCTCTAATTCAGTCTGAGGGGCTTGTTTTTCCTTGGACAGAATAGAACAATCGGGTAAAGGGATTTTCAACATTTTTCGTAATTTCCAATGTTTAGTTATCGAAAATAATAATAAAATAAAGCCTGAAAATAACATTAAATTCAAAGGTATGATTGCCATGTACATAACTGATAGAAATGATGTGTGTACGTGTGTTTAGGTCAGTGCATCTGTTCTCGTTTATGCATGTTTGTGCGTATATGTATATGTATGTACGTATGTATATGGGTGTAAATATTTTTGTGTATCCACACACGCATTCATACACATTTTCATATGTATGTATAGGGTGGGCAAAAATAAGGGTCCTATTTTTAAAAATTCATAACTTTTTTATTTATTGATTTTTTTTTTTTTTTTTTACAATAAGTAAATGACCCCTTCCGAAGCAAGCATGAGCCGTATTAGCCCTAAGGAACGTACCCTTATTTAGAAAACATTATTTTTGCTTAAAAAACTCAAAACAGTGTAAAAAACAATACTTTAGTTTTTGTAAGTTTTAAGAAGTGTATTTCGGCTAAAATTTGTTTTGTTTATTTCAAAAAATCTCGGAAGGGTCAGTCTACACACACATAAAGTTTGGTGAGTTTAACTTTTATTTTGTGGAAGTTATTCAAATTCAAGTTATTCAAATTTAAAGATAGGACCCTTATTTTGGCCCACCCTGTATGTATGTATGTATGTATGTATGTATGTGTTCTGTATGATTGGTGTATGTGTGTTGTGCTTTGACTTGTTTCAATGACGGTGTGAATTCAGTTTTGAGTTTTTTCTTGTCTAAGAGGGTAAGGAATAACCATATGTATAGTAAATTATCATTATCCTGAATCTAATTCTGCTGCATGTGTAAATATACCGTGAAACAAATAAATGTCTGTTATCTGGGATGTTTATATTGTTTTTTATGTCTTTCGAGTTCATAAGAACAATTTGTCGCAGGTTATGCATTTTAGTATACAGACCACCTGTTAAGAGGTGCTGTCTAGATCTTATTTGTTTTGAATATTCAGATACATACTACACACACCCACGCACATACAAATAAAAAAAGAGTTCATAAAAATAAACAGCCCTTAGCAATAGACACTCTCAAACTGTTTCGTTACACTGGCACGCTCACACGGAGACTAAATGGCAAATCAGAAGATTGAACACAAAATCGTCTTCAATGTGGGTTTTTTTTAACTACAACATATATCTTTAAAAATATACTTTTAAATATCTGAAGTGAGACAAACATGCTCGACACACGTGTAATATTAAAATGTGAACACGAAACATAATACAAATGGAGAATAATATTAGATAATAAACATATATTATATAGTTAATGTTGGTGGCTCTGATTCTTTAAATATACACATTTGCCTTGTTAAAACAACACTACCATCTGCTATCTATCTGTCTCTCTATCTCTCTCTATCTCTCTCTCTCTCTCTCTCTCTCTCTCTCTATATATATATATATATATATATATATATATATATATATAATTGTGTTATAACGGATATCTCCCTTAAAATATTCATTTTTACATGGATTCAAATACACTGTGTATATATATATATATACATATATATATATATATATATATATATATATATATATATATATATATATATATACAGTGTATTTGAATTCATGTAAAAATGAATATTTTAAGGGAGATATCCGTTATAACACAATTCAAATTGCTAAAGAAAAAAGCGCAATAAATTTAGCGGCTTAATCTGATTCTCAGACATCCCAGATTTTTAGGAGGAATTCTTCGATTATTATCACCATTAACGTGTTTTTGCTTATGGTGTTTTCCAACAAATTTTGGATAGTAGCTGATCCAACCCCTTCCCCCAGGCAAAAGTCTACTGCAGTGTAGTTATTTAAGGTGACATCTTGGATCGCACTCAATGACCCCTATTCTAACAGGGCTACGTATGAAGGCTGATATTTTTCAGTGCAGTGAATAAAATGTACCATAATACAGATCTGACACAAGAATTCTAAGCTCATCCAGAAGGTGCCACGCGTTGTGCCACATGTTGGCCAGTATTTAGAGAAGTATTTATAGCGAATTTTACTCATACAAGTTATTATATAATTGCATGTATGAAGTTATCGTAACTCTCATGCACTGTGCTAAACAATTCATTAAAACCAACTTTGTTATGTATGTTCCTATATGTTATAGGCTGATAAATACACCTTTACCTTTACAATAAACTAGCAGGGGTACCCGGCGTTGCCCGGGGTACTCCCTCTTTATCTCCGCAAGCAAAATTGGATATTGAGCCCTTTTCTCCCGGACAACGCCGAGTAATTAAAAAAAATCAAGAAGGCCCTCAGAGCACTTCTAAACTGACTCTTACCGATCCCCCCTTCTTTTCATCTGCACAATAGTCCGAAGAGAAACACTACAGTAGCTCTATCTAGGGCAATTAGCACTTTTCTCCCGGACACCGCCGAAGCCTCTGGGCTCTAAATTGAAGAACACCCCCAGTGCTGGGTCCTATACTGTAGAAGTGCTCCGGTGGCTATACTGAAGAAGCACCCGGTCCCTGTACTGCAGAAGCCTCCTGGTCCTATACTGTAGAAGCACCCCAGGGGCTGGGTCCTATACTGTTGAAGCAGTAGAAGCACTCCCGGCACCTATACTGCAAAAGCAACCATGGTCCGTATAGTGCAGAAACACACACGGTCTCTATACTGCAGAAGCCTTTGGGTCCTATACTGTAGAAGCACCCCCGGTGTCTATACTGCAGAAGCACCTATGGTCCTATATTGTAGAAGCACCCCCGGTGCTGGGTCCTATACTGTAGAAGCACCCCTGGTCCCTATACTGCACAAACACCCATGGTCCCTATTCTGCAGAAGCATCCGGGTCCTATATGATAGAAGCACACCCGGTGCTGGGTCCTATACTGTAGAAGCACCCCTGGTCCCTATACTGCATAAGCACCCCTGGTCCCTATTCTGCAGAAGAATCTGGGTCCTATATTGTAGAAGCACCCCCGGTGCTGGGTCCTATAATTTAGAAGCACCCCTGGTTCCTATACTATGGAAGCACCCCTTGTCTCTATACTGCATAATCACCTTATTCTGCAGAAGCATCCGGGTCCTATATTGTAAAAGCACCCCCGGTGCTGGGTCCTATACTGTAGAAGCACCCCTGGTCCCTATACTGTAGAAACACCCCTGGTCCCTATACTACAGAAGCCCTTGGGTCCCCTACTGTAGAAGCGCCCCTTAGGTGCCTATACTGCAGAAGCACCTCCCGCCCCCGGTTCCTATACTTCAGAAGCCTCCGGGTACTATATTGTATAAGCACCCCGGTGCCTGTACTGCAGGATGAAGATGTTAGTAATTCCCCCCCCCCCCAAAAAAAAAATATCTTCCACCTCCTCCCCCCAAAGTATTATTTTTATTTTAAAAGAAATAAGTTTAGGTTGCTAGGTGCGGATGTGATTGAGCAACCCTTGTTTCACTGTTATTGATACGTCTGGACAGAAGTTATGGGATGACCTGATACAACCGGACAGAATTTAGGGCAAGACCGGGTACATCCGGCAAGGGATTATGGGGATGCTCGGTAAGTCAGCATTAGATTTGTTGATTTCCAAATTACTAGTAAATAACATTGAAATAGCTTGAAAAAACCAGACCCGCCGCCGAAGACTGATCCTCCCAGGTGTCGTCCGGTCCTAAAGATGTCGACTTGTTGACAGTTTGCCGAGTAGTTTTTGAGGAGTAGCTGGACATACAGACAGACAAACAGACAAACATACAAACAAACATACAGACAACTGTCCTTTATATAATAGATTAGCTTTAACTTTATTATCTGTCTCTCTGTTTTCATTATACTACATTCTACACACAAATATCAATGAATCGATATATTGATTATCAGCATGACATTGAATCTAGTGCTATCAGCAAGTTGAATTACGTAAGTGAACTTGTCTCTCGTTAACAATGGCGTAGATGTCAAAACACGATAAAATCTACTCATAAACAGACGAAAAGCAAACGCCCCGAACGTAGAAAACTTCTTTTTTTTTTGCACGGCGAAATTAAATAGAAAACAAAACACACAAAATGATTCATCATCAACATTTGCAATCTGAGATTAATTGTTCCGCATAATTGCTCTCAGCTGTTTAGTCTAAAAGAAGAAAAAAAATCGGTAAATAGAAATATACTTGTACGAGAATGGTTAATGTGATTGTTAGTTTGATGCAATGTGTGACTGATACTGCTAACGTAAATAAATTCTACACTATTTCGAATGTCTTCTTCTTTTTCTTTCGTGTGAATCAGATGATTCTGGTGTTGGCATTAGTTAAGTGGATATCAGCACGGACTGAAGACCTGGGTGTTCCAAGTTCGAATGCAATAGGTTCCACAGTCGGATGTTGCCAACCTTCTCGTGGTCCTTCCCGTAAGTACCCGATGTCTTTCCAGAAAGATTTCTAACTAGAAAAAACATCGAGTAAACTAATACCAACACCATACTCATCTGATTCACACAAAATAAGAAAATTTCAACTATATGTTATCTTTAGTGTGGAAAGGATACACCGTACAGCCGGTCACTTACCTTTAAAACTGTTCTTGTTTGTTGTCGTGTATTTTCTAATATTTTACCGTCTATACTTGTTTATAAATAATTACCACGTTCACTTAAGGATGTTGGCAACCTTCTCGTGGTCCTTCCCGTAAGTACCCGATGTCTTTCCAGAAATATTTCTTACTAGAAAACATCAGGTAAACTAATGCTAACACTAGAATCATCTGATTCACACGAAAAAAGAAGATTGTATTCTTAATATCGTTCGCAAGTACATGTAGTGTAATGATAAGTACGAAGGGATAATGAGTTCAATATGACAGTCTTCTAGAGTTAAGATGGTTACTCCCTAGTACCGTCGATACGAAGGATACAATTACCAATTATTAAAGACATCTACCAGAACTAGAGCCAGCTACCCACTGTAGATAAAAGAAGGGTTCCATAACAGAAGTCCATACATATTACCGAATTTAACATAAAGATTACCGACTTTGATAAGAGGCAGCTTAAGAAGGTCGGTGATTACATCGGCCGGAATAATCCAATGTAAAATCTGACGAATTGGTTTATACAAAAATAGTTACTTTCCTTTAATGCTTATGAATCTGTTTTTAAATATTTATTTTTAAGAGGTATAAATGAAATACCTGTTTATGTGGATATTTCCTTTTCATTTGTGAGTGTATTTCGTAAATAAAGAGACAGGCATCACCACTCTAAAATTGATATTCGACAGATTGTCACTAATAAGTTATTAATAGAGCGTAAAATCTAGTTAAAACTTATTAGTGACTAACTTTTCTTTCGTGTGAATCAGATGATTCTGGTGGTGGCATTAGTTTCCCCGATGTTTTTTTCTGAAAATACATCAGGTACTTACGGGAAGGACCACGAGAAGGTTGGCAACATCCACAAGTGAAACTGATACTGTGGGACCGACTGGATTCGAAAATGGAACACTCATGTATTCAGTCAGTGTTGAGATTCACTTAACCACCGTCACCTCTCATCGAACGTCTAATAACTGTATTTATTCTATACTTTTTAGTCACAACAAACCAAGGCGAGAATCTACTCGAGGATAAGGGTTAATGATATTGTCAGTTGTATGATAAACATTGGAGGATTGAAAAAAAAACAATGGGTGGAATGTACAAAATTGATAGCTTCGGACCAAGAAAAAACAGTTTTCCCGTTTTATCAAAAACATCGCCCATGGAAATGAGATGGCTAAAAGAAAAATAAATAGAAGGGAGTGTTTTCGAGACTGCCGATTGTAACCCCAAGGTCAACTTTCTACTCTACAAATTAACTGAAGAAAAGGCGATTTTGTAAAGCTGCGGTTTTCATGCGAATAACATTTTACGCAAAATCGGTAAAATGGCATTCTTTTAAAACAGCTTTGATTTAGAGGCAAACATTTTATGCATATCTTGTTCAAGCATAACCTCTTTATGAATTCTCTCAGGTTATAATGGCATTGGTTCGAGTATTTTTTTGAATTTAGCACCATCAAACACACAAGTCTATAAAAAAAAATGGATTCTATCCGTATTCTTCTGGCAAAGAATATCACCCTTTCCTTAAAAAAATGATTGGTTGACCTTATGCCTTTACTAAGATGTGTCACCTTACCTAGTATATCTATTAGTCAAGCTGAATACAAGAAATATATAAAGGTAGAGGTCACTAATTTATTTAAATCTTCCATAGTGCAAAAATCTTTTAAAACTTTATATCTGACGTTATATTATATAACACTACATAACTAACGCGACAAACAAACAGACATATATCACATGAATATTTATGCGAACAGTGCTGATTATAAAATGAAAATTATACTTACCAAAAATATTATGCTACCTATCGATTAATAAAGTAACCGAGATAAATTGTTTTAACATATTCTTGACATGGCGATACCTAAAAACCCAAACCATAGCATGTTTTTTCATCTTAAAAGCGTTTCGTATTTTCTGGCATTTTTCCATTCGCAAAATACGTTGTACTTCAATTTGTAAAGGAACACTTTATCTTCGGAATGGTTAGTTTTTGTCGAGAAAACATGAAAAGAAAAAATAAATAGGGTACACAATTAAAAGGTATTAGTTAAATCGTAGAGTCTACTACAACAAAAAAACTATTATTCATATTAATATTATTACAACTACTTTGTGTCCTCAGTATTTTCGTTCCATTATTTGCCGGTAGAGTAAAATCTCATTGGTTTGATAGTTTGGTAGTTTTGTTTTACGGCATATCAACCCTTTTTGGGTTATTTAATGCCGAATCTGGTCTTGTTTTCTTCTCTTGTTTGTTTCTTTCCCCTTTTAATATCTGTTTCTATTTAACCCATAGTTGGGACCCTAACAGGTACTACCACTTCGGGTCAGGGTGGACCTGGGAGCAATGGTAATTAAGAGGAGGCTCCACATTCCCCAAAGTCCGTAAGCCGGATCTCACCATCGGATGTAGTTTAAGGTCATATCCAGGACCGGGAGTAGGGTAGGAAAAATAAAAATAAAAAAGGGGAGGGAGAAAGGGAGAGGGGCTGTTGTTTTTGTTTTTGGTTTTGTAGAACATAATTAAGTTTTACAAAAAAAAAAAAAAAAAAAAAAAAAAAAACGTCAATGTAGGTGAATTTCGTCTCAGGGAGCTACAGGGCAGCCTGATCTGGTATCACCACAAAATCTCATTGGTATTTGTTTATACTTTACACTAGACGTGTACTTCTATTGTGTTGCCGATAATAAACACCCAAGTGTAGTTAAAAAAAAACAAATATTCGCATCACATATGTGTTTAAAGCGGTCTTTAATTTCTAATCTGGCTTTGTGATGGAGTGTGGAGTGACAGCGTACTTGCAACAAAGTCAAAGTCTACATTCGCCTGGAGAGCTATTACTTATCAGGGTTCCATTTATTTGGTAATTTAGATCTTTATTGAGTATCGCTTTAAATTGAATTTTGTGATAAGCTTCTGTTGTGGTTGCAAGGTTGAACAATAATTAGTGAGGAATACAATGAAGACGCAAACAACAAGGAGAATGCAATAATAATGTATTAAAGAAAAGGTATAGTTACAGTATGTACAAATGAAGGTGTCGAGTCAGAGAGTCTTGGTGGGAGGACATGTACGCTCTCTGGCGTCACTTCTGGTGGCATTTAGGTAACACAGACTAAGGCCAACCTAGGCTTGCCATTTATAGTGTAACGTTATTCGTATATGCAAATGAGTGGTTGCCACCACAACAGTTTCCAATTTAAGAGCTTTTTGAATTGAAGCACAACCTTTGCTCTTTTCACGCCAGGCAATGTTTAATACAACTATTACTTCTGACTAGGATTAGTATTTTCTGTTATGACACAATATATGCATTAAATATTTTCTGACATTAACAGGACATAAACTGGACCTTTCAATATCTTGATGGTAATCATTAAATAACTAGTGAAATTAAGTGGAAATTCCACGGTGTTCTATACACAAATCTCGATTATTTACTCTTAATAATATTATTTTTTTGTAATTATATTTGTTTATCACAACTAATACTTTTAAAAATTACAATTTTTTCTTCCGTAAAAAATAGTTCATGCTGTCACCTAAATATTTATTAAATTAATAATATCAATATGGCTCTTAATTTCTTTTTAGAATTGTAGCTATTTAATTTTTTTTAAAGTAATAAATATCCTCTGTCTTCTCACGGTACAAATTATTGGCGGATCCATATACTTAAAATTAATAAACTGAATGTCAATTGTTGAGATGCATTTATTATGGAACGATTCATTTAAAAATCATTGAAATCGGTATTGTTCACAATTAACAGCATGAAATTAATAACCAATCACAACTTTTGTAAATTGAACAATATTATTTTTATAAAGTGTGTAAATAGTTATAACGCACATATGAACATGTAAAGACTAATTTTATTATAACATACATCATAAATATATGGTTGAATTGTAAATACTATATCAAATTACATGCGTTGATGTTTTGAAGAGTGTAAACTTATCTCATAGTTGGAGTTTAATTTACAAAGTACATATATATATTTATATATATATACATATATATATATATATATATATATATATATATATATATATATATATGTATATATAATTGGGCAGCATTCTTTCTTTTATGCATGTTTGATTTAAGAGGAGTGCCAACTACTGCTTATTTAGCCTTTGATCCGTTTTTTTCTAGTCTTTGTACGACGAATTTTATGTGATAATCCAAGGAGTGTTAAAAATCTCCGTATTTTGTGTGAACGTTTTTTACCTACATCGGTCGTCGTCAGTCGGTTGCAAAATGAAATAAATTGGTGAATCTATCAAGAGGGCGCTCTTTTAAATTATTTCAACAGCACATCAATGCACATTCAACCTCCTCATAACGGGAATGGTTGAGGTTTGGTGTGTTAATGCGTATAAACAATGCTTCCATTATGGGGAGGCGAACACTGAAAACCGAAACCGCCAGAATGGATGTGTTATTTGTTTTTTGGGATGCCATGCTTTATTAGATGTAGGTATATTGAGCTTTGACGGGAGATGCGGTGCCAAGTAAGTCGGCGTGATAAGGTAGTTCTAGTCATGCCAATATACGTGCCATATTACTTTACCTACACGAGCGAGCCTTCGTTTGATACAGGAATTTGCATCATAACCGCCAACACAACAAGTGCGGAGAGACGTTTATCAAGTAACAAAGTTTGGTTAGTCTTGTTTTTTGATAAAAAAAAATGACTCAATACTGGTCACCTCTGATGATGGAATTTTATTCCGAAATTAATAAGATTAATGTAAAACAAAAATTAATCTTGCATTGTTAATGGCTTATATTTTCAATTTTATTAACAAATCCAGCAATGCTTTAAATGAACGACCAACCCATGTTATTTTCGCTGCCTTTTTTCCCATTTTAAAACACTTTCCTTAATATCTCAACCCAGGAAGTATTTTTAATGGCGAATATTTTCCACCTCACTCTTTACTGAGCCTGCCTCCATCCACGAGCGTACCTCTTATTGGACTTTTTACCCTTTGGAGTTTCTATTTTGGCCGCACCTGAAGGTGTGGCTTCTTGGAATTTAACTTTGAATCCTCTCCTACAACCTTTCGTGCCTTTTAACGATCTACCTATCTACATTTCATTCTCTCCGCTGGACTTTTCGACACCGGACTTTTTAGCAATCGGACATTTGCTTGCATTCGGGCAGAATTTTGCCCTGTGTTTCTTTCCCTACAACTTTTATTTTATTTTTTCAAATTTTAAATGTTGGCCTTTGCCAACTTATCTATCCCAGCGACTTCCTCTGGTGATAAGATTTTGATCTTTGAAAAGCCTTGCTTAAGGAAAATTTAACTTGAATAAATTGCCTTTTTTGCGGAATATACCTTGCTCTGAGCAATTGAATTGAATTTAGATTTGGCTTTTGCTTCTCTAATTCCTTTCCATTCTTCTTCATATTTATATATATATATATATATATATATATATATATATATATATATATATATATATATATATATATATATAGATATCATTTTGGCTATACATATATATATATATATATATATACATATATATAAACATATACAAATACATAATTATATAGACATATGTACATTATATAACACTATTAAACAAAAAAAACGTATTTCAGAGTTGTCAGATCGATTCTAATAAGATTTAAGTGTAGTAATAATACAAGCCAAAACGTTATACGCCCTCAGAAATGAAAATGGTAAAATTTCTAGAAAAATCCCGGATTCATATAAAAAGCCATTTTGTGAATGTATTTTTAAAAATAAAAATTACTAAAAGAAAAATATAAAGTAAATGGTGCTCACGTATTGCCAGTTTTTGAAACACTAATTACGATGTGTATTTTTTTCTAGAAACACATACAGGGTGGGCCAAAATAAGGGTCCTATCTTTAAATTTGAATAACTTGAATTTGAATAACTTCCACAAAATAAAAGTTAAACTCACCAAACTTTATGTGTGTGTAGACTGACCCTTCCGAGATTTTTTGAAATAAACAAAACAAATTTTAGCCGAAAAACACTTCTTAAAACTTACAAAAACTAAAGTATTGTTTTTTACACTGTTTTGAGTTTTTTAAGCAAAAATAATGTTTTCTAAATGAGGGTACGTTCCTTAGGGCTAATACGGCTCATGCTTGCTTCGGAAGGGGTCCTTTACTTATTCTAAAAAAAAAAAAAAAAAAAATCAATAAATAAAAAAGTTATTAATTTTAAAAAATAGGACCCTTATTTTTGCCCACCCTATATAAGAGATTTACGATTGCAAAAGGGGCATGGTTTCACAAACTGCACCGCTTTAACCTTACGAAATCATTATGCAATTATACAATATGTTCGAGTACTGAGAAAAAATTGTTCCTTAATGACGAGCTTCTAGAGCATTAGCCATAAACTAGAGAAAGTAATTAAATATTAGCAAATTAATAATCATCGTTAAACACAGAAGAAATTGAACAAGATTTTCTTAATTTGCTTAATTTAAAAAGAAGTATTGACTGTGATTTCCCCGTTATGCCTGTTTCTATGCTACTGTTTGTTTTGCACTCTACAACATAGAAATTAATATTCTTCTTTCGTGAAGTATTATTGTTAAGGTCACATGCTTACCCAACCGCTAATTAATGATCTTTGTTAATTAGTAAAGAGTTCCTGTTATTGATATATTATTTTATTTCAAAACAAAGTAGCGCATAAATTAGTCGACAATGATTATTTCGGTAGAAGAATTGTAAAATGTGTGTATTCATATATATATATATATATATATATATATATATATATATATATATATATATGTATATATATATATATATGCCTATATGTATATATATATATATATATATATATATATGTATATATATATATATATGCCTATATGTATATATATATATATGCCTATATGTATATATATATATATATATATGCCTATATGTATATGTATATATATATATATATGCCTATATGCATATATATATATATATATATATATATATGCCTATATGTATATATATATATATGCCTATATGTATATATATATATATGCCTATATGTATATATATATATATATATGCCTATATGTATATATATATATATATATATATATATATATATGCCTATATGTATATATATATATGCCTATATGCCTATATGTATATATATATATATATATATATATATATATGCCTATATGCCTATATGTATATATATATATATATATATATATATAACTTCTTTGTAATATAGTAGGAAAAATCCCAGCAGAGTGCTCGATTAATTAAGTATTCAAGTTAAAAATTAAGAGCATAACATTTATTCATTTTGGTACAGAAAAATTAGTACAACATTCGTACCGTCGGTTTCAAGCTCGGAAAGTCTTAGCCATCCGGCTCTCTTCAGCTTCTGTTGTCATCTCACAAGAGAGCCGGATGGCAAACATGTTCCGATCTTGAAACCGACGGTACGAATGTTGTACCAATTTTTCTGTACGAAAAAATGTATATATATATATATATATATATATATATATATATATATATATATATATATATATATAGTTGAATTAATTCCAGCAGGAGGAAATCCGGGTATGAGAGCTCAATGTAATAAAAAAAGCAAGAATAAATAAAATATAGAGACACAAAATAACATAAGCATCGATTGTTGTATCGAGGTTGAAATAAATTATTGCATCGATGATTATATGATTTTGTGTTTCTATATTCTATTATATATATATATATATATATATATATTATTCCAGACATTTAATTTCCCAGATTATCTTCCAAGCAAGCACCTGCTTGGTTTTGAAACACGTGGTAGGAAAAACATTTAATTTGAATAAATAATATTTGTAAGAAAAAAATATTTAATGCTGATCATTGGTGTCCTGAAAGGAATGCTTTGGTAAGCCTTCATAAGATCGCATATAAATGCTCTGTATTCTGTAATCGAGTATCATCGAGCTTGTGTTTATTGGAACAATAACTTCACTGAATGATCTATTTTATAAGGGAAATATATATATATATATATATATATATATATATATATATATATAAGGGTTAGAAAAATAATACTTGGTTTGTCTATAAAAACATGTGTCATAATATGTAAACGATTGTGTAACAGCCAGTTCTGAGTTAGAATATTTTTATGGTGAAGGTTAAATTTCGACTACACGTAATAATAACAAGGAATTACATAAAAATAGTATTTCTAATCGGTAAAAACTGACGGAATATGTACTGTATCATCCCGTGGATTAAATAAAGGATTCACTTCGAAATTCTGTGTAGTTTTGACGGTTTGAAATGAAGGTTCTTTAGTTTGAAGAAATATAACTGAAGAATGACGATTGCTACCTCGGGTGAAACGTTATGTACAACCACATTAAGAATAGTATTCAGAATAATTCTATTTATGCAGATAATTAATGTGTTTCCGTAGACATTAGATGTTTTATAGTTTGTGATGATTCATGGTGCTTATTTATTCATACTACAGTGATGATGCTCAATTGAGACATACTCTGGAGACTTATACTTATTTATGATCGATCCCCATGGTGAATTCTTGCCAAAACTTGTGATATCTAAGTTTTTCTTTCTGTTCTGTATTGATTTACTCATCTCCAGGAGTAAGGCACAAGGCCAGTTTTTATCTTACTCCCACAAGTAAGATGTGACCCAAGGTCGGGTCGGGAAAGTGGGGTTTAAAAATTGCCTGGGCAGCCCCGTCGGCATTCCCCGGTAGAGGCGCCTCTGGCAGTAAGCAATAAACTTACTCCTCCCGAAAGAGGGGAGGCGAAGCCTAGGACGGTGGACCTCCTAGAACTACACAGGACAGACCCATAGACCGGCGTAAATAAAGCGCCGAAGGCCAAGACAATACCAGTCTATGGGGTGCAGTATCCATCGGAACAGATACTACACTTTGATCTTAGCCAAAAGGCCAAGAACAACAGTCAATTTAACTAGATAAATATGATTTTATATACGTCATTCTTTTCTTTATTAGATGTTCTGTTCGGAAATTCGAGAGAAAACACAGAACGATATTATTTAGTCTTCTATAGCTTATATTTTAAGATCTCATTTTTATCGAGCAACAACGATTCGCTTCTGCTCGACTACACTGTCAAACAGAACACTCACCTGTGAATCTTCAACTGATGTGTTCATGTCCATTTCCGTTATTGACTTCGTTTTTCTGCTGGATCCATTTTAAACTTTACAACTTCTACGTGTTATGTACTATCACATATCAATCGAGGATTATATAACACCGTCACATTCAGTTTCTTGTTCGTAGTATTATGTTATTTTTTCTTTCGTTATATAACCTTTAATGCTTCTTTTGTAAGTAAATAAGGTTGTTATAAAGCCTGCTATAAATAGGTGCGCTCTGTGTCTCATATGCCTCGTTTAAGTTTTCTAAAAAAATAAAGATAACGAAAAATCAATGTATTGATTTTTCGTGCGATTTTTTATTCGTGATTTAAGATTATTCTTATACATCCAAATTCTCAGAATCCCAGACGGAATTTTTTTCTGCGTTATGGAAGATTTTTTTTCCATACTATTTTTGAAGACGAAGAAAATATTGATTTGATAAGCGGAAAAGTGAAACAAAAATAATGGTAGGGTCACCTCATTTGAGGATTTCTCGGAATTGTTCAGATCAAAAAGACTCGCTGACGTACAAAATCTGCGGGTTCAGATGAAATGTTAGTATATATTAAGTCGTTAATAAGATGAGATAAATATTTCTAAAATGTGCCATTTATTTTTGTTCGAATCCAATGTGAGCTTATTAGACGTGCTGAATTTATTTTCGGATTTGTGTCAACATTTATCTCTGGTAAGTGGCAAACGAATTAGGATTCAGTGACAAGTGGGGATTAAGACAAACTATTTAACCAGGATTTTAACATAAATATTTGGGGAAGATTGTTGTTTGGTTTCTATTTTCGATGATGTCAAATTTATTCGTTACTATTGTTGTACGTAAATGTTGCAGACGTAGTTGCGTTAAAAATAAAATACGACAGTGCATTTGAAGAAGTAACATAAACATCGCCAAATACTTGGCTTACGTAAATATTACCGGTAAAAGAAAAATACATGTGATTGTATACATTTATCTATTGTCGTGTTCACATGTATTAACTCTAAATGTATACTTATTTAGTACATTTCACTACATTTTTAAATACATTATAGATACATCAAATAGTTTGTATGTGTGTAGTCGCTAATTACTATTCTAATACGATGTTCTCTTTTTATTAAGTTTATAAAAGCATATAGGTATTTCTCTCGTATACAGAGCACACAAACCTGGGGATTTTCTCTGATATTTTATTAAAAAGTAATTGAATCCAAATTCTCTATAGATATACAATTTCATTCGCAGTGTTTGTATATAGTCGACAAACTCTATAAAATAGAACACACTTTTTCGTTCACTTACGAATTAGAAAATAGCCACATCCTCAACTTCCTTGACACCACTCTTTACAACACCTTTAACGGCGTGAATTTGTTAGTCTTCAGAAAACCAACTAATAAAAATGATATTTTACATTTTTACTCCGACCACAACAACAGTATAAAAATCAGAATGATCATAGGAGCGTTTCTCAAGGCTATCAGAATGTACAGCCCCACTTACCTCCGCAATCGGGAAGCCTACATCCTGAAGACCTACCAAGCTTAAAAATATCTTCAATTTTTCATCAAAAACGCTAAACGCGACGCTTCAACATCCACACAAAAAAAACTGACTCCACAAAAACATCGCCTTATAACATAACCAGCACAACTTACACCGACACGACGGAGGAAAATAAACATTACATATCTTTCCCAATAATCCCATATTTCCTTCTTAATGAAAACAACAAAAATCCGACATAAATATGGCAACAACAACCTCTAAAAAATTAAGGAGTGATTCAACATCAAACCCCGCTCCCGACTACCCCTTTAAGACATCAATTCATTTGCCGGCATTTACAAAATAAAATGTACTGCATGTCCGCGAAATGTTGGTGAAACGGCTAGAAACATAACATCTCGAATATACGAACAAAAACGGGACCTCAAACACTTCCATTCCACTAACGCTCAAACGATACACAGAAACAGTTTACCCACAAGTTTCTCAAAACCGAACACTCTCTTTCACGTCGCAAATGCATTGAAAGCGCAACAATACTTCTCTCATCACAATCACACATTAACCTCAGAGTCGGATCTTTAGCAAACATCTGACAAAAACCGCATTGAAACAATGCAATATATTACGCCACTGTGATCCTGATAAAAAACGCCATTCTGCACTCTTTCTATGCATATACGTGTAAGTTTATGTATGCATGTGTAATTTACATTTATATATCTTAATTCATTTTTTTTTTAAACTATGCAAGTGTGTCGTGCTGCCGTTGGTGTACTTGCGTCTTGGCTGACTGTTCATATAGTTAAATAGACTATAAATTTTTGTTTCACATTCTATCTATATCTGATGATACCAAATATTCATTAGTCGCATAACGAAGTGCATTTACTCGTCGAGGTATTGTACAAGACCAGTTTCATGCTTGTTTATACACTCACAAATATATTCGATAATACGGATATCGGCCTTTATAGAGATGATGGATTAGCGATAATAAGTGACTCCAACAAAGTCAAGGGAGAAAACTTCAAGAACAAACAAAAAACAAAAAATCTAAAAAATCAGATTTTAGATTTTAGATTTTTAAGATTTTTTGTTTTTTGTTTTTTGTTTTTAGATTTTTTAGATTTTTAATTTTTAACGGCCCCAATTTTTTAAATGTTAAATTTCTTTTCTTCTTCTTCTCTTTCTTTATCTCTCCATTTCATTCCCTCCAAATATGATCGGATTCTAACTCTTCCTGATGAGATCTCAGTTTATAGTAACTGTTGATCGATAACATCGACATGCCAGTGTCGCAGATTTTGTACATGTCTGTGTAAATAAAATTATCATATATATATATATATATATATATATATATATATATATATATATATATATATATATAGAAAAGAGGGTAGTGCAGTATTAGTGCAGTTCCAACGAGAGAAAAGTATATATGTAAAGGAGTAAGGCTACCAACATTTGTAGAATGTTTTTTTCAACATTTATTTATTATTTTGTTGTTTTTTTCAACATTTATTTATTATTTTGTTGTTTTTCCATTTTATGATTTTATATATAACACGTTTCAAGCGGTGGCCCGCTTTCATCAGATATGAAAATCCATTTGAAGAAATGTCTTTCGATTCGAGCAAATGTTGTTTCATTTGAGGAATTTGTTATTGTTTTTGCGCATGCGTGGGTTTGCGGGTGTGTGGGTATCTTTGATTTTTATTTTTATTTTTTATTTGTCATTTTCCTGCTTCTCTTGGTCAAGTGCGTGTTACCCATCCATGATCCATCGGTCATCCCAGCCTCCTAGCGGAGAATTTCTTTTGAAATTTTATACTTTTTATTGCTTTTTGTCGTCTCCAAAAATGAAGTGGTGTCTGCGTGCGCGCGCGTGTCCGTATGCGTGTGGTCTATCTTGAGTCTTGCGAATAGGTGAGCGATACATACATACACACACACATAAATACGCACACACACACCCATGCGCGCGCACACACAGGCGTGTGGTTATAGTGACAGAGAGGGAGATAAAGGTTGAATTATATACACATACATACATACATACACACACACACATATATATATATACACATACACATATATATATATATATATATATATATATATACATACATACATGCATACACACACACACACATACACACATATTTGCAAAAGATAAATTAATGCAAACGGTCCAAATAGATTTGAACTTGGTTTGGCCGATTTCATAGTTCGGTATTTTATGTGCAAATTTAATGTCTATTGTAAATGATTCATTTAACACAAGTTGCTATTTGACTCATAGCTGTGTAGAAGTGCGCAATAAGAAGTTATGTACTAATATTATCTTCCTTGAATAAGAATTTTCCAGTCTATAGATAACTATAAATAGTTATTTATGTTTGTACTTAACTAGAGGTGGATAAAGTGTGATCAAAGTGTGTGTTGTTAGAGTCATGATCTGTTTAATGTTGGATTAAATTTAAGTATGAAGCTTTTTTCTTGTGTTAGTAAGTAAGTGTAGTCTTGGCTTTGGAAAATTGGCATTATTTTGAATTTTCCTCCGTTGCATGAGTGCACATGTTGGGACACGAATTATTTACGGTTTTCTTTGATTTTAATGTTGCTTTTATGTAAAGATACTCTATTATTAAATGTTTTTGTCGCACCTATATAAGCTTCATTACATGTTGTACATTCTAGCACATAGACAACGTTCTTGGAGGTGCAGTTAAGGTCTTTTTTTATTGTGAATGTTTGTGTTGGGTTTTTAAATGTGTATGAGTTCCCCTCAATTATTATGTCACAGACCCCACATCTTTCCTTGTTGCATTTTGTGACCCCTTGTATTGTGTGTTGGTTGAGTTTAGATGAGGTTAAAATTTGTTTGAGGTTTTTCGGTTGGCGTTTGCTTTTTATTATTTTTGTTGTTTTTAATATGTCGTTTAGTTTGTTGTTATGGTTGAGTAGGGTTAGGTTTCTTGTTATTTCTGTGAATAATTCTGGATTTGTTTTGTTGTGTGTAGAGATGTATGCCAATATTTGTTCTTTGTTTCGTTTTTTTGGGATTCGTAATTGTTCTAATGGAATGTTTTCTGCTAGTTCTATACCTTTATGTATTATTTGTAGCGAGTATCCTCTTCTTTTTAAAGTTCTCCGTAGTTCCTCCAGTCGGACAATCCGGAGGTCTTTGTCACTGACTATAGTACAGATCCTGCGTGCTAGGGAGTAGGGTATAGATTTTAGGCAGCTTTTGGGGTGATGGCTTCTAAAATGGAGATATTGTTGGGTGTCTGTGGGTTTGTGGTAGATGTCTGTGATTATGTGAGTGTTTTTAATTTTAATCAATACATCTAAGAAGGGTAGTTCTGTTTGACTGTGTTCAATGGTGAATTTAATCTTGGGGTGTAGGTTCTGTAGTATGCTGTGTAATTTATTGATGTCCCCCCATGTGGGTTCCCAGAGGATAAAACAATCATCCAGGTATCTTTTCCAAGATTTTATGAAGAGAGTTTGAATATTCTGTCCATATATTTCTTCTATCTTTTCATATAAGATCTTCTCTAGGTAGGCTAGTGTTAGGGTGGCATATGTTGGTGCCATTTTGGTTCCCATTGCTGTACCTAGAATCTGGATGTAGTTTTTGTTATTAAACTCAAAGGAGTTGTTCTTGAGAATAATGTCTATGCTGTCGAGGATGAATTGTTTGGTGAATCTGTGGTGTAGTATTTGATGGTGTTTGTCCATCCAGTGTGATATTGCGTGTTTACCTAAGTCATGGGGAATGTTGCTATATAAGCTGCTGACGTCAAATGTAACTAATTTAGTCCCGGGATTTACTATTTGTGGTAAGGAGCCTAGGAAGTGTATGTCGTCTCTTATGTAGCTTTTGACTTGATCGGTGAATGGTTGTAGTAATATGTCAATTAAGTTACTCAGTCTGCTTGTTGGGCATGATGGTCCTGCTACTATGGGTCTAAATGTAAGGTCACTGGGACTCGGGACACTAATATATTCTGATGCCTGTGTGTTGATGGCATTCCTTATCTCATTTGATTTATGTATCTTAGGTAGTCCGTAGTTGTTTGTTTTAATCATGAAGTTTGTTAGGAAATCTTTTTCTTTTTTTGTTAGTATATTATTGTATGTTGTGCAAAGTTTTGTGATTTTTGAAATGGTGTTGTTATCAATGTTGGTGCTAATTGATTTGTAGTAGTCATTGTTTTCTAGTACCTCTGTAATTTTCGATTTATAGTAATGTTTGTCCATGATGACTACCGCACTGCCTTTGTCAGCTTCTTTTATAATTATGTTATTATTATTTAGGATGTTATCTAGTGCTTGGTTTTGTTTAGATGTTAGGTTACTAGTAGGTTTAGTTTTACTCTGAGGGTTGATGTTCCATAGGTTTTCAAAGTAGGTGTTTAGTTCTTTCGTATTGTTGTGTTTGTTAGGGAAATATGTTGATTTGTTTCTCACTAATGACTGATCTGTTTTGTTATCTTTATTGTTTAGTGTTTCTATTAGTCTAAATTTGCGTTCAAATTCTTTAAGGTCCTTCCTCAGTTCCGTGATATTACTTTTGGGAGTTGGGCAGAATTTGAGGCCTAATTTTAGTATTTCTATTTCCTCCTTTGTAAATGTGTATGTGGATAAATTGATAATTTTGGGTTTTAAATTGTCTAATCTGGGATTGTTGTCCGGGGAGGGGTTTCTAAAAAATGAGGATGAGTGTTGTTTGTTTCGTTGATTTGAGGAGTTGTTAAAGAGTGATTGCTTTCTATATATTGTGTGTGTTTTAGAGGATTGTGTTGGTTTCTGGCAAAATTGGTATCGTGCGTGTTGTTATAATTGGCGTTGTGTGTGTTGTTATAAGGGTTTATTTTGGTATATTTGAATGTGTTATTATTGTGAGTTAGTTGTTTCGGGTTGGGGTATCTTGGTAGAGGTTCTTGATGGTGGACGTAGTTGTGGGGTCTGTATTGTTGTGTAAGTTTATGTCTGTAGGAATTGTTATATGGTTGTTTTGTTTGATGATGTGGGTAGTGTTTGGAGTATTTCGATTGTATCCATTGGTGTGTTGGGTGGTTGTAGGGTCTGTTTTGTTGTGTGTGGTAGGGTGGGAGGTTGTTGTATGAAGGTTTCATCTGTTGGTGTGGTGAGTGTGGGTAATTGTTGTAAGGTTTACTTGGCTGATTTTGGTAGGGGTTGTTGAGTAAGGGTATTTTGTGGTGGTTTGTTGGTGTGGTGTAGGGTGTATAGTAGGTTTTTTTTTATTGTATTGGTTGGTGTGGGTGAAAGTATTTAGGTTTGTATTGTGTTGGCCCGTATTCGTAAGGGTTAGTGTATGGTTGAGGTGTATGTGTGTTTATGTTGTATTTGTTGTGTGTATGTGTGTGAGTGTGGTTGCGGGGTGAGTTTAATGAAGATTTGGATTGAAACTGTTGAGAGGGGTGGGTAAGTGACGTGGGTATATTTATGTTGTTTCCTTGTGAGTAACTAGATCTGTTGTGTAAGTATGTTTGTGTGTGGTATGTGTTTTTCTTCTCACCTCTGTTTTGTGTTATCCACTGGTTTTGTGTATGTCGTGTGTGGGTGTTTTCCATTGGGTCTTGTTCTGGGTTGTTGTTTTGGTTCATGTATGATGTTTGTTCTGTCTTTTCTTTATCGGGTAGGCTTCTTAGCCAGGATATTTTTCTTTGGACAATATTCCTGGATTTTTCTTCCTCCTCTTTGCATACGGATTTCCAAAGTTCTGATAGGAATTGATGAGTTTCCGTGGGGCATGTTTCTTTGATTTGAGTGGAAATTTTGTTGTCGATATCCGTGTATTTTTGTGTGAAGTGTATTTTGTTGTCTTCTTGTATGTCGATTTGGGCTTGTAGTTTGAATATATTTAAGGCTTTTTTTATTCTTTTTTGTTCTTCCGTGTCCTGTGGGTTTATTTTTTCTCGACAAAAAGCAATAAAAAGTATTAAATTTCAAAAGAAATTCTCCGCTAGGAGGCTGGGATGACCGATGGATCATGGATGGATAACACGCACTTGACCAAGAGAAGCAGGAAAATGACAAATAAAAAATAAAAATAAAAATCAAAGATACCCACACACCCGCAAACCCACGCATGCGCAAAAACAATAACAAATTCCTCAAATGAAACAACATTTGCTCGAATCGAAAGACATTTCTTCAAATGGATTTTCATATCTGATGAAAGCGGGCCACCGCTTGAAACGCGTTATATATAAAATCATAAAATGGTAAAACAACAAAATAATAAATAAATGTTGAAAAAAACAACAAAATAATAAATAAATGTTGAAAAAAACATTCTACAAATGTTGGTAGCCTTACTCCTTTACATATATATATATATATATATATATATATATATATATATATATACAACAATAGAAAATAATGATTTAAACGAATATATATTTATTTTACAACAAAACGATTCTATTTCAACATTGGTTTAATTAGTTGAAAAGTCAATGTAGTTTTTCAGCATATCTTTAACGTTCTAGGACAATCTAAAATAGGAATATTATTTTTCAAACTTCAAAACTTAATTCGAAAAACATTATTCTTAGACGTAACAAGACACGTCTGCGTGGGAAAAGCAGTACACTGGAAACTATGCAAACGACTGCATTTTTAACATGCAGACAAATAGCACAAAGAAAATCCAGAGAGACTACTGGAAAAACGAAACTATAATTCCCCTGTCGCATAGAAGTACAAACAGATAAATCCATGTACACAACTCATAGTCTTGGCCTTTTGGCTAAGATCAAACTGTAGTATCTGTTCCGATGGATACTACACCCTATAAACTGGTATTGTCTTGGCCTTCGGGGCTTGATTTACGCCGGTCTATGGGTCTGCCCTGTGCAGTTCTAGGAGGTCCGCCTTCCCATGCTTTGCCTCCCCTCTTTTGGGGGAGTAAGTTTATTGCTTACTGCCTGAGGCGCCCATATCGTGAAATGCCGACTGGGCTGCCCAGACAATTTTTATGGCTAGAGTGCTCACCTTCTTAAGCGCTGGCTTTTCAAATCCCACTTTCCCGACCTTGTGCCACATCTTACCTTGTAGGAGGAAGATAAATAAAAACAGATAAATTCATGTAAGTCTGAAGACTGGATGTCAGAATTGTTTACAAGAAAGAGACAAACTGCTAAATTGTAGATGTTGCCGTCCAAGCAGGCCACGAAGTAAATATTAATAAGACAAAAAACAAAGCAAATACGCGGAGCTTGCCAGAGAACTGAAAGTCCTTATAATAGCAATAACTTGTGCAGCAGTCGGAACACACCCCTCCCCCTATAAACGAGGAAAAACACTAGGAGGAATTGGAATTAACCAGAAGACTGGGACTATGCGACAGACAGTAATGATAGGCACAGCTGACTGCAGAAGCAACATCTTCAGAATGCGTCAACAAACCAACATAAACTACAACACTAAGCAGCGACCTGGATACTACAACAGACGTAAAACAAAAACATGGAAAAACACCACATAAAACCAAGAGAACTGAAACTGCAAAACATATTTATAAACTGCCACAGCCGATAAAAGAGCATGATACCACACAACATAATTGTAAAGTATCGAAGATGTTGGAAAGTCTGAGAAAGAAGAGACCTAACCACTGGAAGAGTGCGAAAAGTACTGTGACATTGGCGAGGCTTATTGACAACGAAATACCAGAAATGACCAATTGTCGTTGCCAGATTGAAATCAATGGTAAACGGATGTTGCAATAACGTGATATAATTTTCAATAGTGGCTAAATGTATTCGAGGAAAATTAACCTAAAACGGAACCATAACTTTTGAATACACACAAGCTCGTCTGTTATTTTAGGTTTATATTTTTTGGTCCCCCGATTTATAAAATCGGGAGACCTATGTTTTGAGGCATTTCCGTCCGTCCGTCCGTCCGTCCGGATTTTTCTCCGCAACCATCCATTGAATTTCTCTGAAATTTTGCATTAAGTTGTAACTTTTGTCAGGTTAGAAAGTGTCATTCTCCTATTTTTAAAAAAAAATCTGGTTAGCCCCCCAGGGGGTCAAAAGCCCCCAAAGTAACAAAATATGACCCTTTTCTCCCATAACGTTTGATGCATCCATTCAATTTTTCTGAAACTTGGCCAACATGTAGAGACAATTGTTCTGGATATAAAATGAGCATCCTTGACCTCAGAAAAATTCTGGTTCGCGCCCCTAGGGGGTACAATGGGGTTCAAAAATGCCCCAAATTTCCCAAATTTATTGCATTTTACACTCGCCACATCCTGCCACATACAGAGGCTTGTTTAATTAACATATTGCAACTCACATTTTCATTTGTATTACGAACACTTTTTATGAATCACTAATAATCATTCCTCTCTCTCCTATTCATTTTAAGGTGAAGAAAACGTGTGTTTATATTTAAGATTATAATAATATTAATATAAATAATATTTATATCTATGAGAATAATAATAATTAAATTAAATAAATACGATATTACTATTTAAAATAACATTTGAATCAAAATGTTACTAATATTAAAGAAACCAAAACGACTGTGGTTGAACAACTGCCTTTACGAGATCGGAAGGGGTTATTAATACCTTTGCGATTGTAATAGAGTCTAAGATGTCTAAATAGCTAGTTCATGAAAATAAAAATGTTGCTTTTACTCTTTGTGTAGTGTAGTATCTGTTATGATTGATGCCACACGCTGTTGACCGGTACCATCTTGACCGTCGAGCGTTAAATCCGCCGGTTTTTTATATTGTTCTGTACAGTTCTTGAATCTCCACTTTTCCAGGCGTTATCTTCTCTTTAAGAAGGGGTTTGTTTGTTTGTTTGTTTGTTTCTAACTGCTTGCGTCTCCCTTACAAGGGAATGCCGACGCGGATGCTCATGCATTTTTGTAAGGCCAGAGCGCGCTAATCCTAGTGTGCTGGCTCACCACACCTGACCTTGTGTCAAACCTCCTGGGGAGGAAGTAAATAAAAATAATTTGAGCTTGTGTATAATCTCCTGAGGTAAATAACTTGCCATTTTGGCTAAATTCAAAGTGTAGAATCTGTTCTGATGGATACTACACTCTGTAGACCGGTACTGTCTCGGCCTTTGCCGGTCTGAGGTTCTGTCATGTACAGTTCTAGGAGGTTCACCTTTCTCGACTTTACCTTCTCTTTGAGAATGGATTAGTCCATTGCTTATCTGCTGAAGCGCCCCTGCCGGGGAATGCCGACGGGGTTGTTCAGGCATTGTATGTCGATCAGATTGATATCATCAAGAGCGCTGGCTTTTTGATTCAACTCTCCCGATCTTATGTATAATCGTACCGGGGGGGGGGTAGATAAATATAATAAAATAATTCGTAGTGACGCACTAACGGGAGATTGAGCGAACAAAGCATCTTTACAGACAGCAATAGAATGTGTTGACTAGAGGATGTAACATTGTTATCATGCGAAAAATTATAAAATAAAGTTAAAAAGAATATTGGATATTGTTTACAACTATAATCGAATATAGTTGCAATCAGCGCTTTTGTTCTTTTCTCTCAATACTAATTCTATTATTAACCTGCACTGTTGTTTCAATATCTCATAGAATAGTTCGTTTCACTGGTGCTTCCGTACACACATTAAATATATCATCCAAGGGGTAAATAAATAAAAAAAGGTTATTTCAATGTACTTGATGTGATTTCGTAATCATTTTCAAACATAATAAGTGAATGCAATTTATTAAATAAAAATAAAGAGGTGTCGTATTGCCTCCGGATACCTATATGTATTCGTTAAATGTCACTCTGGTATTACTTTATTCTGGAAATAGAGAATATAAAATGAAGTATTTCGTATAGCTGACTAAAAAGCTTCAAAAATGAAAGTTCAGTCCAAGGTTTTATGATTACACGAAATAAACAAACACTGCAATAAACAAGACAATTTAAGGCACATAGTGATCAGGAGGTCATCGCATTTTAAAAACATCTCCCAATATTCTAGATATAATATTTGAATTTGAATTGCAACACAACATACGTTTCAACGCGTAAATTCAAGTAACGTATGCGGTACTTATTAAGTAACGCTGCTGGACGTAGTTTACGGAGTCTTTATTTAGACCCTTGTAAGTCTAATTCTAAGTTAGATTCATGTAGGGAAGTTAATTGTTAAGTTAAATTTTTAATTGTGATCTTACATTTAAAAAATTTTTTTTTTTATTTAATTCTGGAGACTGTTCGTAACAAATCGCTTAAGAATAAAGATGTTCTTTTCTTGGGGAAAACGTATCAGTTAATGGCATTGTGTTCACTCATCAAAATAACTTATATATAAAAAAAAACTATATAAATAATCTGAAAATAATCTCAGTTCGAATAATGGTAAAGTTGTGCATTTCCGTTTCTCTTTGTTTTGGATCGTATAAATCCACCATCAACATTATTTGTACGTTTAAACTGTAATTACACCGTTGCAATTACCTTGGAAGTAACTATACATTTCAATGATAGAGATTGTATTATCAATTACGCCATTTCATAAGCTGTATTTTGATTTTAACTCTCTGGAATTTAACAGTAAATCGGAATAGAAGGAAAGTATATCATGCTACCGGCATCGCCAGAGTTTTTTTTTCTAATTTCCGTAAGATACGAAAATTACTGTAAAAAAAAGTAAAAATAAAACAAATCTACGTCATATTCTAATTTGGAATTTTAAAATAAATTACTTTAGCTGCGAGTTATATTCCGTCTCGTTATCTTTTTTTTTAGTACGATCTGATAATAGATTGAGCCACCAAATTAATTATCTCGCAATCACAGTCGAATATAAATAAATCAGCTTTCCGTATTCTTTTCTGACATACTCGTCCCACTCCTCTCACGCTCTTTTTCCGTTCTCTTTTTATCCTGCTGGCAATCACATTTAACACAGAATGGAACCGAAGTCTATTGGTAGAGTAAGAGAACGTCTGATTTGAGGACTGAAAAATATTCGCTTTTCCTTTATTCATTGCTCTACAATAAAATAAAATAGTTACCGGGATTAAATTTTAAATTTAAATAATTAAGTCTAAGTAGTTTTAACAACGCTGATCAATATTTTCTATAAAGGGAACATTTTTAATCTACTTCTAGGTAAATAAAATTATTTAAGTCAGAGAAATAGCAAAACACAACTTTGCTTCATGAGATATAATATGAACGCCTCTATATATATGCATATGTAATTATATATATAACAATATATACACATATATATAGTTATATATATGTATATATACACACACACACGCACACACATATATATATATATATATATATATATATATATATATATATATATATGACATGCTCTCCGTTCAGTTTAGAGAGACTATAGACACCCCTGTAAGGGGCTGGCTCGCGGGAAATTGTGAAGCAAGGGTTGCGAAATTCTAACAACAATTCATCTGAGTCGGCACTGCTATATTCCAATGGCAAGCAATTCAACACGACTGTAAACAATGCCGATATAAGCAGAGATCACATACCTCACCTGATATTCCCAAATGGTCACCCATTTAGTACTGGCCGGGCTCGACGTCGCTATATATATATATATATATATATATATATATACATATACATTCTTATATATATATATATATATATATATATATAAGAATATATACATATATACATATCTATCTATCTATCAATCTCTCTCTCTCTCTCTCTCTATATATATATATATATATATATATATATATATATATACGGGTTCCCATTTGGAATAATATGCGCTGTATTTAGACACCTAGCTATGAGTGTCGACTCTAGCAAAACCCATTCATGACATTAAACTAATACTGTATACGTTAAGCAACAAGGGTGTTTTTTCCAGGACTTAGAAAACGCCCTAATGATGATGGCGATATATATATATATATATATATATATATATATATATATATATATATATATATATATATATATATATATATATATGAGAGTAATCCGACGTAATGGGAAATGAAATAGGAAAAACCAAAATATTTTTTTATGTAATCATCAAATACTGTTACTCGCTCCCAGTAGTGGCTACTACTTCTTCTCATTAACCCATCTTACTCTCCAAAAATTTCACACCCAACCACAACAAAATCTCCCCTCTCTTCCTCATACATCTCACCCTTTCGACTACTTCTTTCACACTCTTAACCACCCACCCCGCCCACTTTCAAATCATCTTTATTTCTTCAAATATGTTTTCTAAAACTATGACACTACTTACACACCAAAAACACAGAGCCTCCCTCTCCTCTCCTCCTTCCCCAGCCCCTTCCAAATCAATGCTACACCTCACCATAACAAAAACCTCAGCACCCTTCTTTCTCCCACCCTAAGACAAATTCACTAACACTTCCACCCCTCCCCTTTTTCATTCACAGTCATCCAAATTCATTTTACTCCCTGCCACCGACTTCTCTCAGCAAGGACCTTGGTCTTGCGCTTCCAGTAGTGGCTACTACTTCTCTTTAACCCATCATGTCAACCCAATATTTCTATATGTACTTGCATGACATTTTCCTTTAAATTATCATCCTGAGGAAGTCTTACAAATAAAGATGAAACGTTGATGAATACATAAAAAAACATCTTGTCACTGTTCCTTTTTCATTCTCCAAATATATATATATATATATATATATATATATATATATATAGAGAGAGAGAGAGAGAGAGAGAGAGAGAGAGAAAGATAGATAGATAGATAGATAGATAGATAGATAGATAGATAGATAGATAGATAGATAGATAGATGCATTATTAATGTTTCAGTTCCAAGCTGAATGGAATGGCTATTAAACAGGTTTCGTATATCAGTATGTTCACTTCCTCTCCCAACTTATATGATTTGGCGGACACCATTAAGGTGTAGTATAAATCAAGTTTTAGTATTAAAAAGAAATTTAAAACGTTTTCATTGTTATCGAAATCACTTTCAGAATTTGTTGTTTTTTATTAGTTTTTTATACGTAGGGATTATTATACAATGTGTTACTTTGTAATTTTCATATACTACGATATCTTCTCAGAGTACAGAACGGAGCCAGGTACGTTTGGTTTTTTGATGCTTGGCTATTGCGCTAGTGTCAGATAATACATGGAAAATTAATATCACCTCTGCCAGGAAGTTCGCCTCGGTCGGTAGAAAATGTTATATTACGTGTATTTTCTTTATCAAAGTATTTATGCAATTTATTAGTAAATATAAATGAGAAAGCGAAACAAATATTCGTATAGTGGCGTTATGTAAATCGTGTTATTTCAAAATGAACTAATTATCTGGCAATAACACCCTTATATATATATATATATATATATATATATATATATATATATATATATATATATATATATATATATATATATATGTGTGTGTGTGTGTGTATATATATATAGTAAATTGATTTTCGCCTTATTCTTTTGAAAATGATCACTTTTGAACTCACACGTATATATCCTAATCTGTTGCTGAAGGCACTTAGGCAAGACTTTCAGAAAATATGCGTTCGTTCCTTTCGCTTTCTAAATCTCGTGCATGCTTGCCGTCTCTGGCTATTCTGATAAGACAGTCATCTACACAAGGGGCTGGAGGTAATTTCACTCTCACATGAACATCTTCATTCAGATACACGCAGTTTGACGAGAATGTTCAGAATAAGTTTATTCTTTGGAGGTAACACCTTAAATATTTCATATATTTCTTCATACCGGTGCCTATAAGCTAAACGAATTTTTCCATCTAAACATACGGCGCTCCCTTCAAATACCTTTTTGGGACGTATTTCTATAATTGTGGAATACACGAATAGCAGTTTTGCGTAACAAAAAATACAACGGTATTCGAAGTAAATTCACGTACGGTATTACTAATTTTAACTATTCTTTACTTCTTACTTAGGTTTTTTCACATTTCAGACACTATATGGTTAATATAACAAAAACACATTTATTGCCTGATAATTCCTTATTATTTACATCTCTATTTTAAGTCTTACGTTCTCGATTTTTACCAGGTTATGCCTTAAAGCAGGAGAACATGATTAAAATATAAGGCATGATCCCAACAGGGAACAAACTAAGGCATACTTATCTAATATAACTTCCCATTTCGATATCATACGAGATTTGAACTATTCTTCTTTTCTTGTTAACTTTTTAGTGTCATCATCAAATCATATTAAAAAAATAGCATTCTCAGATCACGCTGATTACATAACTTATTTATTTACATTTCGACGTTTCATATTTTTATTTATTTTTAATTGTTTCAAATTGGATATTTTCTTTCTATTTTATTTCTTTACATACTGAGTCGGTGTCTTTGCAAATATGAAAACATAGGCTTTGATATATGTTAATGGCTATTGATACAAAAAGCACGAGAATGTAGCACACATAAGCAGACGATAACAAATAAATAAAAGTAAATAATAGCAATTTAAATAAATACGTTATATACCGTTGCTGTGTTTTCTTTATACAATGTTTATTCTTCAGCGAAATCGACTAAAACGGGTTTGGAAATTTAACTGTTCCTATAAGTCCGGCTTGCAAACACCTCCGAAATTTAACAACTCCATTAACATACCCCTAATCCGAAGGCCGGGGTTCAACGACCTCTCAAATAAAACATTCTGACATTTTCAACGGATGCTTTTTTTCTTGCATGTGTCTACCTTCTTGTTTCTTTGATACACTGACCATAATACCAATACCGTGGTCTATTACAACCTCCTTACGAAAGCCAAGAACTCCTTTAAAATATAAAACATTCAGTTCATCGGATGATGAAGATAAAATATAAAACATTCAGTTCAATATAAAATATACGTTATATAAGTATTTATTATATGAGTTCATTATTCATTTACTCATTATATAAGTTCAATATAAAATATAAAACATTCAGTTGAATATAAAATATACATAAAATATAAAACATTCAGTTGAATATAAAATATACGTTATATAAGTATTTATTATATGAGTTCATTATTCATTTACTCATTATATAAGTTCAATATAAAATATAAAACATTCAGTTCAATATAAAATATACGTTATATAAGTATTTATTATATGAGTTCATTATTCATTTACTCATTATATCAGTTCTATATAAAATATAAAACATTCAGTTCAATATAAAATATACGTTATATAAGTATTTATTATATGAGTTCATTATTCATTTACTCATTATATAAGTTCTATATAAAATATAAAACATTCAGTTCAATATAAAATATACGTTATATAAGTATTTATTATATGAGTTCATTATTTATTTACTCATTATATCAGTTCTATATAAAATATAAAACATTCACTTCAATATAAAATATACGTAATATAAGTATTTATTATATGAGTTCATTATTCATTTACTCATTATATCAGTTCTATATAAAATATAAAACATTCACTTCAATATAAAATATACGTTATATAAGTATTTATTATATGAGTTCATTATTCATTTACTCATTATATAAGTTCTATATAAAATATAAAACATTCAGTTCAATATAAAATATACGTTATATAAGTATTTATTATATGAGTTCATTATTCATTTACTCATTATATAAGTTCTATATAAAATATAAAACATTCAGTTCAATATAAAATATACGTTATATAAGTATTTATTATATGAGTTCATTATTCATTTACTCATTATATAAGTTCAATATAACATATACATAAAATATAAAACTTTCAGTTCATCGAATGCTCCGGTTTCGCACTGGTACAGGTACACAACGCACAAACCAGCATAAAGTTTTGTTCCTAAAAGAGGCTTAGTTCCCTCAACCTGTGGGGGGGGGTGTTTACAGCAAGGTCACTTGATCCGACACTATATAATTTTCTTCTTCTTCTTCCGTGTGAATCAGATGATTCTGATCAAGTGTTAGCATTAGTTTCCCCAATGTTTTTCTAGTTAGAAATTTTACTGGAAAGACATCGGGTACTTACGGAAAGGACCACGAGAAGGTTGCCAACATCCCTAAGTGAAAGTAGTATTGTAGAACCGACTGGATTCGAACTTGGAACAACCAGGTCTTCAGTCCGTATCGATATCCACTTAACCACCGTCACCTCCCTATATAATTGTAATAAACACATACTCAATCAGGGTATAAATCTCGTAATGTGTTCTACAGATTTGGAGTTATTGTATATAAAATATATACATGTAAATTAAATTTTATGATAGGCGGAATAACAAAAAGTTATTTTCACTAGTAGTAAGAAGACGATCTCCTGCAAATGGAGACAAGAAATTAAACTTCAGTTGAGGACATCGAAACTCGGTTAGTTAACATCCGTTTACACACGAAGAGTAAAGAAAACAACTTTTATTTTGAAAAAATTATTTTATTTTAAATTTAAAATGATCTTAAATAATTAAGATTCATCAGAAGATAATGTTTAACCATAGATTTAGAGAATTACTATGTTTCAAATGGAATGCTTATGAACGAAAAAAAACACCACTGACTAATTTTAAAGTAAAATCTAGTTAACCTTTATCCTGCTTATCCTGAACATTCAAGGGATAGACAGTCGGACCAGGTTTTACAAGTCAGGTTATTTCCGTGCTATTACTGCATCAACATTCACAAGAACGTGACAATTTCGTCGCCGATAATTAATTGTGTGCTATATGTCTACTAAACATGCAAGCATTTATGTTGTTGGATAAGTCTCTCTCTCTCTGTTGTTTTATGTACATCTCAAAATAGGGAACATGATCTTTAAGCTATCATGGTGTATTTTAATCAATAGCTTATTCTTATTCAAGCCAGGTGCTCGTCTCGTCATCAAGGTCCGCTATGCCCTGCTCGCCATTGGGTGGTTTGCACGGCGGAATTACCTCTACGACATGCGTAACTGTCTGTTTTGGGTGGCCACATTTAAAGGCAGCACCCTCTCTCAGGCCCCAGTTACTGATTGTAGCAGAAAAACGGCCCACACCAGTGCTCAGGCGGTTCAGATTGGTCCATTGCCTTCGTGTTAGCTCAGTCTCTGGTATGTCGTCTGGGTCGGTGATGGACCTGTGCAGTCGCTGTTGGTCAGCATGTGTCCATTCTTCCCTCCAGCGGTTCTTGGTCCACATCTGCTTTGAGGAATAGCTTATTGCTGTTAGTGTATGTAAAATAATAATTGAAACGTACACCAAGAAAAAGATGACATTTTTTCCTAATCAATGTAATGAAACTAAACTCATGTTATGATCAATATAAATTTACTCTTTTTATCGATTTACTCTTAAATTCTTTTCCTTTCAAACGTGAAAGATGTTAAGAAAATTGCTATTTAATATAATATATAACGAATACGCGTTAAATTGCAACTTTTTCACATCTGCCAAAACGACGAACCTGTTGGCGAGCATGAGTAAGTATGAGAATGGGTCTGCGTCGACATAGCCACTTAATAGGTAATCATTTTTTTTTAAATTGTAAAATTAAAATCAAACTAATAAAAAAAAGCATTAATAATAAATATTGCAAATAAACTGAATTAGTTTCGCTCATTTCTGTAAACATATGTATTTTCATAACTAACTATCTCGCTCTACTCACGTCTTGAGCACCGTTAAAGTAAATACTGATGCATACACAATTGTATCCCTTTATAATATTTTATGTGGGTGCATGTGTGTGTGTGTGTATGTATATTTTTTTAGAAATTTGAAAAAAAATGACAATGTATATTTTTCAATAAATGCATTTAATTTATTTTAAAGTTCAAGATTTTAATAAATGGCATAATATATATGTAGCTATATAATTGTATTTCTGATTTCCCAAATGAAATAAGTTAGTTCAGGAATATTTCATCCAATCATTAACTTTGGAAGCATTACTTAAAAAGTGCTCTATGCAAAACCTCAGCATGATCTGAACAAGTTATAAGGTCGTACACTTTTGAATATTTACATATCTCCTCCCCCTCTCCCTTTCCCTCTCTCTACCTCTCTCTCGCTCTCTCTCATATATATATATATATATATATATATACATATGTAGACAGAGTTTATGTGTGTTATTACTATATTGAGAATACTGGGATTATAATAACCGGATACATGTAAAACCAAAATGATTTTCAAATAAATGCTGACAGTCTTCCTAAGGTTATACCTTCTAGGGTAAAGGTGTACTCAATTTAACAATAAGATCGAATTTCCAAAAGAATTTAAAAGTATACATATCTAGATTAGCAAATCCACGATTACGTTCTTCCCAAGGTTATACCTACTTGGTGGGGAGGTGAACTCAAGATTTTAAAAAATCAAGTTAAAAAAAAATATTTCTCGAAAAAATTCAGAAGTTTAAATAGCCATCAATGACAGCGTACTTTCCAAGGTTATAACTATTGGGGTGGGGGTGAACTCAAGTTTTTAAAAAATCAAGTTAAAAAAAAAATATTTCTCGAAAAAATTCAGAAGTTTAAATAGAAATCAATGACAGCGTACTTTCCAAGGTTATAACTATTGGGGTGGGGGTGAACTCAAGTTTTTAAAAAATCAAGTTAAAAAAAAATATTTCTCGAAAAAATTCAGAATTTTTAATAGAAATCAATGACAGCGTACTTTCCAAGGTTATAACTATTGGGGTGGGGGTGAACTCAAGTTTTTAAAAAATCAAGTTAAAAAAAAATATTTCTCGAAAAAATTCAGAAGTTTAAATAGCCATCAATGACAGCGTACTTTCCAAGGTTATAACTATTGGGGTGGGGGTGAACTCAAGTTTTTAAAAAATCAAGTTAAAAAAAAATATTTCTCGAAAAAATTCAGAAGTTTAAATAGCCATCAATGACAGCGTACTTTCCAAGGTTATAACTATTGGGGTGGGGGTGAACTCAAGTTTTTAAAAAATCAAGTTAAAAAAAAAATATTTCTCGAAAAAATTCAGAAGTTTAAATAGCCATCAATGACAGCGTACTTTCCAAGGTTATAACTATTAGGGTGGGGGTGAACTCAAGTTTTTAAAAAATCAAGTTAAAAAAAAATATTTCTCGAAAAAATTCAGAAGTTTAAATAGCCATCAATGACAGCGTACTTTCCAAGGTTATAACTATTGGGGTGGGGGTGAACTCAAGTTTTTAAAAAATCAAGTTAAAAAAAAAATATTTCTCGAAAAAATTCAGAAGTTTAAATAGAAATCAATGACAGCGTACTTTCCAAGGTTATAACTATTGGGGTGGGGGTGAACTCAAGTTTTTAAAAAATCAAGTTAAAAAAAAATATTTCTCGAAAAAATTCAGAAGTTTTAATAGAAATCAATGACAGCGTACTTTCCAAGGTTATAACTATTGGGGTGGGGGTGAACTCAAGTTTTAAAAAAATCAAGTTAAAAAAAAATATTTCTCGAAAAAATTCAGAAGTTTAAATAGCCATCAATGACAGCGTACTTTCCAAGGTTATAACTATTGGGGTGGGGGTGAACTCAAGTTTTTAAAAAATCAAGTTAAAAAAAAATATTTTTCGAAAAAATTCAGAAGTTTAAATAGCCATCAATGACAGCGTACTTTCCAAGGTTATAACTATTGGGGTGGGGGTGAACTCAAGTTTTTAAAAAATCAAGTTAAAAAAAAAATATTTCTCGAAAAAATTCAGAAGTTTAAATAGAAATCAATGACAGCGTACTTTCCAAGGTTATAACTATTGGGGTGGGGGTGAACTCAAGTTTTTAAAAAATCAAGTTAAAAAAAAATATTTCTCGAAAAAATTCAGAAGTTTTAATAGAAATCAATGACAGCGTACTTTCCAAGGTTATAACTATTGGGGTGGGGGTGAACTCAAGTTTTAAAAAAATCAAGTTAAAAAAAAATATTTCTCGAAAAAATTCAGAAGTTTAAATAGAAATCAATGACAGCGTACTTTCCAAGGTTATAACTATTGGGGTGGGGGTGAACTCAAGTTTTTAAAAAATCAAGTTAAAAAAAAATATTTCTCGAAAAAATTCAGAAGTTTAAATAGAAATCAATGACAGCGTACTTTCCAAGGTTATAACTATTTGGGTGGGGGTGAACTCAAGTTTTTAAAAAATCAAGTTAAAAAAAAATATTTCTCGAAAAAATTCAGAAGTTTTAATAGAAATCAATGACAGCGTACTTTCCAAGGTTATAACTATTGGGGTGGGGGTGAACTCAAGTTTTTAAAAAATCAAGTTAAAAAAAAATATTTCTCGAAAAAATTCAGAAGTTTTAATAGAAATCAATGACAGCGTACTTTCCAAGGTTATAACTATTGGGGTGGGGGTGAACTCAAGTTTGTAAAAAATCAAGTTAAAAAAAAATATTTCTCGAAAAAATTCAGAAGTTTTAATAGAAATCAATGACAGCGTACTTTCCAAGGTTATAACTATTGGGGTGGGGGTGAACTCAAGTTTTTAAAAAATCAAGTTAAAAAAAAATATTTCTCGAAAAAATTCAGAAGTTTTAATAGAAATCAATGACAGCGTACTTTCCAAGGTTATAACTATTGGGGTGGGGGTGAACTCAAGTTTTTAAAAAATCAAGTTAAAAAAAAATATTTCTCGAAAAAATTCAGAAGTTTTAATAGAAATCAATGACAGCGTACTTTCCAAGGTTATAACTATTGGGGTGGGGGTGAACTCAAGTTTTTAAAAAATCAAGTTAAAAAAAAATATTTCTCGAAAAAATTCAGAAGTTTTAATAGAAATCAATGACAGCGTACTTTCCAAGGTTATAACTATTGGGGTGGGGGTGAACTCAAGTTTTTAAAAAATCAAGTTAAAAAAAAATATTTTTCGAAAAAATTCAGAAGTTTTAATAGAAATCAATGACAGCGTACTTTCCAAGGTTATAACTATTGGGGTGGGGGTGAACTCAAGTTTTTAAAAAATCAAGTTAAAAAAAAATATTTCTCGAAAAAATTCAGAAGTTTTAATAGAAATCAATGACAGCGTACTTTCCAAGGTTATAACTATTGGGGTGGGGGTGAACTCAAGTTTTTAAAAAATCAAGTTAAAAAAAAATATTTCTCGAAAAAATTCAGAAGTTTAAATAGAAATCAATGACAGCGTACTTTCCAAGGTTATAACTATTGGGGTGGGGGTGAACTCAAGTTTTTAAAAAATCAAGTTAAAAAAAAATATTTCTCGAAAAAATTCAGAAGTTTAAATAGCCATCAATGACAGCGTACTTTCCAAGGTTATAACTATTGGGGTGGGGGTGAACTCAAGTTTTTAAAAAATCAAGTTAAAAAAAAATATTTCTCGAAAAAATTCAGAAGTTTTAATAGAAATCAATGACAGCGTACTTTCCAAGGTTATAACTATTGGGGTGGGGGTGAACTCAAGTTTTTAAAAAATCAAGTTAAAAAAAAATATTTCTCGAAAAAATTCAGAAGTTTAAATAGAAATCAATGACAGCGTACTTTCCAAGGTTATAACTATTGGGGTGGGGGTGAACTCAAGTTTTTAAAAAATCAAGTTAAAAAAAAATATTTCTCGAAAAAATTCAGAAGTTTAAATAGCCATCAATGACAGCGTACTTTCCAAGGTTATAACTATTGGGGTGGGGGTGAACTCAAGTTTTTAAAAAATCAAGTTAAAAAAAAATATTTCTCGAAAAAATTCAGAAGTTTAAATAGCCATCAATGACAGCGTACTTTCCAAGGTTATAACTATTGGGGTGGGGGTGAACTCAAGTTTTTAAAAAATCAAGTTAAAAAAAAATATTTCTCGAAAAAATTCAGAAGTTTAAATAGAAATCAATGACAGCGTACTTTCCAAGGTTATAACTATTGGGGTGGGGGTGAACTCAAGTTTTTAAAAAATCAAGTTAAAAAAAAATATTTCTCGAAAAAATTCAGAAGTTTAAATAGCCATCAATGACAGCGTACTTTCCAAGGTTATAACTATTGGGGTGGGGGTGAACTCAAGTTTTTAAAAAATCAAGTTAAAAAAAAAATATTTCTCGAAAAAATTCAGAAGTTTAAATAGCCATCAATGACAGCGTACTTTCCAAGGTTATAACTATTGGGGTGGGGGTGAACTCAAGTTTTTAAAAAATCAAGTTAAAAAAAAATATTTCTCGAAAAAATTCAGAAGTTTAAATAGCCATCAATGACAGCGTACTTTCCAAGGTTATAACTATTGGGGTGGGGGTGAACTTAAGTTTTAAAAAAATCAAGTTAAAAAAAAATATTTCTCGAAAAAATTCAGAAGTTTAAATAGCCATCAATGACAGCGTACTTTCCAAGGTTATAACTATTGGGGTGGGGGTGAACTCAAGTTTTTAAAAAATCAAGTTAAAAAAAAAATATTTCTCGAAAAAATTCAGAAGTTTAAATAGAAATCAATGACAGCGTACTTTCCAAGGTTATAACTATTGGGGTGGGGGTGAACTCAAGTTTTTAAAAAATCAAGTTAAAAAAAAATATTTCTCGAAAAAATTCAGAAGTTTTAATAGAAATCAATGACAGCGTACTTTCCAAGGTTATAACTATTGGGGTGGGGGTGAACTCAAGTTTTAAAAAAATCAAGTTAAAAAAAAATATTTCTCGAAAAAATTCAGAAGTTTAAATAGCCATCAATGACAGCGTACTTTCCAAGGTTATAACTATTGGGGTGGGGGTGAACTCAAGTTTTTAAAAAATCAAGTTAAAAAAAAATATTTTTCGAAAAAATTCAGAAGTTTAAATAGCCATCAATGACAGCGTACTTTCCAAGGTTATAACTATTGGGGTGGGGGTGAACTCAAGTTTTTAAAAAATCAAGTTAAAAAAAAATATTTCTCGAAAAAATTCAGAAGTTTTAATAGAAATCAATGACAGCGTACTTTCCAAGGTTATAACTATTGGGGTGGGGGTGAACTCAAGTTTTTAAAAAATCAAGTTAAAAAAAAATATTTCTCGA
>OY744546.1:67719302-67736802 GCA_963556195.1 Sepiola atlantica
CGTATCGATGCCAAGAAGAAACCCCTAGCTTGTTGTCTAAAACCTAACCATAAGTATTTGAACTGAGAAATATTTTGAAACAGAGATAGTTTGAATATATATGGTTGTCCTTACCATATTGTTTACCTTTAAAATTCCATCACAACCCAATGCACCTATTGTAAAGTAAATGTGCTTGAGTCATAAGATCTCACAATAAAATATACAAGGTCTTATGAGTTATAATCTATTTCAAAAATGTTTTTTCTGATGATAACCAAACGTATGCACTAAATACAATTAAAAACTGTTTTACTGAATCACTGCATCATTTTATTACGCCATCTTGTATCACGCCATCTTGTTTTCCTATTACCGCCATGTTGATGTATAAAACACGAGTGCGCGTCGTGCTAGTGATTATTATGGTAAGGTGGCACCTTGTCTGTGCAAGAAATTGTCAGCAGAATTCAAAAGATGTACAGACGTTCAAATTGTCGAAATTGTTCAAGACAACGTTTTAATTATTCAATAATTTTCATTCAGAGTTTTTCCAGAATTGTTTCAATGAATATTGATAACTTGTATTATTTGGCTCATTCGAACGACTGTTCTCATCCGGGATATTATTCTCACACAGTTTCGACTGATGTAAACTGATTATGAGCCACGACTTAGCACATACATACGTTGCGCCACGGACACGCGTGCTGAGTTATACTCAGTTCTATGTAGCTCTCTTATGGAGATAAAGTGCTTAATACCTTAAGACGGGCGATATACAGAACACAAATACACATTATCGTAGATCTCTTTCGTGACCATAGTAGCCGAAACGAAAGCAAGCTTCGCCGCGGAGTAAATAGAGGGGGTCATTCAAAATGCCATACAGATTCCCGAGTTCAACAAGGTGCAGATAAAACTGACCACAGGTTACGTTGACCGAGATGTTATCAGAATAACACTCTTAATAGGTACAGAAATTTTACTAATCTGTTATGATTTCTCAGATTAAATACGTACGTCTAAAAATATAGCGCCATATGACTCAAGTTGTTTAATACATTACATTGTAAACTATATAAATTCTTCTGGTACAGCTTTTTGACCAGCTCGATTCTATTGTCAGAATGTGTTTACGCACCATTCATAGAATCAGATACTTACATAATAGACCATATGAAAGTTGCTAACATTCATACCGAAAGAAGTTTCATAAACAGATATGAATTTAACTTGACACTTCACTCCCCAGTACATACATATAAACTTGAAAAAACACTACTGAGGTCAGTGTCTGTCATTCACATCGAGCGACAAAGAGCTTTTTGACTATATGATGAGTATCGGATATCTCTTAGTAACTGTTACATCGGCCGTTCTTACACAGGAGAAACAACACCGGTTGTCACTATAAATAGTGCGAGTCACCGTGGAATACGTCATCACCAGCTGCTCCAAACACCGGCCACCAAATGGTGATCTGAGCCTTATTACTATGGATGATTAAACTCTGGACTGGCTTGCTGCAACTGAGCTGAAGGTCTAAAAAGACGTACACAAGAAGGTGTTGTCTCAACGTCCATCTGACAAACTTATTGTTACACCGGCCGTTATTACACAGGAGAAACTGCACCGGTTGTCACTATAAATAGTGCGAGTCACCAGAGACACAGAGAAGACAAAGCACAGTCTTGTAACTGTCTAGCCAAGTGCTAGTCACTTTCTTACTTTGTTAATACACTTGTTAAACCAACTCTCGACTTGACTTCCTTTATTTATTATTTACTGTTGGACAACTTCACAACAGTAACACAGTAGTAAATGTTACACGTATTATTAAACGTATTGTTGCATTAAGTGTCATATTTAAAGTGTAGCATTCACACAGCGCATGCATTACAACATCATCACATAACACATATTGTCACACATTACCTACTTTGATCCCTTACTTTATTAGTCACATTACAACACATTATCTATATATTAATACGATAGCGTGTGTGTTCGTGTGTCACGCTTCCGGCAAAAGCTCTGCGCATGCGTGCCGCTCCTAAATTTTTAAAAACATTCAACTAGCCTGCGTTTAGGAATATTTACATGTGTATCCCTCTTGCGCAATGGTTAGTGAGGTGTATTTTTTACTTCGGCCCGACTGGTTTATAGTTCGATCCCAACCAGCCTCTAAGATTGTTATTCTACAGTTCGAGGGGAAGGGGAAGAAATAATACATTTTTTATTACCTGGTTAAAAACTACTGTTTTGTGTTGCTTAAAACTTAAAACTATTTTTTGTTTTTATGTTGGCGTTTTTAATGGCATTGTCTATTTAATTACGTTGACTGCTTAAAAAGTATTATTTTGTTGTTGTTTTTTTTTTTTTGAACGGATGGCATATCAACCTTTTTTAGTAGATATGCGCAGTGTCCATCGTACACGAGTTACTATTTGAAACAATTATTTAACTCTTATCCAGAAGGGGGTGGCTCATAATAAAGCAAGCGTAACTTACTAACAAATAGAGGGTGCTTTGTTACATTAGGACCCGTATTGAAAACATCATTTCGTGTAATTTACACGGGTTCCGCTAGTACACATTATCATATTAGCAACTTGACCTTGTAGACTTTAAAGATATTCTTGTACTATATGAAACTAACTTAAACGCTTCAATTTTCTATAATCGTTTTTTTTTATATCAAAATATACTTCACACTCTGTCGTAAAGCCTTATCAAAAACATGCACAGGCTCGATGTCACTATTCATAATCCCCTTTCCAATCGTAGAATATGAAGATCAGGATTACATGTGCTTAACTTGTACAACATCGAGTGTGTTACCTATATACGCTCTACCGTTCTCACAATAAAGTGACACTGAACAGCACAAGCCTGTAGTGTTCCTTATAGTTTTAGATTGCCAGCCGATCCGCAGCGTGCAGAGACAAAATGATCAGGTTTTACATACAAAATCTCGTATTCTTCAATAGTTACCCATTACTGATTAGACGGAATGTCGCTTAACTTCGGTTATCATATTAAACTACTTGAACAACAGGATTTCAAATCAAAATAATATGTTGAATATGTTAACCGTTGTCATTGTCTCCACGAAACACAATGATAAAAGAGATTACTGCCATCATTTAAGCCAGGAAATCTTAGAAAAAAAAGAAGGATATTAGATCGGACAAAGGTCATGAACTTCACTTCTGAGGATATAGTTTTTCATGGACACAATAGCAACATGTAATTACGTTTGACAGGATAGAATATGCGGGAAAAGCAGGGCGTCTAACTTGCGAACGTGACGCGATAATACACGAAGAAAATAACTTACGAATGAATGATTAACAGAAAGCCGAATCCCTATTCGCCCTGCAGGTACTCATGATTGCTACGAAACCAACTATCGAATAAAATCGTCTTTCTTCAAATTCTAAGCGCGATTTCTTTTCTTTTCTGTTTTTTTTTTCTTTGCCAACTATGATTCCGAAGTGAAAATGTCAATCAACAGGGTGGCAGCCTTCAGAGGACGATCGACGGACACCACTAGAGACGATTTAAGAGTGCGTATCCTCAATCTTTTACCAACGTGATGGATGGGGATGCAGACAAAATGTCCGCTTCAAATTGTATGGGTTATGATTTATTGATAAAAAACAGGCATTTTTTCCTAATGATATCCAGAGTCAAGAACTACCCTTTGATTAGGGGGAATGCACCAGGATAATGGTATAGACCGATCAAAGAAATTGACATTGTGCGTTTATATCAATCAACTTAGAATAGTTATTGGCATGAACAGACTGAATTGAAATATGAGTTTGTTCATTATATGTGTGTGTTCGACTGTACGTCATTCACTACAGAGAGTAAGTAAAATGTTTCCGAGATATATGATACAATTATTTTATTGATTTAAATTTGAGATAGAAAATAGTAATTAAGAAATGAACACCAAACTATCAATATCAATGATGCGGTTTCCGCTGAATAAAAACGTTTTAGTTATATCAATAAATTGCAGAAAAAAACACATTTATAACTGACAAGACTGTACAGACGATGATAAGGATTTCATGAACAACAATTACACAGTTTAAAACTAGAAAATATATTTTGTTCAGTTCTGATATTTTTGTTAGTCTTGGAGGATGATATCAAGACGAATGAGTATATAGTGTAATATTATAGGTGTATAATGGTTTATACACCAACCAATCAGTAAAATCATTGGTGTAATATTATAATGGTTTATACACCAACCAATCAGTAAAATCATTGGTGTAATATTATAATGGTTTATACACCAACCAATCAGTAAAATCATTGGTGTAATATTATAATGGTTTATACACCAACCAATCAGTAAAATCATTGGTGTAATATTATAATGGTTTATACACCAACCAATCAGTAAAATCATTGGTGTAATATTATAATGGTTTATACACCAACCAATCAGTAAAATCATTGGTGTAATATTATAATGGTTTATACACCAACCAATCAGTAAAATCATTGGTGTAATATTATAATGGTTTATACACCAACCAATCAGTAAAATCATTGGTGTAATATTATAATGGTTTATACACCAACCAATCAGTAAAATCATTGGTGTAATATTATAATGGTTTATACACAAACCAATCAGTAAAATCATTGGTGTAATATTATAATGGTTTATACACAAACCAATAAGTAAAATCATTGGTGTAATATTATAATGGTTTATACACCAACCAATCAGTAAAATCATTGGTGTAATATTATAATGATTTATACACCAACCAATCAGTAAAATCATTGGTGTAATATTATAATGGTTTATACACCAACCAATCAGTAAAATCATTGGTGTAATATTATAATGGTTTATACACAAACCAATCAGTAAAATCATTGGTGTAATATTATAATGGTTTATACACAAACCAATAAGTAAAATCATTGGTGTAATATTATAATGGTTTATACACCAACCAATAAGTAAAATCATTGGTGTAATATTATAATGGTTTATACACCAACCAATAAGTAAAATCATTGGTGTAATATTATAATAGTTTATACACCAACCAATCAGTAAAATCATTGGTGTAATATTATAATGGTTTATACACCAACCAATAAGTAAAATCATTGGTGTAATATTATAATGGTTTATACACCAACCAATCAGTAAAATCATTGGTGTAATATTATAATGGTTTATACACCAACCAATCAGTAAAATCATTGGTGTAATATTATAATGGTTTATACACCAACCAATCAGTAAAATCATTGGTGTAATATTATAATGGTTTATACACCAACCAATCAGTAAAATCATTGGTGTAATATTATAATGGTTTATACACCAACCAATCAGTAAAATCATTGGTGTAATATTATAATGGTTTATACACCAACCAATCAGTAAAATCATTGGTGTAATATTATAATGGTTTATACACCAACCAATCAGTAAAATCATTGGTGTAATATTATAATGGTTTATACACAAACCAATCAGTAAAATCATTGGTGTAATATTATAATCGTTTATACACAAACCAATAAGTAAAATCATTGGTGTAATATTATAATGGTTTATACACCAACCAATCAGTAAAATCATTGGTGTAATATTATAATGGTTTATACACCAACCAATCAGTAAAATCATTGGTGTAATATTATAATGGTTTATACACCAACCAATCAGTAAAATCATTGGTGTAATATTATAATGGTTTATACACAAACCAATCAGTAAAATCATTGGTGTAATATTATAATGGTTTATACACAAACCAATAAGTAAAATCATTGGTGTAATATTATAATGGTTTATACACCAACCAATAAGTAAAATCATTGGTGTAATATTATAATGGTTTATACACCAACCAATAAGTAAAATCATTGGTGTAATATTATAATAGTTTATACACCAACCAATCAGTAAAATCATTGGTGTAATATTATAATGGTTTATACACCAACCAATAAGTAAAATCATTGGTGTAATATTATAATGGTTTATACACCAACCAATAAGTAAAATCATTGGTGTAATATTATAATAGTTTATACACCAACCAATCAGTAAAATCATTGGTGTAATATTATAATGGTTTATACACCAACCAATAAGTAAAATCATTGGTGTAATATTATAATAGTTTATACACAAACCAATAAGTAAAATCATTGGTGTAATATTATAATGGTTTATACACCAACCAATAAGTAAAATCATTGGTGTAATATTATAATGGTTTATACACAAACCAAACAGTAAAATCATTGGTGTAATATTATAATGGTTTATACACCAACCAATCAGTAAAATCATTGGTGTAATATTATAATGGTTTATACACCAACCAATAAGTAAAATCATTGGTGTAATATTATAATGGTTTATACACCAACCAATCAGTAAAATCATTGGTGTAATATTATAATGGTTTATACACCAACCAATCAGTAAAATCATTGGTGTAATATTATAATAGTTTATACACCAACCAATCAGTAAAATCATTGGTGTAATATTATAATGGTTTATACACCAACCAATAAGTAAAATCATTGGTGTAATATTATAATGGTTTATACACCAACCAATAAGTAAAATCATTGGTGTAATATTATAATGGTTTATACACCAACCAATACGTAAAATCATTGGTGTAATATTATAATGGTTTATACACCAACCAATAAGTAAAATCATTGGTGTAATATTATAATGGTTTATACACCAACCAATAAGTAAAATTATTGGTGTAATATTATAATGGTTTATACACCAACCAATAAGTAAAATCATTGGTGTAATATTATAATGGTTTATACACCAACCAATAAGTAAAATCATTGGTGTAATATTATAATGGTTTATACACCAACCAATAAGTAAAATCATTGGTGTAATATTATAATGGTTTATACACCAACCAATAAGTAAAATCATTGGTGTAATATTATAATGGTTTATACACCAACCAATGAGTAAAATCATTGGTGTAATATTATAATGGTTTATACACCAACCAATAAGTAAAATCATTGGTGTAATATTATAATGGTTTATACACCAACCAATAAGTAAAGTCATTGGTGTAATATTATAATGGTTTATACACCAACCAATAAGTAAAATCATTGGTGTAATATTATAATGGTTTATACACCAACCAATGAGTAAAATCATTGGTGTAATATTATAATCGTTTATACACCAACCAATCAGTAAAATCATTGGTGTAATATTATAATGGTTTATACACCAACCAATCAGTAAAATATATCTTATTAATGCGATCTTGTTTATAATTGTTCCGCTTTATGAAAAACTATATTTCGCCCCGCCACAAAACGCTAACAATCGCTAGAAGATCGCTCTCACAGCATGGTCCTTAATGTTCTTGTTTTGTTAGACTGAGACTCATTGGGGTTGTCTCCCCTTGATTATATATGAGTATTCTCCCTTGAATTATTATTGCCTATAATATTCAGATATCTCCTTAAATAAACTAATGTTGCAACATCTAGGGAGGTGCCGCTCACAGAAATCGAAATCTAGTGAAATGAATGTTCTCTCCTCTTCTTTCCAGACACTTTTTCACTGAAGAGATGTTACTAGTCTCTCTCGAATATACCGTTATTATGTGTCGTGGTGGTCGTCGCTGTTAACTTAGATTTATTTTCCGTTGATAAAATTCACTCCAACACTGGCTTATCAGTTTATAATAGGCTAAGTTATTTAAAGATGGAAAATATCAGAGACAACTTGTATGAACGTGAGATCGATAGATTGATCGACAGATAGCACGTTTTGCCACTTCAGCTGTTCGACACGTCTATCGCCCCTTATCGTGGAAAAGACAGGACGCCCGACATTTCTTCCGTGGGTGGAAATCTCGCCAGCTAAGAAGTGAGAAAGAGTGGCTCGATCGAACATAATGTTGTGGCATAAATGAAAAAATGTAAAACAGAATTAAACGATAGACAGTCACCTGATGATTCAACATATATAATTAGTTTTTATGTTAAATCAATCATTGAATCGTGTGCACAGATAAATAAATATTTGTATTTGCTCTGTCTTTCTGTTTCTCTGTCTCTGTCTGTCTGTCTGTCCCTCTCTCTCTCTATATATATATATATATATATATATATATAATATATATATATATATATATATATATATATATATATATATATATATAATGGTAATAATCCAGGTGAAAAATATCCACAGGGTGGTAATCCAGAGCATTTTAACCGAGTTTATAAAAAGTGCTCAATATCAAAATAGAGCTTTATATATGATAACTTTATTTACACAGACATGTACAAAATCTGCGACACTGGCATGTCGATGTTATCGATCAACAGTTACTATAAACTGAGATCTCATCAGGCAGAGTTAGAATCCGATCTTAACCTCAGATCATATTTTAAGATCGGATTCTAACTCTGCCTGATGAGATCTCAGTTTATAGTAACTGTTGATCGATAACATCGACATGCGAGTTTCGCAGATGTTGTACATGTCTGTGTAAATAAAATTATCATATATATATATATATATATATATATATATATATATATATATATATATATATATATATAGGCAGCATTTTCTCTTGCCTGTAAGTATTGTTGAATAAGAGGCAAACCATGTATAGATATCATTTGGTAGATCTTTTCAATAGTCCGAATCACGATCTTAGTTTCCGAGGGAAATTTGCTGATAGAATTTGCCATAATTTGGATCTTCCTCCCAAGTATTTCAGACTCATCCGGGTCCATCTTCAGGGAAATGAGGTGAATCACGTACAGACCAATTGTTAGTATAATAGAAGGTTTTGGCGGGAATTACTTATATTTCTTATACCGCTCCCCGTCGACCCAGGACTGTACTCTGTTAAACTCTGTCTCTGTAAGCATAGATAGAGCACTCTTAATTGACTCGAATGCCCACATACATATATTTGGTGATTTTAATGCCCACCACCGTGACTGGTAGGGATTCTCCATCCTTACTGACGCAGCCGGCAACTCTACGTATAATTTCTCCTTAGCTCACTCCCTCTTTCAGACTGTCGATTTTCCGACCCGCATCCCCGATCGAATAGATCAACAAGCCTCACTTCTAGACCTTTTCTTGACCTCAATGTCCGAGGCTTGTGTGACGAAAGCTCATAGCCCACTCGGGAATGCTGATCACATTGTGCTAATGATACATATCACCCTAAGAAGTCGTCCAAAAGCTGATGAACCGTTGCTCAAAACAATAAGATACTACGAGCGGGCTGATTTTGAGTCAATCAGAGATCACATGAGTGATGCCCCATGGAGGGAAACCTTCTCACTCCCTGCCAATCAGTGTGCAAACGAATTAACTGAATGGGTCAAAGCAGGCATTGAAGCCTATGTCCCCATGCGAAAATACTTTAGCAAGCCTCACTCTCCTCAATGGTTCACCTCGGAATGTGCAGCTGCCATTTCTGAGAGACAACAAGCATTCCGTAAATTTTGCCGACATAAGTCAGCTACTAATAAAAATAAATTTATAGAGTCAAGAAATAATTGCAAGGCCGTGATAGGTGAAGCGAAGAGAAGGTTTAATGAGTTAACAGAAAAACGCATCCAGACACAGAAATTAGGTACTCGTGATTTCTGGAAAATCTACAATAGTGTAGTGAATAATGGTCAATCAACGATTCCCCCACTATCAAACCACAATGATGTCGCTTGCACGGCCACTGATAAGGCTGAACTACTTGCCCAGCGCTTCGCTTCTAACTCTACTTTGGACTCAGATAACCACCCCCTCCCCGAATTCCCTTTGCTGACCGAAGCCACACTTGATAACCTGGTCATCACCCCATCTCAGGTTAGAGACATCATAAAAAACCTTGACACCTCCAAAGCTTGTGGGCCTGATCTTATACCCACAATAGTAATAAAGAAATGCTCTGCTGAACTGGCCCCTGTTCTCTCCAAACTCTACAATAAGTGTCTAGCTGAATCTTGCTTCCCCGATAGCTGGAAAATTGCCTCTGTGGTACCAGTCTACAAGAATTCTGGAAATAGAACCGATCCCCAGAACTATCGCCCAATCAGTCTGCTTCCGATCTTTGCTAAAATCTTTGAATCCTTAATCAATCTAGCAATAGTACGACACTTAGTTAATGCTAAACTTCTTTCTGACCGCCAGTATGGATTTAGACAATCACGATCTACTGCAGACATTCTAACGGTCATCTCTGAACGCATGTATCACACACTCGACAAGGCAGGTGAAGCTAGGGCAGTAGCGCTTGATATATCCAAGGCCTTTGACAAGGTATGGCATAAAGGGCTCCTCCTGAAAATACGATCATACGGTATTACTGGGCAATTATTTAATATAATTAGATCCTTCCTCGCCAAAAGAAAAATCCAGGTTGTCCTCGATGGCTGTTCATCTAAGCAACATAACATAAATGCTGGTGTACCCCAGGGCTCTATCCTTGGACCCTTGTTGTTCCTGATCTATATAAACGATCTCCCTGATGGCATAGAGTCTGAGATTGGTTTATTTGCTGATGACACCACCCTTTACTCTCGCCATGTTGGCAAAACCGACGCAATTATATCCGATGCAATGGCTGAATCTTTAGAAAATGACCTCCAGGCTGTAGTGGATTGGGGTCATAAATGGTTGGTAACTTTTAATGCCGCAAAGACAAAACTCCTTTCCTTCAATAACTACAAGGAACCTTTTCAACCACCGATTGTCATGGCAAATAACACCCTACCTGAGAGTTCATCATTCAAACTCCTCGGCCTAACCTTCACAGGTAACATGAATTGGAACAAATACATTGAAGACATTGCCAAGGCTGCCGCAAAGAAGGTTGGCTCCCTCTACCGTGCTAGTAAACTCCTCACACCTGACATTATCCTGTATCTCTACAAAGCCACCATCCGCCCATGCATGGAGTATTGTTGTCACATCTGGGCTGGTGCATCATCTACTAGTCTCTCCCTCCTTGACAAAGTCCAAAAAAGAATCGTCAACCTAATAGGTCCCTCACTGTCAGCCAAGCTCCAGCCTCTGTCCCATCGCCGCAATGTAGCATCCTTGTGCTTGTTTTACAAATACTTCAATGGATTATGCTCCGATGAATTGGCTACTCTGGTGCCCCCTCGACGGAAATTCACTAGACTAACCCGACAATCAACTAAATCTCATTCATTCACTGTGGAGGTCCCCAGATGTCGGAGAGCCTTCTACTCAAATAGCTTCTTTCCTCGTACTGCTAGCCTCTGGAACTCCCTCCCTGCCCCCTGTTTCCCCGACTGTACAGACATGCAGAAGTTTAAATCTAATGTAAACAGACACCTCGCTGCGCTGATCCCAATCTAGATTGACCACCCCCTACCTTCTCCCCTTTTCTTTTTCTCAGTAGCCCCTTACGTCTACAGTGGCGGCCTGCCTTGTTTGGGGTGAACTATGTTAAAAAAAAAAAATTAAAAAATAAGTACGAAACTATATTTAGATTATATATATATATAATTAATTATGAAAGACAATATATGTACTATCATATATCATCAGATCCTTTTACTTTGTAGTCTCCTTTGAAGATTCAGCTCAATGTTTGTCAATTATTGAAAACAGAGCAAAATATAGGACAGTTTTTATTATATTCCAATAACCAGTGTTTGTTTTACAGGCTGTTTCAAAAGTATTGGGAACATTACAAATGCGTATATCTCATGAACTATTCCAGGTAGAAAAATGAAACTGGTGCCATTTTAAAGCGTGCTTAATCAAGTTTTTGGTCATACTAATGATTTTCGTGTTATCTTTCCAGGTGCAGTAATGGCGTTCTCTAAACAAGACAAGGCATTTTGCGTCCTCCAATTTGCAAAGACTGAATCGTGGACATGTGTTCAGCGTGCATTTCGCAGGAAATTTAAAAAAGAAGCCCCTGAAAGGAAATCCATTGTCAGATGGCATGCTAAATTTGTGAAAGATGGGTGTTTGTGCCCAAGTAAGCGAACAGGTCGCCCTTCAACTTCAGAAGATGCAGTTGAGCAAGTTCGGACAGCCTTTCAGCGGAGCCCCCGTAAATCAGTGAGAAGAGCCAGCAGGGAACTTCAGCTTGCTCCAGCAACTGTCTGGCGTGTCTTAAGGAAACGACTGCAAATGGTACCTTACAAGCTCAAGTTGGTCCAAAAGTTGAAGGACACTGATAAGCCACTTCGCCGTGACTTTTGCATTGCAATGCAAGAGAAGTTGGAAGATAACGGCTTTGGTGACCGGCTTGTTTTTAGCGATGAGGCGACCTTCCATCTGAATGGCAAAGTTAACAAGCATAACACTCGCATATGGGGTACTGAGAATCCTCATGAACTTCTTGAGCACGAGCGAGATTCACCAAAAGTGAACGTGTTTTGTGCAATTTCCAAGAAAGGTGTCTATGGACCGTTCTTCTTTGAAGAGGCAACTATCACTGGTGAATCCTATCTCAACATGCTGGAAGACTGGTTAATGGCTCAGTTGGAACAAGCAGAATCTGATGACTTCATTTTTCAACAAGATGGTGCACCACCACACTGGAGTCTTAGAGTAAGGCAGTTTCTTAACACAAGGCTGCCTGGTAGATCGATTGGGAGATCTGGGCGAGGTGATGACGTTCTCATGCCCTGGCCTCCTAGGTCTCCAGATCTTACCCCGTGTGACTTTTTCCTTTGGGGCTTTGTCAAGCAACAAGTCTATGTGCCAAGAGATATTGACGAACTAAAGGCTCGAGTAACGGCAGTTGTGGGAACCATTGACGTCAAGATGCTGGAACGCGTTTGGCAGGAAATGGACTATCGACTAGATGTCAGCCGTGTGACGAATGGTGCTCATATTGAGCAACTTTGAAGATTCCCCACAAAACTTGAAACTTTACCCTTTCCAACGGTACCAATTTCATTTTTCAACTCCTAATAGTTTTTCAGTTATTAAAAATCGTTATGTTCCCAAGACTTTTGAAACACCCTGTATTACTTTTATTTTATTTTTTTCACATTTCCAAAAATTCCAAATTTATGTGAGATATATTTAACGGTCCGTTTCATTTGTTTTGTGCCAAACAACATGTATATGTTAATATCGTCTCTGCAACACTACAAAATCATCAGAAAAAGTTCACAAATAATAAAAGAGTTCTTAGATTAGAGAAAAAAACCTACATCATACATCAGTTTCATTTAAAGGTGAAAATAAACAAAAAACAAACAAAAGATGTTAGAGCTAACACTCACACGTGTGCGATCAAACTAATCCGCCATTTTGATTTTTTTTTCGTTCAAAGCTAGTATCTCCCAAAAGAATTAGTGCGATCAGTTTAAAAAACTTTAATTCGGTAATATTGGCTTAAATATTTAATATGTACTATGATTTATTTATAAAGTTCCAGTTTATTTGAAGATAATTTATTTTTTATTAAAGTTACCTGAATGTTTATTTTAGTCTTTATTGTTCGAAACTCATTTAAGCAGATCATTATAGAGCTAGTCTCATTGTGTCAAACCGTCCATTCAATCAACTATTAAAAAAGTGTCTTCTACATAACTGTTTATATGGAATTTATATAGTATTTATTAATAAACCCTTTCTACCAATATTGAGACAAGCTTACCTTCCTAGAAATTCATCACTCAAGTAGTAAGAAACTAGTTAAAATGCGAAACTAAGGGGGTTATATTCACGGCGAAATATATCCTCCATATTTAGCCAGACTACGATTTCGAAATATAGAATGGGCATTATATATTTATTTATTTAATTTCTTAAAGTGTTCTAAGGATTCAAAAGTAGTTTAACGAAAATCTGTACCTTAAACATTAATTTTTACTATGTTTTATTTCTAAATCGTACTATCAAGTTAATCGCTAAGACAAATATACGAATGTAAACAATTAGAGTCTTACTTTAATATTTCCATCTATAATTTAGTCGTTTTCTCCCTGTTTTTAAGTATAATTATGCTTATTAATATACATTCACAAATATGCTTAGTATCCATCAATAAATCCATACCAACCACACATATATACACACACACAACATACATAGATATATACATACATATATATATATATATATATATATATATATATATATATATATATATATATATACATACACACACATACATGCATGTATACACCTACACATACGCTCACACACATATCGAAATATTTCTTCTGTATAATATGTACGATAAAAAACAAGTATTTCTTTTACTTCTAAAACTAAAAAATTAAGTGTAAATAGGCTAAAAATAATGTCAAAAACCCCAATTCACTCTAAACAATTAACGTGACTAAAATAGGAATTAGATCATTCCTGTTTATTTTTCTACGATGAAGCTTTTTTTTTAAATCTAATATGAGGTTGTACCTACTCTTACACTTATCTATCAACATGCCTACCTGCATACATACAGTAAGAGATCCGAACGCAAATAAACACGTACAATCAACATCTACAAAAACTCCACAAACAACCACTACAGAAATGATTGTATTTCAACAGATTACAAGCCTCTAAATATTTGTGTTAAGTAATATGATATCAAAATCGTTTCCTATAAAAGGAAACTTAACATCGAAGTTCAGTTATAATATGTTTGTACCTTTCCATTGCTTAAGGCTTCAATATAAGTGAATCGGAACTATTATGCTCAACATCCAAACCTCCGACATACATATATATGCACACATAGATACATACACATACAATATATAAGTACATATCCGAATAAAAAACATACACATGCATACACCATATATACACACATTATTTATTTATCTATTTTTTATTTATTTTATTTCTTCATTTATCTATTGAACATTTATTTCGCATAATATTTTAGATGATACTGGTGTTATTAGTTTATACTCCTAACCAAAGGGATATCTTACTTACTATTTACCATTTCTCACTTAATTAATACAGATTGAAAAAACAAAGATGAAAAAAACCTATTTCAATTACTTATTGATGTTCTCATAATCTAGCCTTCTTACTATTTTTATTATAAGTCAGATACAATTTTAATTACTTCGGTTATTTTAGATTATGAGTGATGTGCTCTATTTCTAAATGTTGTATATTGATGTATTAGTACTCAGTTATCTAGTATTAGGTTTATGTTTTTGTATTGTCAAGACATTCTTATGTTGTTCCTATACATTAGTTACTTACATACTCTTGTTGATGAAAAGGGTTACCAGCACCGGTATTTTATATGGGTCTGTAGCGGGATAGGATGTATGCGGTTCTATGTAGGCAGTTCTGAATCACTTCCTGTCTTTTATTTAATAAATTATCTTTAGACATAATATATTGTAGGATTCTAGAATACAGAGGTTGCATCTCTTAGATTTGTTAGGTCTATATTTCCTTGCTCTACCTAGTATATACCATTTTAGGTTGTATTGTATGTTTTTGCTATTTAGTTCTCTTACATGCTTAGCTGAAGTCGTAGGAATATATATATATATATATATATATATATATATATATATATTCCTCTCTATGATAACGACATATATGTATTTATTTGTTCCCACACACACGCATATATATATATATATATATATATATATATATATATATATATATATATATATATATATAGTAGAGAACGTAGCTACTGTCTTCAATTGTCTGCGGTTTCTGTACAAGTAAACCCTGACGAAATATTCAAAGTTCTATACGGTTCAAATCACAAATAAGATCTATCTGTATGGCTAACGCACACTGGCTCATACAAATAATGATGCACCTATTCAAAGGAATATTATCTCAAATGATGCACTTAACTGGATACTCGACCGGACTAAGTAAATTATGTACATGGAATCCAGTCAAACCACGAGACAACAATAAATATATACAGTATATAGTACACTGGCCAAATGGTAAGAGGTGCATTAATGTTCTTAACTTCTTTAGTAACTTAACGTTTGAGAGGTAATGAGAACTTTCATGGAATATTATATATATGAAAAATATTTTTTGTTGTTTATTATCTACGGACGTATACGTTTCGTCTCTTTTCAATCGAGACTCTTCAGCGTAAAAGTATGACTATTCACTACCGGTCACACGATTCGAAACCTTGGATTATTTTCAACTTCAATCCATAGTCTTAAACCTCGCGGCCAATATTTGAACAGCTGATAAACTGTGGTAGTTTAAATACATTTAAAGCGACGATGACGACAGAGTCATTCTACTTATATTAAGGAATGATTCATTATGAAGCAAATTACGCCACGCTGTATTTGCACTACTACTAAAGTGCTCTACTAATTATTAAGGAGCGACAATATATATATATTCGGATTTAACGGGTTTTCTAATTAAACAACGAACTTTGATTTGACTTGGGTTGCACATGTCAGGATTTCGGAACTTTGATTGGACTTTTTGTATTATTTGATTGATTTATTTATCATTAACATTGAATATGGACACATTTCGCGACTGGATAACTTTGCCGGCCCCTTCAATTTCACGTATATGGACTGCTGTTTATAACTTGGAGTAATGTCTTTCCTGATTATGCTTCTCAATTTGTATGACCTGGATGGACTGTATGGATTCAACAAAAAGTATGTTTTTGGGTTGATATGTTTGATGTTATGTATTTTTATGTATTTGTGTATATAATTTCATATATTTTCAAAGCGTAATTTTGTTACCTGTAGTAGTATAACTGCGGTAATGGTCCTTAGAAGAGAAGAATTATCTTTGAAAACTCATGAGCTAAGGACTTAGGGATACTTTGCTTGAACTTTGAATTCTAATAAAATTTGATTGACACCTTATTTTATTACTTCATTTTATATTATAATATATATATATATATATATATTTATATGTATAGTATCTGCACTATGATAAATGCATATATGTATTAATTTGTGCATCCACATACATACACAGACACAAACACACACACACACGCGCACACACACACACATTTATATATATATATATATATATATATATATATATATATATATATATATTTAAATAAATTTTTCGTGGTACAAAATTTGATAACGGCGAGGAATACGGACGTTTGGGACATTTTTGGGAGGATAGAATGAGATTAAACAAATATAAAAACGAGAGAAAACGATTAAAAAAGAAATTAATTAATGTACTGAATCGGTTTTCGTCCACACTCATCAGAGTAAAACGTGGAAGTGATTGAATACGACTAAAACCTAAAAAAAGTTGTAATGAAAACTAGTGACAAGTTTAGGAGAAAAAAAAAAAAATTATTATATATATGGGGAGGAGAGTCATAAGTTGATCACATTAAGTCCTAAAAGCCATTCCTTTTGCTTACAAAGGGAAGGTTTGATTGACTTTATATATATGGCTTCCAGGACTTTGAGGTGGAATAGAGAATGCGATCTACTTATGACAGAAAATCAGTCACTA
>OY744546.1:67741802-67781802 GCA_963556195.1 Sepiola atlantica
GTTCATCCGAGAGTCGAATCGAATCATCTTTGGCTCAGACGTTTTTCAGTCAATTCGTATGAACATCTGTAAACTCCTAGATTACAAATGACCATAGATGACCACGATTTGGCTTTAATGTGGCGATGGAGGAGTACGTATGTCTATGACTTTTAAACACCGGATGTCAGAAGTCGTAAAAGTTTACTTGACTATAAGATTTAAAAATTATCAAAAACGACAACACTTGATTTGTGTTTTTACACAGCGGTCTTGTTTTAAAAAGTTTAAGTTTGTCCCCCATGACTTTAATTTCTAGAAAACTCCATGAATATGATGTTAATGTAGTGTACTTTTATTTATAATTGAATGAACAGTGCATGTTTTTTTATGAATAGTGGATGTTTTTATGCGACAAATAATACTGCAGTAATTTCATTTAATGACGTCAGTTAGTTACGTGTAATCATCGTCACAACACAAATTCATAAACATTGCTCTCAGGGATTCATGGGTTAGACATGTCTGTTGTTGTGGATTCTGTTCGGCGCCGTACCGGACGCGTGACTTTAAGACTCCTCAGAGGTTTTTGAGTCGTCCGATACTTTGTTAATAATCAATTATCAACGCGAAGGTTGTTGTACATTTGTTATATTGTTATTTATTGATTTCATGACATTAACCGAGCGGAGACATACGAGGAGAGAGGCGGGTATCGGCTATTTTTAGTGCTATCATCTCCAGAAGCATTAGTTACCTTTCCAACGCGATTCATCTCACATCTCAGCATGCTGATAAATTCTGCAGTTTACTCTGGCGTTCTATATCTGTAGGATATCAACTCCTGAACGCGTGACATTTGACTTCCTATTTCCGTTCATTTCGATTCCATGTAAATAGTTAAATCAGGAATGTCGTGATTCATTTCGCTCTCCAAGACGTGTGTTGTAAATAATTAACACTTAACACCAACAAACTTAAACGATTCTACTGCAAAAGAATATTCAGTTTTAAATATTTTTACAATCTTAAGATATGAAACGCGTTTTGTCATTACTTAATTAAGTTAATACCAGCCATAATTAAATTCATGTTAATATCATCTACTGAAAGAGACAAAGAAATATATATATATATATATATATATATATATATATATATATATTAGTACTTCATGTATCCACATAAAATATTATAAGGAGATATAATTTTTTATGTGTCAGTTTTCAGTATTTACTTCAAACACGGGAGCCTCTGTGTAGCTTGACTGCCATATATATTTTCCCGAAACCTATTAAACTCTAGAAGTGAAATAGCAAACAGCTGTTTACACAGAAATAAATTTACCTTAGGATGATATATAATAAATAAAATAAATAAATAAATAAAAATAAATAAATTAATTAATAAAAAACTGAATTAGTTAAAATTTAAAACCTAAAATAGAAATACAAGAAACCACGTGTTAAAATAAACTCGCCCACTGTATTGACAAAACAAAGGAAACAGGATATAGGAAAATCCATTGTTAACAAAAATAGGAGCGTCACCAACAATGCCATTGTTCGAGGGAAGCCCAACGATTGGCTGAGGGAACAACAAAGAATCTGATTGGTTAACTAGCAAGCCACGTATATAAAAACACCTGACAAAAATAACTCCACGCATTTAGCCTGACGATTCCCCCCGGGGATGAAACACGGGAGCCTCTGTGTAGCTTGATTGATATATATTTTTTCATTGCTTACTATATATATATATATATATATATATATATATATATATATATATATATATATATATATATATATATATATTGGCAAATATTACTCATTATAAGGCATGGTATACAAAAGATAATCCCAGACAACGTTAGACCAACTTTGTAAAAAAATATTCTAGTGGAAACATAACAAGAATTTATACTATGCGGTATAATATATGGATGGTCCTCAAAAAAACATACTAAAAAACGCAATAACAAGGAACATACATCCTCACACATGCAGGATTATTTAGTGTGGACAAATCTATTTCAGCGGGAATAAACATATTTTGCAAAAGAGAATATATAACACAATATGGCAATCAAACCAGGTTATACTTTAATCGCGATGGCTACACATATGGTTTGACACGCACATAGCAAAGACAAACGACGTAAACTTACGACGTTTGATTGAATCTAGTCTAAATCTATGATGCGATACAATTAGTCAACAAAGACCTTGTTTTACAACCTCTCTTATACAATATAAACAATCATTACCAATCAATGTAATCAAAAGAAATACGAAAACGGATAATCTTCATCATTTAAAAATATCATTCCTCCCTATGTTTCTAGGACTTTTGTGTCTCTGTATTCTTCCTTTCTTTTGTTCTTCTCTTTCCTTCCGTTATTCTCCCTTTTATATATTTCTGTTTAATTAACTGTTACACCGGCCGTTCTTACACAGGAGAAACAACACCGGTTGTCACTATAAATAGTGCGAGACACGAGAAGACAAAGCACAGTCTTGTAACTGTCTAGCCAAGAGCTAGTCACTTTCTTACTTTGTTAATACACTTGTTAAACCAACCCTCGACTTGACTTCCTTTATTTATTATTTACTGTGGAACCACTTCACAACATTAACTTTTTAAAAAATTAATAAGGTGTCTAACCCCATGGTTTGATTTCTATATCATTTTATTGATTCATTTTATTTTTATCTTCATTTTAGTTCATCATCTTCCTATTAATCAATGTTCATTCTACCACGAGTTCTCTTTTTATTCTGCCTTCCAAATTTACTTATTTCAAAACTTCTTGCCACTTATTTTACCATTCCACCAACAAAGATTCTGACTCTCAAACGTATAATTTCCTTCTATTTCCCACTCCTCTTCCTTTACAAGAATCTCACATACGTACTTACCAACGCACCAGTCTTCCCACTCCACCTCCTTTCCCCTCTTACCATTTTTTTTCACCACAATCTTTCGATTTTCATTTTATTATTTTTCGATTTATTTCTATTTTTAGTTCACCAATTTGTTTTTTTTTTCAATTTTTTTCTACCACGTGTTTCTTATTTATTCTCTCCATTACTTTTAACTCAATTACTTCTCTCATGTTCAGCCACATTTTTTTCATTCTGCAACCACAACGCTTTTAAGCGACTCTCTCTTTACTCACTCCTTTTCCCACCCCTCTCCTTTCGATTCTTCACGCACATGTACTACTCTTCCTACTCCTCATCCTCCCCCCTCTCACACATTTACTACAGTGAGCCTCGTTTACACCCTACTTTCCGGATCTTTCGTTCCTCTCTGTTAAATATGTATGTCAGACATGTAAGGTAAAAGGCAACTATGATAAAATCGGATTTAATAGTGCAACGATTAGATGGATTTTAAATTAAAGAAGATCTCCAATTTATTTTTGAAGTGCTCATTCACATCATAAGACAGGCTGAAAGGTGTGAATCATCATAGTCTTAATAATCTATATATTAATACGATAGCGTGTGTTCGTGTGTCACGCTTCCGGCAAAAGCTCTGCGCATGCGTGCCGCGCCTAGATTTTGAAAAACATTCAACTCGCCTAATTTCCGAAACATTTTCAAGTATTTCCCTGTTCAAAGATAAAACTGGCCTTGTGCCTAACTTCTGGAGAGGAGTAAATAAATATTCATGAATTGGAGCCAAATTTAATTTAATCGAAAACATTTACAAAGTAAATTTTAGTCGTCGAAATATTACCTTCACTAGAAATATGGTATATAAAGAGGTTTTGTAAATTGTTTCATGTATTGTTCATTTTTTAAAAATAAATATACAAGTCCAAATCAAGATAATTAGTATTAAAAACATCATTTCGTGTAATTTACACGGGCCCCGCTAGTATAGAGATTAAAGTCCGATCTATGTATCACAGAGAAGACTTCATCGATACCAAATTTATGTGTCTGTAATGCTACCTTATGTATAGATGTAGATAAGCACGTGTTTATTATTATATATGTCCGTTTAAAATAATATCCCCTTCTTTTTCACTGTCTAAATATGTATGACGTAGTAACTAATCGATTTCTTCTTTTCTTTAATAAAACCTCAGTGATAATAATATGTATAATAGCGGCTTATTTCTTTCAGAAGTTGTTTCTGCATTAGGGTCTTACATTGGCGTACCATTAACTATGTGTAGTGTAATGTTGATTAATGGTTCTATGTGTAATGTTGATGAATTGTTCCATGATTAATGTTGATTAATGGTCCTATGTGTAATGTTGATTAATGGTTCTATGTGTGAGGTTTCTTCAAATTGTTCTATGAGTGTTTTTGCTTCTAATTGGTCTATGTGTGAGGTTGCTTCTAATTGTTCTATGTGTTAAGTTGCTTCTAATTGTCCTATGTGTGAGGTTGCTTCTAATTGTTCTATGTGTGAGGTTGCTCCTAATTGTTATATGTGTGAAGTTGCTTCTAATTGTTCTATGTGTGAGGTTGCTTCTAATTGTTATATGTGTGTTGTTGCTACTAATTGTTCTATGTGTGAGGTTGCTTCTAATTGTTCTATGTGTGACGTTACTTCTAATTGTTCTATGTGTGAGGTTGCTTCTGATTTTTCTATGTGTGAGGTTGCGTCTAAATATTCTATGTGTGAGGTTGCTTCTAATTGTTCTATGTGTGTTGTTGCTTCTAACTGTTCTATGTGTGAGATTGCTTCTAATTGTTCTATGAATGAGGTTGCTTTTAATTGTTCTATGTGTGTTGGTGCTTCTAATTATTCTATGTGTGAGGTTGCTTCTAAGTGTTCTATGTGTGATGTTGCTTCTAATTGGTAGGTGTCACGTAGCTATTATTTTCGTTTTGAGCATTTGATTGATGCTGGTTGGTTGTTTCGTTATTGGAGGCAGCATTTTCTGATGCAGCTTGTTTTATTTACTAATGAGTCACAGCTTGTTTAGGCCCAACGCGCACTCGAAGATTATTGTTAATGAGTTTGTCATTCATACAGTGAGGAAACAACTCCGAGACGATCAGAAGCAATTTTTAGAACCGAACCGAATTTCACTGTATAAAAGGATTTCTAAGCAACAAATTATAAACATTGCAATTTTGTCGTCAGCTGGGAAAGACCTACAGGTATTTACTTTACATACGGCTAGATTTGTAAAAGAGCTTCGCTCATGGTAGTGATGTTACAATACAAAGAACATAAGCTGAACACTATGTTGCCTCACTTACTATCTAACAAAGAACATAAGCTAAACAATGTGTTGCCTCACTTACTATCTAACAAAGAACATAAGCTAAACACTATGTTGCCTCACTTACTATCTAACAAATAACATAAGCTAAACACTATGTTGCCTCACTTACTATCTAACAAAAAACATAAGCTAAACAATATGTTGGCTCACTTACTATCTAACAAAGAACATAAGCTAAACACTATGTTACCTCACTTACTATCTAACAAAGTACATAAGCTATACAATATGTTGCCTCACTTACTATCTAACAAAAATCATAAGCTAAACAATATGTTGCCTCACTTACTAGCTAACGTTTAACTGTGTTACCCTGTTACTATCGATAGAACTCTATGTTGTATATTTCTATCAGAGACACGAGAACAAATGCAATTTAAGTATAAAACCATCAATAGATTTAAGGAAATAAATGAACTTTTTCTTTTACATCAAAGAAAAAAGTTTAACATAATTAAAGAGAATTTAAATAAATTAGCCGAAAACAATTCATCGAATCGTTGTAAACTTTTCAAGACCTGAAAAATCAATATTTATCTCACAGCGTTGAGGCTTGCATATTTAAATACATTATATTATTTTATTAGACAGTTTGCGAAAGATGAGTTCATAAAACCATGTAATCTTTGCGTAACATTATCGATTTTCGTTATGTAAAAAAGTTTTTGCTAACAATTTCCTTTTATTTAATATGGATTATACAAATTTAATTAGCATAAATTATCGTGTATTATTTGAAAGAAAAATTCTTTATAAAAACTGCTATAAGACAATATTCTGAATTAATGCGTCTTCTTTTTTCAGACAATATCTTAATTATCAATGCAAATCTAATGAGAACATTTATTTATAGTCTCAAAGGCAAATGCATATAATTTTTTAAGTGAATAGCCTTTTTATTTGAAGGACAATTGTTATGTTATATATATATATATATACATATATATACATATATATACATATATATACATACATACATATATATATAAATATATATATATATATGTATATATATATATATCGTACGCTCTATGTATATATTATGTTATGTATATGTGTACACATTATGCCTGATATATATATATATATATATATATATATATATATATATATATATATATGTATTACTAAATGTTTACGTATATCCATGTTTACGTATATCTATGGACACGTGTTTCTGGCTATTAATCGTTAAAGCATAGCTAATATGGGCAATGAGCGAATTTTCCATATTACTGTTTGCAGTCTGAGGTTTAAACACAAGACCACAAATAACTCGTCACAATATTAAAATATATATATATATACATACTGTTACGTGTGGTTCATTATTGTTTTTACTGGTGATAGAAACATAGCTGTGCTCATAGTATTTCCCACTTCCTAAGCAGTAAACGGCATTGCATTATTTATGTTTCCACGAAGACTTTCATTCTCAGAGCAAGACGTTTTTTCTCTTTTTTCTACTTGATAGTGTTGATATAAACTCGGAGAGGGGGGGGGGGCGAATAATCCGTAGACTCAGAAAAAAACAATCAAGTTTCATATGACGACAGTTTGAAGTTTCTTTCGTTCGATCTTCTGCGCTTGTTTAACGCTTTTTGATTAAGAAAAATATCACATATGTTAACCATCAACGTATATGAATATTTTACATTATAATTTGAACACAAAACATGATGCAATGTTAAAATAAATAATGTATGCATTATTTTTGTAAGGTTCTAAAGTTCTATAAATACATCAGTATCAGTTCAATGCATGATTATCAGTTCAGCACACGATTATCAGTACTATACATTTTCATCAGTTCAATACATCATTATAAGTTCAATATATCATTATAAGTTACATACATCATTATTAGTTCAGCACATCATTATCAGTTCAATATATCATTATCAGTTCAATACATCATTATCAGTTCAATACATATGTATCAGTTCACCACATCATTATCAGTTCAATATATCATTATCAGTTCAGCACATCATTATCAGTTCAACACATCATCATCAGTACAATACATATGTATCAGTTCAGCACATCATTATCCGTTTAATACATAAATTCCAGTAAAATACATCATCATTAGTTTAGCATATCATCATCAGTTAAATATATCATCATCAGTGCAATACATAATTATCAGTTCAATACATCATTATCAGTTCAATCCATCATTATTAGTTAAATACACCATTATCAGTTCAATACATCATTATAAGTTCAATACATCATTATAAGTTCAATAATCATTATCAGTTCAGCACATCATTATTAGTTAAATACATCATTATTAGTTCAATACATCATTATAAGTTCAATACATCATTATAAGTTCAATACATCATTATTAGTTCAGCACATCATTATAAGTTCAATACATCATTATTAGTTCAATACATCATTATAAGTTCAATACATCATTATAAGTTCAATAATCATTATTAGTTCAATACATCATTATAAGTTCAATACATCATTATAAGTTCAATACATCATTATTAGTTCAGCACATCATTATAAGTTCAATACATCATTATTAGTTCAATACATCATTATAAGTTCAATACATTATTATAAGTTCAATACATTCTTATAAGTTCAATACATCATTATTAGTTCAGCACATCATTATTAGTTAAATACATAATTATTAGTTAAATACATCATTATTAGTTAAATACATCATTATTAGTTCAATACATCATTATTAGTTCAATACATCATTATAAGTTCAATACATCATTATAAGTTCAATACATTCTTATAAGTTCAATACATCATTATTAGTTCAATACATCATTATTAGTTCAATACATCATTATTAGTTCCATACATTATTATAAGTTCAGCACATGATCATTAGTTCAGCACATCATTATCAATTAAATACATCATTATCAGTTCAATACATCATTATCAGTTCAATACATCATTATTAGTTCAATACATCATTATAAGTTCAATACATTATTATCGGTTCAGCACATTATTATCAGTTCAATACAGCATCATCAGTTCAATACATTATTATCAGTTCAGCACATCATCATTAGTTCAATACATCATTATCAGTTCAATACATGATTATCAGTTCAATACATCATTATCAGTTCAACACATCATTATCAGTTCAACACATCATTATCAGTACAATACATTATCATCAGTTCAACACATCATAATCAGTTCAGCACATCATTATTATGTTTATACATCATTATCAGTTAAATACAGGATTATCAGTTCAACACCCCATTATCAGTTCAATATATTATTTCAGTCCAATACATCATCATCAGTTCAATACATTATTATCAGTTCAATACATCATTATCAGTTCAATACATCATCATCAGTACAAGATTTTTTCTAAAAAAAAATATATTTTACTTTATATTGTTAGTATTAACTCCAGACGGGGCCACAACTGTAGAGTAAGAAAAATACCTATGCATCATTCTCACAGAGCCATATATTTTTTTATGTATTCGTCGAAAGCCATGACCTAAAAAAGGAGTTTAGTCGTTAAAATATTGTACTATGTTTGGTGTTGAAATTTCAACATAACATATTCATATACATGGATGCTTAAAACATGTGATCTATATCCTTATTCAAAAACGCTAAACTAGCGCAACAGATCGACGGCACTTAACTTAACTTTAAACTGTCGTCTGTAATTACTTTACGAATTTTTCTGACGCTACGATTGATTCGCACCCCCATCGGGGTATAACATAATCAAGAAGACAAAAGTAAAGAAAAAAATCGTGCTCTCAGAATAATTATTAGACAAAAAAATTAATAAATTATTTTATTCATTTAAAATTTATCATGTTTTGTTTTCAAATCTAAATATAAAATATAATTAAAAAAACATTAAACCGTCAAAGGCATTCTTAAATACTTCTAAAATAGATCGAAGTTCGTGTTCAAAATCAACACAAAAGCAGACATTATTGCTGAGCGAAAAATTGTGAAACAAATATTTATAACTTCTGAAGTAAACAATGAATAATTTATTGCCAAATAAAAATGAAGTTTTTAATTTGGGTTTCTTCGTTTGTACAGTTGAATGTCTGGAGTTTCCAATGAAAAAGATGATTATCAAGAAACTTATTACATGAGCAGTGGATTAAGTAAATATTACCGATATTCATCATCAAACGTTCTCGACATTCTGTTTGTCTAGTCTCAATTGATGTTATTTCCTCTTTATCAATGATGGGAAATGTATAGCATTGCAAGAGTGTTCTTAACTTCGTCGGTAGAAAGAGTCGGTCGAATATATGTGATTATAGAGCAGTATATGCCTCCAATGTACTCTCTTACCTAGTAGCTGAAAGTATACACGCGCGACAATAAAAACTTCAATAAAAGTGTGGATCAGTTGCTCATCTACATTCTTATTTTGATCTCACTAGATTCTAACGTCATTCATAAGCTTTATATCACTTCCCCTCTTGGATGATAGCGCCGTAAACAAGAAGTGTAGCTTCGACAAACTGAGACTGAAAACAATCTATTCTCTGTTATATATAAAACGATACATTCCTAATGTCCTTCCAGCGTGGTATTTCCAACTTCCGGTAAAACTGATATCCTGCTTACCCCTTTACTTTAAATGGAAGTTTCCATTCTCTATGTGTGTGTTTTTTTTTATTTGACTTTATTAACCCTCAGAGAGGGCACATTACCGCTAACACGTAAGCGAATACTGTGAATTTCGGGTCAGGTTAATAGAGTCATTCTAAGTAAGGTAATGTGCAACGTTACGTTTGTTAACTGTACATTTAAATGTATGTACGTAAACACTGTTACGTTAATGGGCAGGGAGGGTATTCCGAAGGTAAGCCGTTCTAGGAAGGAAGCTATTAGAAAAGAAAGCCTTCCTATATATGTGGACCTCTAAAGTGAAGGAGTTGTATTTTACTTACTTTAAATAAGATGTTATATTATTGTAAGTACAGTTAAACTTTACTTGACAATTCATAATGTAAACTATATTAACAAAAATGCATGTAATTACACATGTTGCGCAACGATGGAAAGTGGGTAAAACACACCGCTCTTGAATGGGGCACTCTAATGTCACGAAAATAGCCATGAACACACCCGTTTGTATCCCACAGTAAGGGGCGCCTCATAGAGTCGTCCATAAACTAAACTAAGTTTTAAATAAGAAATCACATTAGAGGATAACTTTCCTTGGACTAATCTAACATTATCTCACTTCGACAGAAAAAAAATGGTGGCCCGCCACGGAGGATAAGGAACAAGCAGCTGTGGTTAAGTGGTGATGTGCTTAGCCGCTGACGACAAATCGACAGAGCTCAACTCCCGGTAGCGGCTGCTGCTATGGTTGTGGTGCCTGGCGAAGCCTCTCGCCACGGCCACCTGCACTAAAGGCTTACAACGCCCCTCGTGCACGGGAACCTGCACCAGTGGCCTTCGATCCGGTAAAAGACGAAAGATCGTCGACTCGAAAGGACGGTTCGCGTCGTCGAAGTTTTTTGGTAGTCTTCGTTCCGGCGTCGGACGGGGGTCTGGACGTGTAGCTACACCAGTTCTGGTGGTTGTAGCAGGCGGGCTGTTTTTCCCCACACATTCTCATAGTCTTCTTTATTCTTAGTTTAATATCTTTTAATATTCTTGTTATTTTCTTTCTCATCATTGTGCTTCTTATTCTTCTGCTTTTTCTTCTGCTCTATTTTCAGAATCTGCTTATTTCTTCTACTGCGTTGTCTTCTGAAAAAGATGAAGAATCATCTTTTTCTTCTTTTTCTTCTGCGTTTTTTAACTATTATTTGTCTTTTTTCTCTCTATTGTCACTGTTTATCTTCCTCTTCTTCTTTTACCTCTTCTTTCCTTTTTCTTCTGCTTAAATTTAATCAGCTGCTCATTTATTCTATTTTCTTTTTCTTCTTCATTTATACGCATTGTGTCAATTTCAATTAATGACATGTTGTACACATCGTACGAGTAACATAGAAATCAATATGAAAACATTAAATGAATAGATCAAAAGTCTTCGTAAATAGAAATCCTCGCAGACGCAAATAGATACAGATGAGTGGGCGGTGAAAAAGCTTTGCCAACTATCGTAATGCAATGTTCTGGCAAAAAAAATCAAATGCGTAAAATGTAAGAACATCCAAATTAATTTCGCTTAAAATAATGTTTACAAGTCGGACACTGTGGGAATTCTATGGTGTTTCTAGAGCTAACCATAAGTACAAGGAATCATCACGACAATGCTTATTTGACAAAAACGAAATGATCTATCGCGACAGATAAAGCCATAATTATGCTGCATTATTTAGCCATGTATATATATATATATATATATATATATATATATATATATATATATATATATATATATATATATATCATAATACAAAATGAAACAATAAAATAAGGTGCCATTCAAATTTTATTATAATTCAAAGTTCAAGCAAAGTATCTAAACGTCCTTAACTCATGAGTTTTCAAAGATAATTCTTCTCCTCAGAGGACCATTACCGCATTGATATTACTGCAGGTAATAAAATTACACTTTGAAAATACATAAAAATATATACACAAGTACATGAAATTATATAGCATCAAATTTTCCATGTAACCGGAGAACTTTGATTTGTACTGCTCTGATCAAATCATTGGACCCTAAATTTTGAACAGTATAATTTTCTACACATAGTGAGTTTACTGAACTTTTTATTTGATTTGATTTATTTATCGGTGTAATAATTAACATAAACATTGGATGGATGTTTGCACTGCTTCGATTGTGGACGCATCTCACGACTAGATTACTTTTTCAATTTTTTCAAACTTTTCAATTTTTCGTTTTTTGGACTGTCACTCATTACCTTGATCAATCTTCAGTCAACCTCCTGGATACTTTTCCTCAATATGTTTTTGAATTGTTTGGCTTGGATGCATTATATAGATTTAACAAAAAAGTATGTTTTTGGGTTGATATATTTGATGCTATATAATTTTATGTATTATAATGCTATATAATTTTATGTATTATAATTTTATGTAATAACATTTTATTAATTAATCATTATTTCCTACCGTATTTATCTTATCAATATTTTATTTGACTATCATTGTTTTTATTTAACAAAACGTTTTTTGTTTAATGTATTAATAAACAATTTACATTGTTGTTGTTATTGAATAATTAAATACTGGAATAGAATAATAATTTAAAACAAAACATTGTTTACCAATAATTTAGCATGTCGATATTTGACAGGCAGATGTGTAAGGACTGCGAATTTGCATATATCTTCACAGTGTTAATGTGTCACTGGCAACAAATAGATTAGACTAGAATTAAATATACCCGACTGCAATGGCCACGGGTGTATACATTAACCGACCGCAGCCCTTTAATGTTAAGTCTCAATGAAGACAATTTACAATTTATTGTAGCTTACTTGCCATACATAAATGTTAATACTACAACTACTAAAAAAATATCAATTATCATAAAATACGTAATTTAAAGAAAGCCAACAACGACAGAAATCTCTGTAGTGAAAAATAAGTTTGCCCAAAGGAAGATAAACATATATTATTTCAATTCCTTAGTCTCGAAGGACAGAACACAGTTCAGTTGTTCCCCTCACAATATCGCTAACCGAAATTAGTGAACACACAATATGCCCGCTTTTAGAAGGAGAACGCTAAACCCAATCAAGTCGCTTTTTATAAAGATGTCTAAATCCACAACTGGCATTCGTTTTAATTTAAGAATTCACTGTTAAATCCATTTCTTATTGAAGCTAAGTTTCTGTATATCTGAAGTCGAAAGTATACTATAACTCCGATTAAATGTCCTTACTAAATTTAGCGGGTGGAGTGTGATTTACTGTGAAGCGTAGTTCCAGTTCACATAAGGATGTATGGCTGTACCTCTTCCACTGATAGACTGAATTTAGGTTAAGCCATACTACTCGCCTCTCCTGGTTAATATATTTCTCTACGATTATTTTATAAGGAGTAGTCGTGAAACTGTAAACAAGTCGATGTGAGTTATATTTGTTGTAATACAACAATTAAAATAATCCCGTATACGGTTTCAAGGTAGGGACATGTTCCGGCATTACAGCCATATACTAAGTATATGTCTGTCACATAAAATGTCGTCTCCGCGTTGCGCTGTAAAATCTGTCTCCATCTATTTGTAATTTCTTGTGGAATAGATGTGATTGCGGTACACCATCCTATTATACATATAGCCTCAAGATTGATTTGTAATTGGAAATCTGACATTAGCTTATCAAGGACGATTGCTATGAGGTTTCTCATTAAGAACCCATAACTGTGTTACACAGGTCAGGGTATATGCGTATGTTTTATTCAACGTCGATTAACAATAAAACCCAGGCTATTGATGTTCTACTACGTAATCCCACAAATATCTCCTTCCTGAATTTTCTATCGTATATCCCATATTGGATGTATCAGTACTTATTCGCAATTTCGTCTACGGATTTTCGTATTTCTGATTCAATTCATACTTTTCAACAAGTCATGTTAAATGTGTCTCTGAACTCAACAATTACTTGTTAGAATTCTTACGAATATCATTGAATTAAAATAATTTTACCTCCTTTGGAGATAGTTTTAACTTTAAAAATATAAATATTTTCAGAAATAATTTATTAAGTTATCAAACTATAATTATTAGCTTTAATTTTATTTTTTAAAAAAAATTTTATTTTTTAAAAAATGATAAATATAGGGCATTTTTAACAGCTTATCGAACAACGTGTTTCATCTATATACAGTTAAAGGTCTCGACTGAGAATGATGGAACACAGCTTGTGTCAAATTGATTCATTTAAAATTAGCTGTCACATGAAAATAGTTGGGTGAATTAGATTATTTTAAAAAGCACATTCATTGTAATGTAGTTTAGGAAAACGTAATATGCACAGATGTAACTGTGTTGCAACATTGTATTTATTTTCTTAGAGTAAACATATTAGCTGAGTTTAGCGGTTTAATATTATCAGTTATTCTGAACAATATAACACGTCCGCAACATTGTGTTTATTTTCTTAGAGGAAACATATTAGCTGAGTTTACCGGTTTAATATTATCAGTTATTCTGAATAATATAACACGTCCGCAACATTGTATTTATTTTCTTAGAGGAAACATATTAGCTGAGTTTACCGGTTTAATATTATCAGTTATTCTGAACAATATAACCCGTCCAGACGATCGTGAGTGTGTGGGTACACCATATAACTTTTGTTATTTGTGTTAATATTGAATAACACTTACATTTATGTTGTATCAACACGTATGCAATCCACTCATATGTAAAAACATCGCAAGCGCATCCTACCGATATGTGACCTTATGTTAAATGTTAGGTTATATTGAACAAGCCATGTTAAATGTCATTAGATTTTACATAGCTGATATTTTCTTTTAAATCTGATAATAAATTAAGTCTACAAACTACATTATTATATTTGTAACTCTTTTCGAAAACCGTTTCTGGAAGTGTATCTAAGTAACTATGATTAGTATGGCAAATTCATACTGGCGTACTTACCGATGTTTATCATAAAAAGTGAAGTTATTAATTGAATAACTGTTGTAGACCCGTGCTAGGGGTCACAAAGATAACAACCACAAATTGTGACAGGTTAAAATATACAATGTATTTATTCATAGCAATACAGTAACGCCACTAAATGTGGTAGGAGATGACCGGATTCCTACCATGCGGTAAAACATGAATAGGAATGTCTTCTGTTGTAGTCTTTGCAACCATGGTATTTATTATAGATGGTTGCTTCCATGAGTTCTTCAATAGGGGTGATTTGTACCCCACAACAATAACCAATTATAATTTTGTAATTTTAATTAAATATTCATATTTATTCTTACTTCAATAGTATTCACAATTTTGTAATCTTAAAAAGAAGATAATATAATTTAAGTTTTTTTAAATAAAGTATATGCAGTTTTAACACTCATCGACTGGGCTAAAATAATGCAATTAAATAATGTCTTAAGCTTTTGCAATAACGAAAATTATTTTTAATCTTCTAAACGTAACAAAATGTGACTTCATCTCGTCTTACCTTATTTATAAGTTATATGAAAAATAACTTACTCTATACTATTATAAATAAAAATAGATGGCTTAAAACAAGATGGCGTACAATAAGATGGGGTGATAGAAATATGCAGTAATGCAATAAATTACGTTGTTCTTAGATTTTTAGTGTATAATTTTCGTTTTTAGAATAAATACAGTTTTTAGTTAATAAAATAATACCATACATTATGACCTTTTGAAGATTTTTTATACTCGGTTATTAAAAAATATTATTAGCTCAGTAACATTTTTAATAATTTATATTTTTTCGTTTTATTGATGAACTGTTTAAAAATAAAACAGTTCATCTTAGAATACAATTGAACATTGGCCTTTTGGCTAAGATCAAAGTGTAGTATCTGTTCCGATGGATACTGCACCCCATAGACTGCTATTGCCTTGGCCTTCGGGGCTTGATTTACGCCGATCTATAGTTCTGTCCTGTGCAGTTCCCAGGTTTCGTATCCCCTCTTTAAGGAGGAGTAAGTTTATTGCTTACTGCTTGAGGCGCCCCTATCGGGGAATGTCGACAGGGCTGCTCACTTTCCCGACCCGACCTTGGGTCACATCTTACTTGTAGGAGTAAGATAAAAACTGGCCTTGTGCCTAACCCCTGGAGAGGAGTAAATCAATACTCTATATAAAATTACGTTTCTTTAGATAAACCCTTTTTTCTTTTCTTTAACAGTAACTACACAAGAAATAAAATTATTTAATATTACATTTCTGTTGTATCAACACGTATGCAATCCACTTAAATGTAAAAGCACCCCAAGCGCATCCTACCTATATGTGACCAACGCAATATACAAAAATGAAATATGTCGAAAAAAATGTATTTGCTTTTTTCAGAGGGTACATATGTTCTGTCTTCACCGGTTCGCTATTCCTAATAGTTAATAACTAACTTATAACGTCCAATGGCGTTGTTTATGAAAACGAGACAATATTGAGTGCATATATGTATACGGATCACATTCCTCTATGTTTATTTACTTAGAAAAATCCTCGCTTTTTATAGCATAGACTGTCATGCCATTTGCTTCCTGGAGACCTACCGATAAATAAATCTACACCAGTGCATCACGCAAATAAGATTCCTTTCGCGCCTCCTAAATAATCCATTTCTGACAGTTACAACCATTATTACTGATCTCCTCGATGTTTCATTGTCAGCCTGTCAAACTCAATAATACTTATCCTCGAGTGGGATTTAGGCTTTAATAGGCGGTGACATGTTTAAAAAAAAACTATATTAAGAAAATCCGCGCCGCTAAAGATTAACCACAAGTGCTTGGAAAATCTTTGAAAAAGGTAATTGGAGCCACACACAGGCGTTACCGCAGGTAATACGCGGCAACTGCAGAGCATGAATTACTCTACAATGTTTTGTACCTCTACATTTCTGGTATAGGAACCTTAGACTTACAAGTCTAAAAGCAAGTATTGTCATGGCAAATAGCACCCTGCCCGAGAGTTGATCATTCAAACTCATCGGCTTAAAATTCACAGATTACATGAATTGGAATAAGTACATTGAAGACATTGCCAGGGCTGCTGCGAAGAAGGTGGGCTCCCTCTACCCTGGCAGTACACTTCTCACACCTGACATTATCCTATATCTCTACAAAGCCACTATCTGCCCATGCATGGAGTATAGTTGCCACACATGGTCTCTCCTAGTCTCTCCTTTTTAGACAAGGTCCAAAAAGGAGTTGTCAACTTAATAGGTCCTTCACTATCCACCAAGCTCAAGCCCCTGCCCCATCGCCGCAAGGTTGCTTCTTTGTGCCTGTTTTACAAGTACATCTATGGATTATGCTTTGATGAGCTTGCTGCTCATGTATCGCCACGACGTAGATTCACTAGACCAACTCGACAATCTGCCAACTCCCAATCATACACTGTGGAGGTCACCAGATGCCGAAGAGCTTTCTACTCCAAAAGCTTCTTTCCTCGTGCTGCTGGACTCCGGAACTCCCTCCCTGTTCCCTGCTTTCCCAACATTATTGACATGCAGAAATGTAAAACTAATGTAAACAGACATCTTGCTGCACAGCTCCTAAATTAGGTTGACCCCCCAAAAAAACAAAAACAAACATTCACCCTTTTTTATCAGTAGCCCCTTACATCTACAGTGGCGGCCTGCCTTGTTTAGGGTTAACTATGTTAAAAAAATTACAACTAGTTCTTAGTAAAGTGGAATGCCAACATTTTGCTAGTGACATAAGCTATTCCACTTATGTTGGTTCAAAAAACACACGGATCGAATGAAATACCTTTGCGAATTTATAGAATTCTGTTCGGATATTTTCTTTTTTACTTCCGAAACATTCGAACAGAAAGCCGGTTGCTTTTAATAATAATGCATTATTACGAAACAGAAAGAAACCTTTTATAATATGCTGTTAATTGAACACTCTACGTATAGGAAGGAACAAAAAATTAAAAAAGCAGTACGTATATGACAAGCATTATTTCGTTTTATTTCATGTATTAGTTTTTTTTCTCTTATTAATATTATCTTATTTACTTATTTTGGCGGTTCTGAATTTGTTAACAACGCGAAATGGCAAGCTCGATGTACCAGGTTATAATTTAGTCAGTTTGGGATAGCGCCAATGTTCACGTGGCACTCTTATAAAGTACCGAATGCAATAACTTTTTGCCGAAACTAATGCCACAAAAATAATCAAACTGGAAAATCAATCACACTATGTTGATTCATTCGAATTTAGTGTCACTGCGAATAATCTCATGAATACAGTAGAGATCTTGAATTCTTGAAGTCATAATTTAAATATTTAGAAAATGATTATTCTGAAATACAAGATATAAAGCGTTTACTTATGTTTGTTTAATATTTTATGGTACTAAAATGTACAAATAAGTATTATATGCAACTGTGTTTATAATAATAATTTAAGCATGTATATGTTCATATCATATCATGAAACAGATTATATTAGCCTTATATTTATTGTGCTTAAAATCCTCCTGTTGGGAGAAAGTATGGTAATAATACTAAAAATATGAGAATGGATAGAAAGTTGATTCTATAAGGCATTCTTATTATTTAGTAAGTGCACTCATTCGGAAAAGAACAAATGCCAAAAAATATTACCATAGCAGAAAAAATTAATTCACGCGAGACTGTCTTCTTAGAGGCGTATGATTTCCCGCCAAAAATGATCGAAAACGTGTGAGACGTTGTCAAGTTATTATGCAAATGTACAATTTATCGAAAAAGCGATCAGTATCCAACGCTAATAAGTGCACAACATGTAGTTAATAACTGTTTTGCCAAAAAAAGATAAGAATAACAAAAGGAATACAATCCGTGAAATCCTAAGAAACGCTATTTAGGAGTGTACACAAAGTAAAGTGTCGAACGCGAACCGAAGGCTCCCTTTTTTAGCAGCTAATAAGCTGGGTGTAGAGGAGGGTATCACTATTTTGCCAGGATTACTCAACTTACTTATTCTTATCTTATAATGCTGCCTATTACAAAACGCATAACAATTATGTCAAATTAGTAAAGACAAAAATGTATTCTTACTTACAAATGAGCATATTTCTGCAGTATACAGACCGGGCTTAAATAATAACCTTATAAAGTTAGAAGCCTATTCTATACATAGGGAGATAGGGATTGATTAACTATTGTGTACTTTAACCTAACAATTTAATAAAAAAAAGATACAGTATGAATGTGATTACACTTTAAAACTATATCTAAAAAATAGCCCAGTCCGTAAACTGCATAAGCAGCCGAATGAGATAAAGATTTTGAAAGCATATAACTATTTTTTAAGGGAGATCAGTTTTGTAGTCGCGTATGTTACACATCTTCGGTACTTTTCTGATGCTGGAATGTGATCCATGCCTGCCAGTCAATGATCCAGAAATCACGTGGTAGAGTATTGCCATAGCGAATATTTACACATCAAAATAATGATAATGGTGCGTGTACTGGGATGTAACAGGACAGTTAAAATCAATAATATTTTTCACAGATATTTTCATCAGAAATAATAACTTAATATTTGGTCTTAAAAATTATAAGAACCTTCAAGTTTATCAAACTTAATTACCTGTAATGCAAACAGTATCTCATCTTATACTGGGTGATCATTTTACGTTAATTCATGTGACACCGATACCAATGTCTAAAATATGTGTTTTCTTTATTCTTAACAGCAGGTTTTCCAGGCTGTGTATATCCCAGCACCTAAGAAGGTAAGATCTCATATATGTTTTTGATGAATAAACATAAGGTGCAGAGCTGAAATTCTTATCAAATATCACTTTCATCAATTCAGAGATTGACTTATGATATTATTGAGTTAGTCAATATTTCAAGGCAACGCCTGTGAAATATATCCTGCCATATATTCTAACTAATGGTTGTATAGAAATTCTGTATTCATGACAATCTTTAGCTAAGAAGAACGTGCTCATGTCAATAAATGTTTCGCGTCATTCTATTGTAGAGATATTTAATCCCAAGGGAATTAATGACAAATTGTATGCTAACATATATTAATAATTTGTTTAACATCTTCGTCCTACAAAATGAAAGACAAGTGTTTAGAACAGAAATATTAAATGGTTGTGTGTCTTGTTGGAGAATGTGTTATGTTTAAAGTAAAAAAAAATGAAAAGAAATGGTTTTATGAGTCGATAGGCTTGGATGAAGAAAATGTTATTATGAGTCCCTAAATGTGTGCGAGATACCTGTTATTGTTAAACTTTGAAAATACGATGATCGGTGCGTTGAGCGGGTACGTAAGCTTTTTACTTTGGGAAAAGTAAGTAAATACATGATTAACAATGTGCTTTTATATTTCGAAGTTCACGTGACGATAGTTTTAATAGGTTTCATTTGCGCATCAAGAAGTGTAAGCATTACTAATGACCAAACTTTTTTCAGCAAACTGTCGATTTTTCATACTCGGTGTGGAAAACGAAAAATGATGGTTTATATAGATGCTGACAAAAACTTACACGACTCTTACCCTGACTTTTATATAGTTATTAAAAGTCCCATACAAGTAAACAATTTATGTTGTGTATTCTGATCAACCAAGTACGAAGTATTTAATTTAAGCAAATATGAAATGACTGTGATATCGTTTTACTGAACTTATTGTTCCTGGTATGGGTTGATATCTTCAGACAGGGCGGAAGCTACATTATCCCTTACCACGTGAGTATATATGTGTTAGAATATATTATATAATAAAGTTTTTTCTAAAGAATATTTTGATGTTTTATTCAAGAACGATGTAACGTTATTTTTATGCAATAAAGACATAATAAACAAAACTATACTTTGTGTATTTTTAAAATGGTATCTAAAATACAACACTTGTAGAAGTTACACAAACAAAATACAGGTTGCAAAAAGAATAATAATATACTAGCAGGACCCGTGTAAATTACACGAAATGATGTTTTCAATGCTAATTATCTTGTACCTAGCCTATACATGTTTGAATAAAATATGATAAGATTTGACTTGTATATTTATTTAAAAAAATGAACAATACATGAAACAATTTACAAAACTTCTTTATATACAATATTTCTTGTGATGGTAATATTTCGACGACTAAACCTTACTTTGTAAATGCTTCAGATTAAATTAAATGTGGCTCCAATTCATGAGTAGCATACAAAGATTCGGAAGGTCGTTGCTTTTGATGCAAGCGTGAGACACAAAATAACACACACGCTGTCGTATTAATATGTGTCTTCCCGGTCGTCCCCTCCTTCGATGTAGAAAAAAGATCTTAGAGGTTGGTTAGGATCGAACTATAAAGCAGTCGGGTCGACGTCAAAAACCGACGTCAAAATCATACGTCGCTAACCGTTGCGCTAAAGGGAAATACTTGAAAATATTACGAAAATTAGGTGACTTGAATGTCTTTCCAAATCTAGGTGCCGCACGCATGCGAAGAAATTCTGATGTAAGCGTGACACACGAACACACACGCTATCGTATTAATATATAGATATTAAAATTACAAAAATAAAAATGAACCAAACAGTAAATGACCAATTATCAGGAAACCCATGAGATACATTTATTTTCTATAATTTACTAATAAAAACAATGCAACATTATGTTTGAGGAACAATGTCTTTTAAAGATGTAGTGAGTGTATAGGTTGCTTAGATTGGTCATTTATATAAAATGTATATACAAAAATGGTTGATTGAATAAAAGATGTAACTGCTTGTATTTTTTTAGATATTTACAGTATACTGAAAATAAACCATTTATTTTGGTTTACTTGGCCTTTTGGCTGAGATCAAAATGTAGTATCTGTTCCGATGGATACTGCACCCCATACTGGTGTTGTCTTGACCTTCGGGTCTTGATTTACGCCGGTAAATGGGTCTGTCCTGTGCAGTTCTGGGAGGTCCACCTTCCAAGGCTTTGCCTCCCCTCTTTAGGGAGGAGTAAGTTTATTGCTTACTGCTTGAGGCGCCCCTACCGGTGAATGCCGACGGGGCTGCCCAGGCAATTTTTAAACCCCACTTTCCCGACCCGACCTTGGGTCACATCTTACTTGTGGGAGTAAGATAAAAAACTGGCCTTGAGCCTAACTCATGGAGAGGAGTAAATCAATACATTAGAATGTACGTGTACTATTTTGTATACACTCTAAACTTTATTACTAACTAATATATATATATATATATATATATATATATATATATATATATATATATATATATATATAACTTCTTTGTAATATAATAGGAAAAATCCCATCAAAGTGCTCGATTAATTAAGAATCAAAGTTAAAAATTAAGAGCATAATATTTATTTATTTTCGTACAGAGAAATTAGTACAACATTCGTACCCTCGGTTTCAAGCTCGGAAAGTCTTAGCCATCCGGCTCTCTTCAGCTTCTGTTGTCATCTGTTTTGGAAATGTGAAGTCACATGACACTCTCGTTGGGACGCGTTATTTGCTCAGTGTGTAATGTATGTTTGTTTGAATTTAAATTTAGTGTAATGAAACTGTTGAGATCGAAAAAACGGAGGAGATTTGGAGAGATATAATAATATAAGATTAAAGGGGAAAGAATATATATAATAAAATATTTTTATTTTTTTAATTTTAATTTTTATTTAAATTTTTATTTTTATTTTATTTTATTTTATTTTTATTTTTATTTATATATATATATATATTTTTTTTATTTTTTTTATTTTTGTTTTATTCTATTTTTTATTTATTTATTTTTTATTATTTATTTTATTATATATATTTTTCCCCCTTTAATCTAATATATATATTTTATATTATAATATATATATATATATATATATATATATATATATATATATATATATATATATATATATATATATATATATATATATATATTTCAACGGCGTTTCAAAGTTTAGTAAGACGTATCTCATTAGTGTACAAACGCGTTCCAGCGTGCTTCACTACAGATCGAACAATTTAATGATAAAAAAACAGTATCTTCGATAATACCAGTAGATCGCCGTTCTTCGGCTACGCCGTAAGATTTTGACCATAAAAATAATAAGGAAAAAAACGGGAAAATATTGTCTGTATTACTATTAATAGTATTTTATAAAACCGAAAATTTGGATTAAAAAATAATTTAATAAATATTTCATTTTTTGACAACATCTCGCGTCATTGTTTGTTTCTAAAACGTTAACGTTAAAGTTTATCATTTCAACAGCGAGTCAAACGTTATAAACACTCATCTGATACTCTCTCTCTCTCTCTTTATATATATATATATATATATATATATATATATATATATATATATATATATATATATATATATATGGGGTAAGGTACACGTTAAATCATTAAAATGATATGCCGTGGTAGACAAAATGTTTGAAAAAAGACAAACGGAAAACAGGTTAAAATGCAGGAGAGAAACTAAAACAAGAGAATTGACCGGTTTCGTTCATATTAACGAATGTCTTCAGTAAAAGTCTAAAAATCTTTACTTTTTCTGAAGATGAACGAAACCGGTCAATTTTCTTGTTTTTGTGTTTCTCCTGCATTCTAACCTGTTTTCTGTTTGTCTCTTTTTACAAACATATATATATATATATATATGTATATATATACATATATATATATATATATATATATATATATATATACATATATATATATATGTATATATATGTATATGTATATATAACATATTATCTATAAAATTTTGATGAAAGAAATGTCCTCTCTTTTTATATATCGTTCGTATACCGCCTAAAATAGTACTTTCCCTATGTATATTTTTACAGAAGCATTATGTCCGACTTTCTAAAAATAGCTCATGTTAGCTTAAAATGAATAGATTTTTTTACCCCCAATTGGTGCATTAATAATACGAATGACTGAAGGAGGTGGCGATAAAAATAAAATATTTACACTAGTAAAAAAAAGGCAATAAACCGTCATTCTGACACCTCTAAATCATATCAAATTAATAAAAGTTGATTGACTTAGCAAATCGCAAACTATCAAAATTGAATAGAGAATTTATAAACGTATATATGAAATATATAGCAAAAACATACATGTGCTTATATATATAAATACATATATGTATATATATATAAATATATATATACATATATATATATATTTATATATATATATATATATATATATATATTTTTTTTTATTTTTAAATACAGATTTTAATCAGACATGGACCAGTGGTTTCTGACAAGAAACGGGTTGAATTCCCGATTCACGTCGTCTTCAGCATAGTCTGAAATAGTAAATGATGGAATTTCTTCAAAAAACATCCAACTGTTATGAAACGCTATGTACACCGAATTTTGAAATGGAGAGCCGACGAGGAACGCTTAGGACAGAAAAGCCGTTAAAAGATTCTATATTTAGAAGTAAAGCAAGAAAGAAAGAAAGAAAGAAAGAAAGGAGTGGGAAAGTAAAAAAAATTAAATTTATAATAATAAATTATTACTTTTATATTTATATATATTATATTTTCATATATATATATGTAGAAAATAATTAATTAAGGTACGCAACTCTAATTAATTAAATAATCTAAAAAAAGGGGAGGTAACTATTTATCATTATATAAAATGTATATATATGTTTTTATGAATTACGATCATTTCGATTAATAATTCTCAATTCAAAGTAAAAACATAAACATAGATAAATATATAAATAAAAAATATAAATATAGATAAATATATAAATACATAAATAAAAAATCAATATATACATAAAAAATCAATCAATATATAATTAAAATATCAATATATAGATGAAAAATCAATATATAAATAAATAAATATATAGATAACAAATATAAATAAAAAATCTATATAAATAATAAAATATATATAAATAATAAAATATATATAAATAAAAAAATCAGTATATAAATAAAAAATCTCTATATAAAAAATATATAAAAAATTAAAAAATCAATATATAAATAAAAAATTCAATATATAAATATAATCATAATATGTAAATAAAGAATCAAAAGTCAAAATGTAAATAAAAATATAAATAAAAATATAAATATATAAAAATATAAAGATATAAAAATATAAATAAAAAAATATATAAATATAAATATATAATATATATAAAAATAATAAATAAATAAAAATAAAAATAAATGTAAATATAAAAATCGAAATATAAATAAATCAATATATAAATAAATAAAAATCATATAAAAATTCAAAAATCAAAATATAAATAAAAAATCAATATATAAAAAAAATTCATATGTAAATAAGAATTCAAAATTAATATATAGATAAAAAAATGTATATATATAGATAAAAAAATATATATACATATACATAAATAAAAAATCAATATATAAATAAAAAATAAATATATAACCATAAATAATCAATCAATATATAAATAAATATATAAATAAAAAATCAAAAATAAATAAATATACACATACACATGTACACTTACACACATGCATACGCACACACTCACGTACATATATGCATATGCATACATATACATATATATATATATATATATATATATATACATTATATACACACTCACACACACACAAACACATGCATGTGTAAATAAAAAATTATCAATATATGAATATAAATAAAAAATTAAAAAATCAATATATAAATAAAAATCAATATATAAAATTCATATATAAATAATAAATAATAAATAAATAAATAAATTAAAAAAATAAATAAAAAAATAAAAAAATAAATAAATAAATAAATAAAGATTTGAGAAATAAAATTTAAAAATTAAAAATTTAAAAATATATTTAAAAATATATAAAAATAATATATAAAAAAATATAAAGATATAAAAAAAATATATTAAAAAAATGCAAAAATATAAAAAAAATAAATAAAAAAATAAAAAAATATAAAAAAATGTAAAAATATAAAAAAATATAAAAAATTTAAAAATTTAAATAAGAAAGAGGGAAAAAATGGAGAAAGGAAAAAGGGTTGTGATCAGGTTCGTAGAACGAGAAGTCTGCAGTGGAAGTGTGTAAGTGTCTGAAGAATGTATGTAGGGTTCTAGACACTTACACACTTACACTGCAGACTTCTCGTTCTACGAACCTGATCACAACCCTTTTTCCTTTCTCCATTTTTTCCCTCTTTCTTATTTAAATTTTTAAATTTTTTATATTTTTTTATATTTTTACATTTTTTTATATTTTTTTATTTTTTTATTTATTTTTTTTATATTTTTACATTTTTTTAATATATTTTTTTTATATCTTTATATTTTTTTATATATTATTTTTATATATTTTTTAATATATTTTTAAATTTTTAATTTTTAAATTTTATTTCTCAAATCTTTATTTATTTATTTATTTATTTATTTTTTTATTTTTTTATTTATTTTTTTTATTTATTTATTTATTTATAAATAAAAATCAATATATAAAATTCATATATAAATAATATATGAATTTTATATATTGATTTTTATTTATATATTGATTTTTTAATTTTTTATTTATATTTATATATTGATAATTTTTTATTTACACATGCATGTGTTTGTGTGTGTGTGAGTGTGTATATAATGTATATATATATATATATATATATATATATATATATATATATATATATATGTATATGTATGCATATGCATATATGTACGTGAGTGTGTGCGTATGCATGTGTGTAAGTGTACATGTGTATGTGTATATTTATTTATTTTTGATTTTTTATTTATATATTTATTTATATATTGATTGATTATTTATGGTTATATATTAATTTTTTATTTATATATTGATTTTTTATTTATGTATATGTATATATATTTTTTTATCTATATATATACATTTTTTTATCTATATATTAATTTTGAATTCTTATTTACATATGAATTTTTTTTATATATTGATTTTTTATTTATATTTTGATTTTTGAATTTTTATATGATTTTTATTTATTTATATATTGATTTATTTATATTTCGATTTTTATATTTACATTTATTTTTATTTTTATTTATTTATTATTTTTATATATATTATATATTTATATTTATATATTTTTTTATTTATATTTTTATATCTTTATATTTTTATATATTTATATTTTTATTTATATTTTTATTTACATTTTGACTTTTGATTCTTTATTTACATATTATGATTATATTTATATATTGAATTTTTTATTTATATATTGATTTTTTAATTTTTTATATATTTTTTATATAGAGATTTTTTATTTATATACTGATTTTTTTATTTATATATATTTTATTATTTATATATATTTTATTATTTATATAGATTTTTTATTTATATTTGTTATCTATATATTTATTTATTTATATATTGATTTTTCATCTATATATTGATATTTTAATTATATATTGATTGATTTTTTATGTATATATTGATTTTTTATTTATGTATTTATATATTTATCTATATTTATATTTTTCATTTATATATTTATCTATGTTTATGTTTTTACTTTGAATTGAGAATTATTAATCGAAATGATCGTAATTCATAAAAACATATATATACATTTTATATAATGATAAATAGTTACCTCCCCTTTTTTTAGATTATTTAATTAATTAGAGTTGCGTACCTTAATTAATTATTTTCTACATATATATATATGAAAATATAATATATATAAATATAAAAGTAATAATTTATTATTATAAATTTAATTTTTTTACTTTCCCACTCCTTTCTTTCTTTCTTTCTTTCTTTCTTGCTTTACTTCTAAATATAGAATCTTTTAACGGCTTTTCTGTCCTAAGCGTTCCTCGTCGGCTCTCCATTTCAAAATTCGGTGTACATAGCGTTTCATAACAGTTGGATGTTTTTTGAAGAAATTCCATCATTTACTATTTCAGACTATGCTGAAGACGACGTGAATCGGGAATTCAACCCGTTTCTTGTCAGAAACCACTGGTCCATGTCTGATTAAAATCTGTATTTAAAAATAAAAATATTACGCTCTTAATTTAATTTAATTGAGCACTCTACTGGTATTTCCCATTTTATTCTTTATTGAGTATATCTTTATTGAGTATTCCTTTATACTTTATATATATATATATATATATATATATATATATATATATATATATATATATATATATATATATATAGTCTCGGAAGTTTCTCAACCATTAAAACTATATTAAAATTAAAATAAAAAATAAAAATTATAGTCCCAAGTGTTCCAGTGGAAAATCACTCATGTAAGTCAATTTATTTTTTACAGTTATTATATTAGTTTATTTCTAACACTATTTTAAGGGATCATCAGTTGTTTACCATAAAAAACTGTTTCGGGAATTTAATATATATATACATGTACAGACACGCATATATATGTATTAAAATTTGTAAAAAAAGAAATTAAATATAAATATAAATAATAATATAAATACATAAAACAATAAATAACCAAATAATTAGGGTAATGATTCATCCTAACACGATAGCATACAACAGACTGTTATAAATAACAAATACGTTTTATTAGACACAGAAAAACAACACAGGTAAGGGGGACATTATTTAATAACAAAATAAGTTAGTGAAAAATTAATCTGAAACACAACAACTCGGTATAATCGCGGGAACGCTTTTGTTCTTGTTTTCTTAAGAAAAGTGGTTTCTGATCAACTCTGCCGGCAGCCATGAGATAAAATACTGTTCTGTTTTTAAATTCACGAAACAGTTTTTTCATGGTCAACAGCTGAAAATAGTGTTAAGACTAGAGTAAATTCTTAGAAGCAAACTAATATAGTAACTGTTAAAGATTAATTCGCTTACAAGCGAAGTAATTTTCGACTTGAAACTAAAAGTGTTTTTGTTATATTTTAAATGGTTGAAAAACTTTAAAGACAATATATATATATATATATATATATATATATATATATATATATATATATATATATATATATATATAAGAATAATATTATTATTATTATTTTTTTTTTGAAGGCGATAACAATGCGTTGTTAAAGTGACACATACGACACGTGGAATCGTAAAAACAAAACAAAGTGACAATATTGAAAAGTCAATAATTTTCAAATTTTTTTTTATTATTATTATTTACCAGTGTATCGTGACCGTGGTGTTGGGTTGGAGTGTGTCCTTTTCATTATTATTATTTTTTAAATTTTCGAGGGTATCCCTCATCCTCAGAATAAAATAAATACTACCACTCGTTGGAGTGTGTTTATATATATATATATATATATATATATATATATATATATACATGTATATTTATATTTATTTAAATTTAATAAAATTAGAAAACATTTAGTGTAATTATTTTTTGTAATATAGTTTGCAAATAATTTAAATCATTAAAAAATACACTATATACAGTATTCAATAATATAAGTATATAATATAAAACTGTGAGGAATGAATTCTGAAATTAATTAACCGATCATGATAATTTTACAATCAGATCATAAACGTAATATCAAATTATGTTGGATATATCAAGTCTAATCTAGTTTTATGTGAATAAAAATATGAGTCGTTTATAAATGTTCATTATTTTATGAAAGTTATTAAGCACGTTGTCAAAATGAAACACTGATATTTTATATGCTCTTTTCATAGCTTTACAAATGAATGTAAATGAACCTTAAAATAAAGTATAGGTTGCTTCGACACAACCGGTTTATAGAAATTATGTAAATTAGCGGAACCCGTGTAAATTACACGAAATGATGTTTTCAATACGGGTCCTAATGTAACAAAGCACCCTCTATTTGTTAGTAAGTTATGCTTGCTTTATTATGAGACCCCCCCCCTTCTGGATAAGAGTGAAATAATTGTTTAAAATAGTAACTCGTGTACGATGGACACTGCGCATATCTACTAAAAAAGGTTGATATGTGTAGCAGTTACCTCCTCCTTTCAAAACATAACTACACCGGTTTGCCGGTAGGTGTCGCCTTTTCACCGACAGGTGGCACTGTAAAGCGACACCAGAGTTATCTGCCCTTCTGACTATAAAAACGGTTGCAAACGGAAAATCCCTCTCTTCTTACCCAGCCTCGACAGAAGTATGCTGGCACCTGCGCTCCGTCTTTCACTCTTCTCTGGTCGACAGAACGACGCTAATACACTAGCGTTTCGTCTCACGCTTTTCTTCTCAATCGGCATAACAACTACCAACACACGTGGGCAAACAACGGTAAGAGTTCTCAACTCGTTTTTCTTTGTGTTACGGATTTCAAAGACTTTTCCTCTCGCCGGATTCATTCATTTCTTCTTATACCTTTTTCAAGAACTGTTTTTCCATCGACACACATGCATACATCACACACTTCATCATTCCACGTACACACACGTTCAATAAACGTTATTTGAACTACTTCATTTTTGTTTATTAATTATTACTCTGTCTTTGCATGCAACATCGCTTGATTTACTGAACACGTTTATAATCGGGGGAACACGACCCTCGATCCGAACATATGCCATCCGTTTAAAAAAAAAAACACCAACAAAATAATACTGGCCGATACCTTACTTTTTAAGCAGTCAACGTAATTAAATAGACAATGCCATTAAAAACGCCAACATAAAAACAAAAAATAGTTTTAAGTTTTAAGCAACACAAAAAAGTAGTTTTTAATCAGGTGATAAAGAAATTTTATTATTTATTCCCCTTCCCCTCGAAATGTAGAATAAAAATCTTAGAGGTTGGTTGGATCGAACTATAAACCAGTCGGGCCGAAGTAAAAAATATTACCTCGCTAACCATTGCGCCAAAGGGAAAAGAGATGTAAATATTTCTAAACGCAGGCTAGTTGAATGTATTTCAAAATTAGGTGCAGCACGCATGCGCAGAGCGTTTTGCGGAAGCGTGACACACGAACACACACGGTATTGTATTAATATATAGATGTTTACTTCGTGTTTAACGTTCAGCTAGATACATATTGCTTGAGTCTAGAGACTTTTGTAAAATACTGCGTATAATACTATTCGTTCTTGGTTTCATCATATTAACTCAATTTTCTTATGTGCAAATTCATAAATTCAATAACTGCTCGCCCATCGGACATGGAGATTGTATGCAGTCTATAAATAATATTTTTATATCGATGTTTCTTTGGGTTACGCTGCTCGACATTCTAGCCGAATATATAAATCATTCTGTTGCATTATAGCATTTGCAGTTCCACAAAACATAAAAGTTTACATGTGAAATCTAGATACAGAATATTACTTAAAGTATATTACTTAAAGCAATAGACATCTTATAGGTTTTGTTATTAATGGTTAATAAATAATTACACAAGTACAAACATGGGAACTTATAACTAGTTGTGTATTATATGAAATAAAATAAGCAAATTGTACTAGAAAATAATAAATAAAATACGGTAAAAGTTTTACTTTGACCATACATACTTTTGTTCTAATATATCAATGTGTCATTTTGAATAGCCATTTCATTTTCTTGATTGTTGGTCCATGTTCTTAAAAATAAAAAGTACAATATGTTCTTCAAGAGAACATATGGTAATTCGTTTTTATTTTTTTGCAAATATTAGTATTTGTACACGATCTAATTTTCCCAGAGAACTTATTTAGGGACAAATAATTTGTTCTGACCCCACAAAGTTACGAACACAACGTATATTTTTCGTTTTGTTTATTAACTTTCATGGTCATTTTCTTGTCAATCTCATATCAATATCTAAAACCTTATATTCCTACTTTGCGTGTTGATGTGTATGTTTGTTTTTCTAGACCATACTGGGTTGAAACAATATTCATTGAAACAAAAATTCAACTAAAATTGTATTTATGGGTAAATATCTTACAAATATCCAGACAAACAATAACATTTATAATGGCATTAATGCATTCCGGCAACGCATAGTTGAGACGGCTTGTCAATAATCAAATCATTGAAAAAGAAAAATGATTAAAAAAATGATTAAATAAATTTTCATTTATTGATATGAATTCACGCGTCTGTGAACTGGTTTCTCAAAGAAATCTTCAAATATATCTACTAACGACGCTACTAAAACTGTAGTAACACTTATATTATTCATCTCAGGCCAACCAGGGCATTCATTACAATATCGGACAAATATAAAAACAAAACAAAAAACTCTCCAATAAGATCGGAAGAGATCGTAAATTTTCGGCCACGCCGTCAGATTTTTACCAGGAAAAAAAAGAAGAAATACAATGTCTGTTTACCATGATCATGGTTTGATAAAACGTAAAATTTGGAATTATAAAAAATATATAAAACAATAAAAAAAATGATTAAATACATTTTCATTTATTGATATGAATTCACGCGTATGTTTACTGGTTTCTCAAAGAAATTTTCAAATATATCTACTAACGACGCTTCTAAAACTGTAGTAACTTATATTATATATATATATATATATATATATATATATATATATATAATTTATTTAGATACTGTATGTTACATATTTCAGCAATGTACCGCGGTTTCATCCAAAGGGGCAGAAAAAAGTTATATATATATATATATATAATTTATTTAAGTACTGTATATTACATAATTCAGCACTGTACCGCGGTTTCATCCAAAAGGGCAGATTTAGACATCTTTAGTAAATATGCCCTTTTGGATGAAGCAACGGTACATTGCTGAATTATGTAATATACAGTACATAAAAAAATTATAATAGCTCGCTTATATGATCGAGCACTTTATTTGATTTCTTTTCATATACAACCTGACACACACTATATATATATATATATATATATATATATATATATATATATATATATATATATATAAACTTCTTTGTAATATAGCAGGTAAAATCCCAGCAGAGTGCTCGATTAATTGAGAATTAAAGTTAAAAATTAAAAATCAAGAGCGTAATATTTATTTATTTTGCTAGAGAAAAGTTAGTACAAAGTTCGTACTGTCGGTTTAAGGCACAAAAAGACTTAGCCATCCGGCTCTCTTCAGCTCTTGTTGTCATCTGAAGACATATCATTAAACCCTAAAACAGTAACGCCCAAATATACGATACTCATTATATTGACTCACGAGATTAATATAGAACTATATATTTTTATATATATTTTTTATTTTTCATTTTTTTATTTTTTATATCTCTTTAAATCTTCTCCGATTTAATACCAATAGTTACTTTTCACCCTCACCCTTTTTTTCAAACTCTATTAAACCTTCCTTACACTACATTTAAACAAACATACATAACATTTTAAGCAAATAACGCGTCCAAACGAGAGTGGCACGTGACTTCACATCTCCGAAACAGATGACAACAGAAGATGAAGAGAGCCGGATGGCTAAGTCCTTCTGTGCTTTAAACCGACTGTACGAATGTTGTACTAATTTGTATGTACCAATATATATATATATATATATATATATATATATATATATATATATATATATATAATAATCCAGGTAAAACATCCACAGGGTAGTAATCCAAAGAATTTAAACCGGCTTTATAAAAAGTGCTCAATATCAAATAGAGTGTTTATATATGACTATTTTTATTTACACAGACAAAATCCGCTGTGTCGCAGATTTTGTACATGTCTCTGTAAATAAAAATAATCATATTTATATATATATATATATATATATATATATATATATATATATATATATATATATATATATATATATATAGGTGTGTGTGTGTGTGTGTGTGAAAAAAGAGACAAACGGAAAAAAGGTTAGAATGCAAGAGAAAAACAAAAACAAGAGATTTGACCGGTTTCGTTCGTATTAACAAATTAACAAACGTCTTCAGAAAAAAATGAAGATATAAAAATAATATATATGAAGGCACACACATGGGAGAAGGAAATATATCTTCCACTTCATGTGTGTTTATCCTTACTAGGTTCTCTGTATTGTTCTATCTTATCGCCATTACCCCCTCCGCCTACCGCCCCTCCTATACTAGCTCGGTAGGTGCTAAAATGGAAAAGAAAATAAATAAAAATATAAAAAAAGAATAAGAAATAAAGAATATGTCACCTACTTGTCAAATCATATTTCAATCTAGGTAAAAGTCTTCTCATATGGTCAAATTAGACAAGTGTTTTCTTCTCCCATGCGTGTGCCTTCATAATAAAAATGTTTCCAAATCTTCACCTTTCCGGAAGATGTTCGTTAAGACGAACGAAACCGGTCAAATGTCTTGTTTTTGTTTTTCTCCTGCATTCTAACCTGTTTTCCGTTTGTTTTTTTTTCCCACATTTTGTCTACCACGGCATTTCATTGTTATGACTTATTGTGTACCTTACCTCATATATATATATATATATACATATATATATATATATATATATATATATATATATATATATATATATATATATATATATATATATATATATATATATATATCGCTGGGAACATAAGCACGCTTCTTACTTCCCATTCCAATCGTTTCTTTCGACCTTGTATATATTTATAACGGCAAGTAGTTTATATTTGAAAACGCGTCTGTAAAGTTGAAATGTACATGAGAGCGTGATGGCGTTCTACACATACGAGAGATTTAAAAGTTTGACTGTGTAAACCGTTAAGAAATTGATGACGTTAAATTAAGTGCATACAATTCAAACGCATAACTACCTAATGGCTAAGAATTTGGTAATGTTAATTATTATGCTAGACACTTTAAAATGTTGCGACTAGTTTCATAATTGACATTATTAATTGTGGGATGTTTAGTTTTTATGTAGAGGGCTTCGAGTATTTTTAATTTATATATATATATATATATATATATATATATATATATATATATATATATATGAAGCAATCCAACAAAAGATATAAGCGTCAACTAATATCTTATAATTAGTGAAACATCCGGATAAAAAACTGAAGCTCAATATACTGGATAGAGCATTAATATTATAATATAAAATGAAGTAATAAAATAAGGTGTCAATCAAATTTTATTAGAATTCAAAGTTCATGCAAAGCATTGATTGATTTATTTATCATTAACATTGAATATGGACACATTTCGCGACTGGATAACTTTGCCGGCCCCTTCAATTTCACGTATTTGGACTGCTGTTTGTATCTTGGAGTAATGTCCTTCCTGATTATGCTTCTCAACTTGTATGACCTGGATGGACTGTATGGATTCAACAAAAGTATGTTTTTGGATTGATATGTTTGATGTTATGTATTTTTATGTATTTGTGTATATAATTTTATATATTTTCAAAGCGTAATTTTATTGCCTGTAGTAGTATAACTGCGGTAATGGTCCTCTGAAGAGAAGAATTATCTTTGAAAACTCATGAGCTAAGGACTTAAGGATGCTTTGCATGAACTTTGAATTTCAATAAAATTTGATTGACACCTTATTTTATTACTTAATTTCATATTATAATATATATATATATATATATATATATATATATATATATATAATAATTATTGGACAACTATGATATCTTTATTACTTGAATTTACCCAAATATATTTTTGATCGATTAGAGAAAACGTCACTTTCCTTTAAAACTGACAATTACTCATCGTATGTCTTCACTTTGATTTGTACATGTATTAATTAAAAGTTTGGATACACAGCTTATTTTTTAACTCTGTAATCTGAGTCCTATGAGAATGTAACTTAACTATATAAAAACATGTTTTATATATGTGTGATTTTAGTACTTTACATACGAACGAAAACCGTTCCATTCGCTATAGAAAACCTTAAGTAGTAATGCACGTTTCGAAAGGCATTCGACACGGCTGACATAACGTCGCAAATGTAAAATAAAAACGTGTTAATATCGATATTAATGGATGGGTTCATCCTTTTGTGATGTAATAAATGATAGGATGCGTTTATGATAGAATCTAGTCTGCTTTGTAATACCCCATTACCTTTTTAATGGATAACATGTTTTTTTGTGATTACATCTTTTTGTGACATTATCGATTATGACATTACATCTTATGATGTCGTCCATTGTGCACAGGTCATGCAAACAAATAACATCATTAACAAACTTGATATACATTTTTATCATATAATACATCAGTGTATTAGTCGGCGTTATATGGTTAATGTATTATTTTATATAAGCCAAATGATATACATTCACAAGTTTTGTATAAAACAAAACCAATAATCATAAAGTTTATTTTTGTTTAAGGAATGTAGCATGAATCGTTTTGCAGGAAAAAGGGTGAAGTCGATAGTTATCCAATTTTGTAAAGAAAATAGGTTTACCCCTACGCTAGACACCGGTTTAAACATATCTAATTTACTTCGCGTTAATGTGGTATTTTAGTAAAAGTGTCTAGTGTAAGCTAATGTGCATTATTTTCCGAAATCAATATTTTTTGTAATATATTTTAGCTGATTTAATCAGTGCTCGTATTTTTATGGTGGAGATACGTTTTTTTTCAATAATCGTTGTTGTCGTCATCGTTGATATTTGTATGTTTATAAAACTCAGAAAGACAGCGGTCGTTTAATTTTTACTAGATTAATGGAAAGAGAAAGACCGTCAAAGATGAATAGGATTAATTCGTATTCGTGGCAGATAGATAGATAGATAGATAGATAGATAGATAGATAGATAGATAGATAGATTACCAGTATGGCTACATCAACACCTTTCGCTTGCTGTACCAGTTTTAGGGGCAGCGCACTAAAGTTATTTTTACCTCGTTCAAGTTTCACCAGCTAAGAGAAAAGAAAGATGGTATCGCTGGGAAATCATATTGTTTGCATAACTTCCGTTGGTTGCCCCCCCCCCTGACCCATGACTCATAAAATATCCCGCTCAAAGCACGAGTATTTCTATGTAACACTTGGATGACGAGATCTACGGTTTGATGGGGTGGCTTCCTGTTTGTTTATTAGCATATACTTCGATCTTCCTGCTTTAATGAGGTTAATATTTGCATTTCTTACGTCTTAAACGATATTAGGCGTTTCAGTTTGCAGTACCTACTCGAATTCGTGTATTTGTCTGTCTCTTGAAACTGCAATCATTTGAATAATTTGAGGCTCAAAATGTATGTTAAATGTGTTTAGGGCAAGTAAATTAAATTAACAAAAAATGAAACACTTAATGTTCATGTAGTTCGTGTTTAATAAATTAATTTATTTCATCAAAATCCATTTGTCGAAATCTTGATAGATTTGAAAATAATCAGACATATTTAAAATAGAAGAGATTCTAAAATATATATTTTGGAGTGAAATTCCGAAGAATGTCGACGACCGTCTGGAGGTTAACACGTCTAAAAATAATTGATCTACAGAAAAAACGTTGATTAATATATGTGGCACAATTTGTATGTTAAATGAGTGTATTCTAATTGAACGGTATGTTCTTAATTGAAATGAGGAAGAAATCGATAGCGAAAATGAAATTCTTGCAACCATAGTTTCTTGTGTCGCTGTGGGCAGGTCGTTGACGGGTTTGCTCTGCATCCTCTCTCTTGTCGATTTAGTTCCGGCCGCCTGCCTCGTCACTCCGCCCTTAACGACGTAGTCAGGCGAGGTCACGACTCGGCAGGTTTTGCATCAGTCCTTGAACCAGTCGGCCTGAACAGGGGTGACGGTCGCAGGCCTGACGGGATGACTGTGTTTGCTTTCCGAGCCGGAAAGCCGCTAATCTGGGACGCCACTTGTTCTTACTCCTTTTCACTAGCAAGGATTGCGGAATCCGCAGTGAAACCCGGCACGGCGGCTCTGCTCGCCGAAACAAGGAAGCGCGGAAAATATAGCTCGCTCACTGACCGTTTCGTCTTCCAACCAATTTCAGTGGAAACGTCGGGTGTGCTTGGCCCCGAGACTGTTAAATTTTTTCAGGACATTGGACGGAGGAGTTCAACGTCTAGGCACGAGCCCCGTGAGTCAGCCTGGTTGTTCCAACGCATCTCCCTGGCTATCGTTCGTGGCAATGCTATGTCAGTAACGGCGGCGTCACTTCCGTTCTAATCGTCATCTGTTGACTCTCTCTTTCTTTCTCTGACAATTGTTTCAAGCCTTATTGTTTTTTTTCTCTTCATGGAATAATTGTACGTGAGTAAACAACCTTATATCATAAAAAAAAGATAATTACTTAAAATGGTCAACAAATCTAACCTACTCTCTTTTCAGTTTCTCCACGTTTCTTGATTTTTTTTTCTGATCATTTATCCGTCTTGAATTTCTTTTTCCATCAGTTCTATTATCATCCTTAACCATTCCTGCATAAGGCATCCGGAACCTATTATATGTGTGTAACTCATCCGACTCACAGAAGTTTTTTTTCTTCTTTTCTTTAGTCGTACGATACTTTACTTTCATTTTTCTAGCTCGTTTGACTTGGTTGTGATCTTCATCAATTCGCTGTTCAGATATCTCACTATTAAACATCTTTCTACTCCACTAGAGATTCCCCAAACTGCAGCTTTTCACACACTCACTTTCTCCCTGTTTTGCAAGACTAAATGAAATAAGCGTTTCCTGTTTTTTCCCCGTTGATTATACAGGGTGGGCAAAAATAAGGGTCCTATTTTTAAAAATTCATAACTTTTTTATTTATTGATTTTTTTTTTTAGAATAAGTAAAGGACCCCTTCCGAAGCAAGCATGAGCCGTACCCTCATTTAGAAAACATTATTTTTGCTTAAAAAAGGAGAGAGTGTAAAAATTATGATGCCCGGTTAATAAGTTTTTGTTTGCCCAAAACATTTTTATATTATATACTTAGACTATACTATCAAGTAATATATACAAGAACTTTTAAAGTTTAAATGATAAAAAAAAGTATATTCTCCTTAAATATTCGACATGTATAGAAGTCTCATCTCGCGATTGACACGATTGACAATCACTACGTATTTATTAGCTGACAAATGAACAAATGTATGAATGACACATGCATATCTATTATTAAGCCCAACGATAAAATAATTGTGTTACATTACGATATTCATATCGCTTGCGTTTTACATAATGCACTATCTTAGTGTTGCGATTTCTTAAAATTAAACCTAAATAAAAATAAAAGTATTGAACTGAACTATTGCCGCCTAAATGGGGTGAGAGAATTATTGTGATACGGTAGTTTTGATAAGTATATAGGTAAGTTTTAAAACTCCTAAACGATAAATAACGTCAAATGTGTGCCGACGTTTCTTTTTCCCACTGGCTTTTTTTTTCAAATATAACCACAATGCGGGAGAGACAAGTAGATGATGCACCAGCCCAGATGTGGCAACAATACTACATGCATAGAATGTCTTTATTAATAATTATAATCTTTATCATCTTCATTAATCTTTATAATATTTTAATAGGTTTTTTTAATCTTTTATATCATGTTTTTTTTAAATTATATTTATAAATAGTTATTTTATTACAGTTATTTTATATTTATGTACATATATGCTTATATATATATTGGTCTTGATCTATATATATGTATATGTATGCTTATATATAGACACACTGATGAGGCCAGGTTTTCAACTGGCGAAATTATCTGTATCACTATAAACCAAAGAAAAAAAGGTTTACGGTTTATATAAAGAAGAAAAAAAAATCGGCTTCGATTTATTTTTAAAAAAAAAATGATATCGCATCTTTATATGCTTAAAAAGGTATTTCTTTTTACCTTATTCTTTAATAAACGTCAACTAGATGGTTAAAAAAATATATGAACTTTATATTTTATATATATATATATATATATATGTTCATATATGCTTATATATGTTATATTCATATATTTTTATATATATATAGTTCTTTTTTAATATAGTTCTTTTATCATAGTTCTTTTTATCCTTTTTATAATCTTTATAATTTGTATTAATAATTATAATAATTATATCATAATTATTATATTATACTATACTATTATATATACTAATATACTATTAATAACTATAAATTATACTACATGATACTACATGATACTATACTAATAGTATCATGATACTACAGAAGTTACCCAACTAATTCAATCAGCCATATTAGTCAGTCGTCATCTTAAGCGTACAATGTTCATTT
>OY744546.1:67786802-67799302 GCA_963556195.1 Sepiola atlantica
CAACCTCACACTTTCATTTTCCAAATTGTAATCTAATAAAATTCCTGAACAACTTGTCTAACAGCAAGAGACTAGTAATGAATTACATGTCAACGCATTCATATCTTTCGATAGGTAAGAAGTTCACATATTGACCGAAATTGACCGAAATTTAATCGTAAGATCACCATTTCACATCATATGAATCCAATTGCAAATTTGACTCGAACCTTTGCCAAGGAAATACATAGAATAGAAAAATAGAACTTTAAATTGGTTTATTTTCGCAAAGAATACCCTATTTCCTCCGGAGCAACTATATGTTTTAAACAGTAGCAAAATATAACACGTTTATCCTAACAAGACCAATAAACAAGAAAAATGAAACACGTGAAATCCAAAGTCTATTCTAATGAGATATATTCAATTCTGCATTGCTTTTGTTAATATGCTGTATAACAAGAGCAGAGTTACACATGAGTATGTGTTGAGAATGGGGACGATCCAGCTCCCTAAAAACGTCAGTCTTGATTCGACAAAATAAACAATTGACCCAGGCTTGTAATGTAACACAACGATAAAGACTCATTCTATGAGGGCTGCAATCTCTCATTCTTGATATTCTTTGACCAGACTTAACGTTCCTCTTTCAAGGATAGAAGCAAAAATCGACAACGGTTTTTCCGCACCTAAATGCCACGACGGGGTTTGACAAGATGTTTATTAAATCGAGGGTTCGTAGTGCATTGGAATGGTCAAATTAAGTGTCGCAAGAGATTGTAAACTGAAAAAGATTGTTTATTGTTTTTTCTGTCTTTTTCCCTTTCTCTCTCTTTATCTCTCTTTCTCCCTCCTTCTCTCCCTTTCCTTTAGTCAATATTTTCAGTCGGCTTTATAATTTTAACGGGTCAGACTCGTGTTTTCACATGTTCGCCGTACTCAGTCGAATTTTCGAGTGTTAAACATTTTTCTTCGGCATAAATAAATTATATTTTATATAAAAAGCAAAATGTTTGTTTTCATAATTACAAGCTTTGATTTGATAAAGCCGATGGCTATAGAAGATGATTAATTCTCAGGAGAGAATTAATGAAGCCAGGCGTCCAACCTTATTAAGCCGCCACACCTTACAATGACGATAGCCTGCAAGCCGACTAAGTACCCATCCAGATATAACTATCCTTTCATTAAAGAGATGTGCCTATCGTTGCAACTCTGGGAGCTTGATTATTATCCCGTGTATTTTGGGTGTATGCCCTCTCTCACACACACACACATCCACACACACATACATATATATATATATATATATATATATATATATATATATATATATATATATATATATATATATATGAAAATTAAAGGAAAAAATAAAATTAAATAGAAATCTGTGAATTAGTTTTATTTGTAATTATATCAAATATTACATTTTTCACAGCATAAGTACTGTAAAGTGCAATTTTCCTTTCGAATGTAAACATATACATGCATTAGAAAAAGGTTATATTTTTCTCATTATCTGTTTTCATATTTTTATTAGCATTCACACGTAAACTAGTATGAAATTATTCTTTTATATTATATTGTAACTTCAACACTACACAATTGATAAATTGTGACTTATATTTGAAAATAAAAATAATAAAGATCAAAGCGAGACCTATCACACTGCACAAATAAGTAAACGTATTTTTGAATCATAGAAAACATGAAAGTATCTGAAAAAGATATGTACCGGACTAATCAGTATTGTTTCTGTGAAAGAATGGAAATACTCAGGATTTAAAAAACATCTCCAATAAGCCTATTCGGTGTATATGTAATACATGCTTTCTTATATTGAACGCTGTAATTATTGTCTATCATTTATATAGGGGGAGGTGACGGTGGTTAAGTGGATATCGACACGGACTGAAGACCTGGGTGTTCCAAGTTCGAATCCAGTCGGCTCCACAGTACCACTTTCACTTAGGGATGTTAGCAACCTTCTCGTGATTCTTCCCGTAAGTACCCGATGTCTTTCCAGAAATATTTCTAACTAGAAAAACATCGGGGAAACTAATGCCAACACTAGAATCATATGATTCACACGAAAGAAGAAGAAGATTTATATAGGTAGAATAAGTAATAAGTTAATAATTCTTTTCGTAGCTTACTCGTAAGGTTTTGAGTTCGATTCTACATATAATAACAATTATTTAATATAACATTAAGATAAACATGGAAGTTAGCGATACTTACCATAAGTAAACCATGAATTAATCTTAGAAGAACACCCTTTTAAAAATTGAACTACGGCATCGTATTTCGAAAGTAGTCGTGTGCCAAGAACATTCAAGAAAACGCGACTTTTTTTGTAGTGTCTTTGTTAATAAAATTAGATGTTAATTTAAAACAAACGTATTTCACTAATGTAAGACCATAATGATACGAGTTATGTATTAATTATCGAACGTGTGTCTCACAAGTGGGTCACCTCACACCGACGATGTCTTAAACCGCTTGACTAACGATCCAATACGGCTGGGCTAAACCTAAATCGTACAAATAGCTCATCACAGCTGCAGGTCTTATTTTACGTTTTTACAAAGACGTAACTAAAAAGTAAATAAATTCGTTGCTTATCGATATAACCCGCGAAAAAAATAAGTAATAAAAAATCAACATTACACAAAACATACTGTCAGAAATAGAGTCCATTATTACAAAATAGATTATTGTTTTAAAACGTCAGTAAATCGCTTTTTTTTTAAAGTTGCATATTTGGTTCAGCTTAATTGTTATTACAATGTATAAGAATCGGCCATCTTAATATATAGGCGTATATTAATAAACTTCTGTGAGAAGGAATAACCCATGAAAGTATAATGCTTAGAGAAGCCTAATTTATTTATTTTTTATTATTTATTTATTTTTATTTATTTTTATTATTGTAATATATATATATATATATATATATATATATATATATATATATATATATATATATATATATATATATATATATATATATATATATATATATATATATACAGGGTGGGCAAAAATAAGGGTCCTATTTTTAAAAATTCATAACTTTTTTATTTATTGATTTTTTAAATTTTTTTTTTTAGAATAAGTAAAGGACCCCTTCCGAAGCAAGCATGAGCCGTATTAGCCCTAAGGAACGTACCCTCATTTAGAAAACATTATTTTTGCTTAAAAAACTCAAAACAGTGTAAAAAACAATACTTTAGTTTTTGTAAGTTTTAAGAAGTGTTTTTCGGCTAAAATTTGTTTTGTTTATTTCAAAAAATCTCGGAAGGGTCAGTCTACACACACATAAAGTTTGGTGAGTTTAACTTTTATTTTGTGGAAGTTATTCAAATTCAAGTTATTCAAATTTAAAGATAGGACCCTTATTTTGGCCCACCCTGTATATATATATATATATACTTTGAAAAGTCACACAATTTGAAGCGGTGGGTGTGTGGCAATAAGAAATATATTTTTTTTATAAAATAGTCTTGGAAGTTTCTCAACAATTAAAACTATATTAAAAAAACCAAAAAAAAACCCATAAGTCCCAAGTCGTTCAGTGGAAAATATCTCCTGTAAGTCAATTTAATTTTTACAGTTATTATATTAGTTTGCTTCTAACATTATTTAAGGGATCATCAGTTGTTTACCATGAAATACTGTTTCGGGAATTTAAAATATATATATATATATATATATATATATGTATGAAAGAGAGGAAGGAAGTCAGCGACAGTATACGGTTGTCGAAGAGAATTTGTCAGATGAATAAACAAAGGAATTTGAAAAGTGACATGTATTATCAAGAGCCGAGACTACATTCCTGAGAAGCACTTTAATAAGATTCGTTCCAGCAAGTTTAACTCAGTGAAGCTGCATCAAAGTGCATTGCCCATTGTTGCATTGCGTCACATCAATCAAATTCTGAGCTCGTATACACATATATATATATATATATATATATATATATATATATATATATATATATATATATATATATATATATATATATATATACATACATATATATATATATATATATATATATATATATATATACATACATATATATATATATATATATATATATATATAGGGTGGGCCAAAATAAGGGTCCTATCTTTAAATTTGAATAACTTGAATTTGAATAACTTCCACAAAATAAAAGTTAAACTCACCAAACTTTATGTGTGTGTAGACTGACCCTTCCGAGATTTTTTGAAATAAACAAAACAAATTTTAGCCGAAAAACACTTCTTAAAACTTACAAAAACTAAAGTATTGTTTTTTACACTGTTTTGAGTTTTTTAAGCAAAAATAATGTTTTCTAAATGAGGGTACGTTCCTTAGGGCTAATACGGCTCATGCTTGTTTCGGAAGGGGTCCTTTACTTATTCTAAAAAAAAAAATAAAAAAATCAATAAATAAAAAAGTTATGAATTTTTAAAAATAGGACCCTTATTTTTGCCCACCCTGTATATATATATATATATGTATATATGTATATTATATTAAAATAAACATAGTTTGAGTAGTAACATATTAAAGCTTTTTATATTAATAACATATAGGGAAGTATGTAATAACTATAGTTTCGTACTTATTACATAATTCCCGCCAAAAGCTTCTATATTATTAACACATGGTCTGTACCTGATTAACCTCATTCATCTGAAGATGGACCCCGATGAGTCTGAAAGTACTTGGAACACAAATCTAAACTATGGCAAATTCATCGGGCAATTCCTCTCCGAAACTAAGATCCAGATTCGGACTATTGAAAAGATTACTCGAAAGATATACAGACATGAGTGGTCTCTTATATTATATATATATATATATATATATATATATATATATATATATATATATATATATATATATATATATATATATATATATATATATATATATATATATATATATATGTATATATATATATAGAGAGAGAGAGAGAGACAGAGAGAAAGAGAGAGAGAGAGAGAGAGAGAGAAGGAGAGAGAGAGAGAGAAAGAGTTCAGCAAAGCATGTATTTTACTACTACTGGTATACTTTGGATGTGTCAAGGTGTTTGCCTCGGACTTTAGCTCGGGAAGTGGGCAAGTCATGAAGTTGGATTTTACTTCACAATGAAGAATTTGGGAGTGAGTGGTTTGCGGAGTCTAAAGTAGAGTTTACGAGATTTAAGACGAAACGCTGGGAAAGTAATTAAGCCTCATCAGTTTCCGTGCAAACGACATTATTGTTGTTTGATAGCGAAGCAATTACGTATTATGCATAGTTCACCACACTATTGAAGATTTATCATAAATCACCAGTACCTAGTTTCTCCGACTGATTCCGTTTTCCGGTCATCTCTGTATACTTTATATTTGTTTCACTTATCACAGTCTTACCATGATCTATTGACGCTATAAATTTCTGTCTCGTTGTAGTTGACTTATCAGATTGTTTGCTGTTTCTGAGTAATACCAGCTGACCAGTTTGAAGTGGACCATTGTGTAGAGTGGGATTTGCTGTATAATTTTTGGAATATGGACATATTATTCAATGGCTGCGTTGGCCGATTAGGTTACCTCATTTATCCACTGATCAGCAGGAGGAGACAATGTTTCACTCCATGATGCGTCTCTGATGTGATCTCTGATGGAATCAAAATCAGCCTGCTTGTAGTATATCGTCGTTTTGAGCAACGGCTCATCAGCGTTGGGACGAGATTTTAGGGCGATATCAATCATAAACACAATGTGATCAGCGTTCACGAGCGAGCTATGCACATTTATCACACAAGCCCTGGGCAGCTAGGTCAAGTGCAGGTCGATAAGTAAGGCTTTATGGCCACCACCATGAGAGAGATTCGTCGGGAAAGTGACAGTCTCTGAAAGAGAGTGCGCTATTGATAAACTATACGTGGACTTACCAACTGCGTCGGTATAGCTGAAAAATCCAAGCCAGTAACAGTTATGTCCATAAAAATTCCCAAATACATGTATTTGGGCACTCGAGTCAAGTGTGAGTATTGTATCTATGCTTTCAGTGATAAAGTTAAGAAGCGTACAGTTCATGTGTCAAGGGAGAACTGTATAAGAAATATACATAACTAACGCTGTCTTAAGAACTTAATCTAAAGCACATGTAGGCTTGATCAGCAGATTCTAGCCTAAGTATCAATATACGTTGAGGAAAGAAAGTTGGGAAGAGGATTTGGCTTGATCGCATGGGAACCTCGTATAATAGGGATCCCAGCATCCCAGAAAAGCAGTCAAGGAGTGGAGACCGAAATTGAAAAGTTGTTCCTTCTGATGATAGTATTGTGCTGGATCTGTTATCTTCGATTTACGATCGACTAAAATGAGTTTGTCAACACTTTGCCTGAACAGTATTTTCTCCTCGGAAAGAATTCTTTTATCGATATATGGTTCTGAATGTGTCATTTTTTTCAAACTATGAACAGTAGCTTCACATAAATAACTTTAAATTGCCAAGTAATAATCCGATTTCACTCAATGTTTTGTACATGTGGCTTTTGAAAATAAGCATGCAATAAAACAATATAATGTTTTTCAGTCGTACAATCTATCTATTAATCATTGCATATATTTTATGATGAGTTACTAATAGTGATAACATACATAAAAGACAAGATCTTCCTATTTTCTTATATTAAGTTTATTAAAATGTGAATGTTTGCAAACATTTAAAGCGTTTTATTTTTTTATTTTACTCGTAATTGAATTGCAAACTCATATTCAAGTTTTGAGAATTTGAAATCAAGTGATATGAATGGAGATGAGGTTGTTGAAATTTCCAGCGTTAATAGTATAAAGCCAAAACAAAATGGAGACTTCAGATAGAATAACGTTATCCAACCGGAAACTAATCAGGATTTTAAATGAAATAAACAAAAACAAATTGTAGTTTTTTGGACTTTTCAGGAGAAAACAATCTAAATAAGCCAAAAGGAAGGAACTAATTTGATATGAATTATGCAAAAATAAAAAAATAGAAATGAAGGGCACAAACCTGCACATTGAATGTTGATTACAATTTTAAATAAATATAACGCTGTTTTAATAAAAAAAATATTGTCGGTGTTCTATTTTAGCATCATTGTAATTCGCTAGGTGTGCTCATACAAGCCATCTAAAATAAATAGTAATAAACAAATAAATATTTTTAAATCAGACCTATAAGTAATGTACGTGCTTTGTTTCTGTGCCTTGTCCAAACTAACAAAGACTAACAAAAACAACAAAAAACAAACAAGATCAAAATAAACCTACAAGAACAACGAAACAAGAACAGAAACAAAACAAACCAATAAAAAAACAACAAGAAAAAAATAAGACTAACAGGAACAACAACAAAAACAAATAAAACAAGCAAGAACAAATGCAACCAAAAAGAAAAAACAACAGGAACAAATTAAACCAACAAGATCAAAATTAACAAACAGGAACCAAAAAAACAAAACAAGAACAACACAAATCAATAAGAACAACAAAAATAAATAAAACCAACAAGAACAACAACAAGAACAAAAAACAAGATCAAAATAAAACCACAAGGACAACGAAACAAGAACAAGAACAACACAAGAACAAATAAAAGCAATAAGAACAACAAAACGAACAAAAAACAACAAAGTCAAAATCAACCAACAGGAACAACTGTGGCATTACCCGTTCTTCCAGGGTTTTATTTACTCCTCCCCAGGAGTTAGGCACAAGGCCAGTTTTATCTTACTCCCACAAGTAAGATGTGACCCAAGATCGGGTCGATAAAGTGGGGTTTGAAAAGCCAGCGCCCGAGAGGTGAGCACTCTGGCCATTTAAAAATTGCCTTGGAAGCCCCGTCGGCATTCCCCGGTAGGGGCGCCTCAGACAGTCAGAAATAAACTTACTCCTCCCCAAAGAGGGGAGGCAAAGCCTGGGAGGGTGGACCTCCTAGTACTTCACAGGACAGGCGTGCAGTATCCATCGGAACAGATACTACACTTTGATCTTAGCCAAAAAAACCGGTAAGATCCAACAAGAATGATAAAGAACAGAACGTATATGAAAAACGTTGATTTTCTTTATTTGCCATTACCGGATGGTTTACGCCGGCTACGCACACATATTAAACAATCTTTTGACATACTTTTGTCTCATGAAAGTATTTTTCTTGCTGAGGTCACAAACTTGGTTTACGCTAGAAACTCGTTCATATATACATTCGATTGGAAAAGCAATTTGCTCTGCATTGTCTATCCGAGCGTGAACTGAAGCAATTGTTCTACAAGTACTTTGGTGAAGTACAAGTCAGGGGATTCCTTCATTCCGCATTTTTAGTCAGCGGACACAAAACTCGCATTCTTCCGGTACATCGATAGTTCGATCACCAAGCGTTTCGGCTCTTCGCGTTTTTGAAACCGTCGGTGTTCAAGTTCCTTTTGCACTGCCGAACCTTTTCCTTTTTAACAGGTATCAAGTCGCCTATATTTCTTTCTCGACGTCCCACCCACAATGGACTCGTCCACGATTCATTTTTGCCACTCTTCATTATCTTACATAAGCACCAAATATTAAATATTATTTTTAACACAAATAAGTAGGCAAACCAAAATAACTTGTTTTTGATTAACTTGCCTAACTGTACTCTCTTTAAAATAATCTATGTCGGTAATAGTAATGATTACCGTATTGTATTTCGGTGTTAATTAACCCTAAATGTGTTGATGTGCCGTAAAACTGGCAAACTGTAGCAAACCTCATAAAATATGTTCAAGTTCCTTTTGCACTGCCGAACCGTTTCCTTTTTAACAGTTATCAAGTCGCCTTTATTTCTTTCTCGACGTCCCACCCGCAATGGACTCGTCCACAATTCATCTTTGCCACTCTTCATTATCTTACACAACAAAACAAGAACAACAACTAGATCAACAAAAAAACAACAAGAACAACAAAAAACAACGAATAAAGAACAAGAACAAGGACAACAAAAACAAGGAAAACAACAATAACAAATAAATCCAACAAGAACAACAACAAAAACAAAAACAAAAGAAACAACAAAATACAAATAAAACCACGAAACAAGAACAAGAACAACACAAAACAAAAAGAACAACAAAACAACAGTAATAACAAATAAAACCAATCAAAATAACAACAGGAACAACAAAAAATCAACGACAACCACAACTGATCAGAAACTATAAATAGTTGTAATCCCTTAAGAAAAGTACTTTCATAATAGCGTTTGTGTTTGACTGTAATCAGATACAAATCACTGGTTTCATCCCTGGAACCTTTGTTACAAGTGAATCTCTAGAATATTCCAGAAATCTCTTTTCTCTTCAAGGTTATCCTTACATTCGTTCAGATACTCGGTATTTGTTCTATAATATATCAGTGCCATTGCATTTTCAATTTATTTTATTACCGGTTGTAACACTCCGGTATTACCCCCGGAGTATTCCCTCTTTTATGTTCGTTTTTTTAATTATTTTCGTTCACTGAGGTTATTTGTATCTTTAATAAATCAGAATTATTTTCATACAAGTTTTAAGTTTACTTTAATTATGCCTGTAACATTTGGTTAGTGAGTTTTTGATTGAAACAGATAATAATAATAATAAAACTATGAATAATTAATTAAGTGTAATATTTTCATCTCTTTTCACAATATAAGCTGATATAAATTTGCTAAAGAATTTTAAATGTAAAAATAACTTTAAGAAGAAAAAAAGTAAAAGAAATCGAATTATTAAGCTGACGTCAAAGTCGATCTTGTTGACACTCTTTGCAAAATAACATACTTGACAAAAACTAGTTGGGTATCAGAAATAAATCATTTATAATGCGTTTGTCTAAATGAATTATTGTATTAATATGTAACTTAATACAAATTATGATTTTAATTATCCTGACTACTGTACCCATCTTGAAATTTATTTTCACGACGTTTTGGGCATGTAATTTCTTGCCTACTACAGATGCTGGAGTTCAACATTAAAGATGTTATCCATATGTTGGATACTTTTTAGACAGGACTCGTATGTCTGCAAAAGACTCCCAGGATACTCGACGGACCGTCAAGTTGACATTTCTAAATCGTCCATCTTTCGGACGAGAAATATCGAAAAATTGTAACGTAAAACATCGATTTCATCATATAGAACGGACCCGAAACGTGTGACCGGGGTCCCTAAATTTGTTCGCCATTCTGTAGATCGTAGGCTCTGCGAATGAGCGTATGCAAGACCCATCCCAGATTCAAACAGTGTTAAGTGACCTATATTTCGTCAGTTTTGTTTTCTCTCTTCGTTTGGTGCGTTGAGTAACGACAGAGAGACTGAGACCTAGAGGTTGACGGTTCGATTCGCAACGACTCCCAGTATGTTTTATAACGGTGACTTAAATATACATCGGAGGAGGACGACCGGGAAGACAGAGTTTGTACTCACATTTGCCTCAAGTAACGGAAAAGGGGGTTGAGGAGAGGGGTAGAGAGGGCGGTCAGAAAGGGTTAGGAGGCTGGCGGGAAGACAGTGGGGTGAATGAGAAAGGGCGGGGATGATAGCGCGACCGGTAAAAAAACAACTATTACCCCGGGCAACTGGGAAAGAAAAAGATTGTTTCCATTGCAGAGAGGGAGGTTAAAAAGTAGAGGGGGTAGATAAGAGTCCCGGGCATTTCTCTAACGCAAAATCATTTGAAATGATTATGGAAAAGAGGTAGAGAGTACTAGAAATCTGAGGAGATTTGTTGTCACTCAGATCCCAGAAAAAAATACTTATTTCATAAATCCAAGACGTAAACATTATTTATAGTAAATTCAAACATTTCGTAATTCGATCGATTTACAAATAATGATGCCAATAATGCTTGAAAGACTTCTGAACAACGCCGGATTAGTAGAGCAATTTTGCAATATAATTAACAAGTGCGATATACGCATAGAATTTTTTTTTAAATGACCTTTTTCACAAATAGGCGACACGACTGGGATACGTCTAATTATTCCGATAATGTAAGTGTCAATTGTATTTTGTATTTAAAAAATGAACTATTGATGTTTTCAATTTACAGTCACCTGCTGTAACCGGCAACGAAGATGTATATTTTAATCATGTGATTTTAGTGAGGTTTTACTACTTGGCAAATAACATGCAGTTAGGTTAGATAATGACCGATAATGTACACAGACTCGTAACTACAATTAGAAACATCGCATAGCAACAGGAACGTTACATAAAATATAGTTTAAATTGTGGTACAACTATAGCACACGCGAAATATTTTCTGTGACTTCGCATCGACAACGATCGGAGACGTCGCGGAGGCGGCCGACCGCTGGCGGAATAATATCATGTTTTCTTCTTTTATCTTGTAAAACCATTCACGAAATTGTATCCCCCCCCCCAAAAAAAATGATTTTCCCCCCAAAAAATGATTTTTATCTCTGTATCTTTTTTATTGAGTTTATTCGTGTTATATTAGCGGCTGCCAGTCTTCCAGTTAGAGATTGGAAGTTTGAATGCAGGGATTGGCTATCGCTAAAAACTGGAGCCAGAACTCTAACAGGAACCCTAACCCTAACCATAACCATAACCCTAACCCTAAACTCTAACCCTAACCCAAACCCTAAACTCTAACCCTAACCCAAACCCTAAACTCTAACCCTAACCCAAACCTTAACCTTAACCTTAACTTTAACCTTAACCCTAACCCTAAACCTAACCCTAACCCTAAACCTAAACCTAAACCCTAAACTCTAACCCTAACCATAATCCTAACCCTAACCATAACTCTAACCCTAACCCTAACCCTAACCCTAACCTTAACCCTAACCATAACTTTTACCCTAACCCTAACCCTAACCCTAACCTGAACTCTAACATTAATCCTAACCTAACCCTAAACCCTAACCCTAACACTAACCCTAACCCTAACCCTAAACTCTTACCCTAACTCTAACCCTAACCCTAACTTGAACCCTAACCATAACCCTAACCCTAACCCTAACTTTTACCCTAACCCTAAGCGTAACCCTAACCATAACCCTAACCCAAACCCTAACCCTAACTTTAAAACTAACCTTAACCCTAACCCTAATCTTAACCCTAACCATAACCCTAACCATAACCCTAATCATAACCCTAACCCTAACCCTAACCCTAACCACAACCTTAACCCTAACCCTAACCCTAACCCTAACACTAACCCTAACCTTAACCCTAAGCATACCCCTATCCCTAACCCTAACACCTAACCTCTTACCCCTAACCCTAAATCCTAACCCTAAATCCTAACCCTAAACCCAACCTAAACCCTAACCGATTTTCTTTCTTTCTTTGTTTTATGTTAGCAAGAAAAAAAAAAGAAAAACAGCGAAACAACTGAAGAAAAGATTGACACAATCTCCCCCCCCCCCCCCAAAAAAAATCTTCTACACATTTGATTGAAAATGGTTCATTGGACCCCACCCCCTTACAGTGTGTTGGTTTTTTTATC
>OY744546.1:67806802-67814302 GCA_963556195.1 Sepiola atlantica
TATTTTTCTCACGTGTAATTATCTATTTGTAGTTTTAATAGCGTATTGCAATACAAAAGACTAGGTATTTATCAATGTTATCATTAGAGTCAAGTTTTAACTCTTTTGTTTTGTTTGTTAATGGTATCAAAGTATTGCAATATTTCATTTTGTCTCCTACGATTAGCTTGAATTACACGCTAATTATAAACGTGTACACCTCGTACAATGTGCCACTAACTGGTTGCTTAGTTTCGGTTAGTTGATTACCTATTCAATAAATGTAGTTTAATAGTATAATAGTACAACGTTTCAATTTGAAAAATGTAATCATTAGTATAGATAAATTGCGCTCAAAAAAACAATTCAATGTTATTTAAGAAATTGCAGTTAGCCGAGTGTCCAGTATCTTTTCACTAAAGTTTTGATTAATTAAAATAGTTATGTTGTATTTATTTTTCAGACTTGTGGTAAAACAGTAGTTTGTATTTATTTATTGCTTTTATCTAGTTTAATTATGTTTGGCATTTAAATAAATCTATTTCCAAACAAACGAATGTGATAGTATGTATATATTTTCATTTTGATACGGGATAAAGACCTTTGTTTAGTTAATTAATTATATCAGGTAGTGCGATATGGATGTGTGTCTTCAAAATGTAATTCGCATAGCAAACATTTTCCGTTGTAAACGACTTCTATTTAGCAATGTTCCACTAAATTTTGGTTTATTTCTGGGGTGTATGCAAACTGTTTCATACATGTATTGCCAGCTAAATATTATGTTATATGCGTTCATTTACAAGCAAAAATCCTCTCTACGCACTCCTCTACAAATATATTCAATTAGGAAATATATCAACTTTTCAGAAATAAAACGATACACAAAAATAAAAGTAATTGCAAAGAGATATTCATATATGTTAATGTTACACCGGCCACTCTTACACAGTAGAAACTACACCGGTTGTCACTATAAATAGTGCGAGTCACCAGAGACAGAGAAGACAAAGCACAGTCTTGTAACTGTCTAGCCAAAAGCTAGTCACTTTCTTACTTTGTTAATACACTTGTAAAACCAACCCTCGACTTGACTTCCTTTATTTATTATTTACTCTTGGACAACTTCACAACAGTTAATATATCATTTTATGAAGGACTTCCGATCAGTCGTGGTAGACTACATGTTCTGTGATAGTGCCTGCTTGGGGAATCTATTGTGAAGCAAACTTCTCTAACCAAACCTAACTTAATGTGTGCCCTCTGGTATGAGAATCCAGGAAGACTGCGAAACAATTCCATGATAAGCAGAGAACACTCCATCATAAATCATACGGTATTTTCTAAATAGTCAAGCAGTTTGTATTCATTAAATGATGGTGAAAGATGACGTTTATTTATAAAAAAGATATAAATAGTTATGCATATTCATATCCATCAGCCTTTTTATTTCTTCCTTGTCTTCTATGTTCTGTTCTTCTGTTTTCTTTTCTTTTTCTACTTTTATCATTTTTTTTTCTGTTTTCTTATTATTATCTTCTTTCTACATTTCCTGTTTATTCTACGGTATTCTTCATCTTCTCTTTCTTCCTCTGTTACTGTTGTGGTTGCAAGGTTGAACCATAATTAGTGAGGAATACAATGAAGACGCAAACAACAAGGAGAATGCAATAATAAGTGTATTAAAGAAAAGGTATATTTACAGTATGTACAAATGAAGGTGTCGAGTCAGAGAGTCTTGGTGGGAGGACATGTACGCTCTTCGGCGTCACTTCCGGTGGCATTTAGATAACACACTCTAAGGCCAACCTAGGCTTGCCATTTATAGGGTAACGTTATTCGTATATGCAAATGAGTGGTTTCCACCACAACAGTTACTCATGTTACTTTTTCCATTTTGATTTTAATATTTACTTTTCCCTCATACTAGTCTTCCGTTTTCGTTTTCCTCCTCCTTTTTCTCTTCCCCATGAGTAATCTCTATTCATTTTTTTCAATCTTCTTCGTTTTCATTCACAATTGCTGTCATACCTGAACCGACAGAAAAAGCACAGCATAAAATGACAAGTTCATTCACAATGGTGTCGCATTAATCTGCACATCATCAACGAGATTGTGTTGTACGTTTTTACTTTAAATCTGTTATGTAATCATTAAAAACATTTATTTTCTGATTAACTTGTGCATGAAAAATATGTTCGATGCTATTTCGAAAATATCTACACAATGTTATGTTCTATACACACGAATAGAGGGTGAATAAGATATACACATAACTATGGCAAAATAATGTCGCCGACCACAAGTGCCTAACGTGACGATTATGGTATAACCTCTGAGATACGGACTTTAATATGGAGAAAGAAAACAAAAGAGCGGTTTCTCTCAAAGAGTGATCATAAAAAAAAATTGATTATGATGATGATATGCACGATACTTTTAACCCCTAGGATAAAAGTGAACAATATGTACTCTATGGGATTGCACACAATGAGTGGGAAGGACAGATTTCATTACTTAGGAGCGTCGCTCAACAAGAACACATCACGCAATAGGTTGCGTGCCGAACTAATAAATTCAGTATATAAACGAAAAATGCAACGCTATTCATAAACAACGTCTCATTTTTTGAATGATACACGAGATATACGTATTCTTTAATAATTCGATGGCCTTATTTATGAACGATTAGTCTTTGCCCTCAAATTACGTCTCAGTTTAGGATTTCACTTATCATTGGCCCTAATACTCTTTCTTCCAACAGCAAGTCGTGGCTAGGGACCAGATATTGAGGACAGTGTTAGTGCGGAAGCAATTCAATGTCCAATTCAGATTAGTTTGCCATCGTTGCGAACGACTAATAGCACGGTGGATTGTTTTAGTGAAGTTGAATGCAGTGTTAATATATGTAAATTACCTGCTAATAAGTTGAATGTAGTGTTAATATCTTTAAATTACCTGCTACGTCGGCCAACATAAGTTGACGATCGGACTTCTTTATGTTGTTCAGCACAACTGCCTAATTTTGGCGATCTGAACGTTCGGCATCATTTGTTCATGTACGACCGTATTTAAAGTGAGCATAAGACCCCTCAACCGTTATTTTCAAAAGTGAAAAGCTCGGATGTGAAGTATAAATATATTGATTTGCTTAAACAAGATGTGTTCATGCTGAAGATCATGTTTTCTCATCAGAAAGAAATGCCTTATTTTTCAATTGTTTTTTTTCTTTTAAATAATAGCTTTACTTAAATAATCGCAGTTTTTGAACAACTAATCAAATTGGGCTTTAATTTGAACAGGTAGCATTTGAAAGTAAATACACAGATTGTTATTACTGGCGCCATCTATATATTTGATCTGGAATTCATTTTGAGATATTCTATTGATTGATTTTGTAATTAAAGACGGCTTTGTTGTCATAAGGCAAGAAGCACTCTCATGATATTGTGTGGCACAGATGATAGTTCTCGTAAAGCAGCTATGTTCATTGTAGTTCCGTGAAGTTTTACGGGCAGAGAGTTTAGAATTAAAAAGGGAAACCGTACTCTTTGGTTGTAGTAATTGTAAAGTCTTTACGAACAAATTAAGAAAATAATCGCCTAAAATAATCGCCTAAAATAATCGCCTAGATAATCGTCTAAAATAATCGCCTAAAATAATCGCCTAAAATAATCGCCTAGATAATCGTCTAAAATAATCGCCTAAAATAATCGTCTAAAATAATCGCCTAAAATAATCGCCTAGATAATCGTCTAAAATAATCGCCTAAAATAATCGTCTAAAATAATCGCCTAAAATAATCGCCTAAAATAATCGCCTAAATAATCGTCTAAAATAATCGTCTAAAATAATCGCCTAAAATAATCGCCTAAAATAATCGCCTAGATAATCGTCTAAAATAATCGCCTAAAATAATCGTCTAAAATAATCGTCTAGATAATCGTCTAAAATAATCGCCTAAAATAATCGTCTAAAATAATCGTCTAAAATAATCACCTAAAATAATCGTCTAAAATAATCGCCTAAAATAATCGCCTAAAATAATCGCCTAAAATAATCGCCTAAAATAATCGTCTAAAATAATCGCCTAAAATAATCGCCTAAAATAATCGCCTAGATAATCGTCTAAAATAATCGCCTAAAATAATCGTCTAAAATAATCGTCTAAAATAATCGCCTAAATAATCGTCTAAAATAATCGCCTAAAATAATCGCCTAAAATAATCGCCTAAAATAATCGTCTAAAATAATCGCCTAAAATAATCGCCTAAAATAATCGCCTAAATAATCGTCTAAAATAATCGCCTAAAATAATCGCCTAAAATAATCGTCTAAATAATCGCCTAAAATAATCGCCTAAAAAATCGCCTAAATTAATCACCTAAAATAATCGTCTAAAATAATCGTCTAAAATAATCACCTAAAATAATCGCCTAAAAAATCGCTTAAAATAATCGTCTAAAATAATCGTCTAAAATAATCGCCTTAAATAATCGCCTAAAATAATCGCCTAAAATAATCACCTAAAATAATCGTCTAAAATAATCGTCTAAAATAATCACCTAAAATAATCACCTAAAATAATCGCCTAAAATAATCGCCTAAAATAATCGTCTAAAATAATCGTCTAAAATAATCACCTAAAATAACTGGCTAAAATAATCGCCTAAAATAATCGACTATATTGTTGAAAGAAGTAACGCCGCTTATGAACAACAATGAATACCATCATCTATATGAAATAAGTGGACGTACTTATATTATCCGATTATCACATTTAATTACAAAGATTTAGAGAATTGAAAACGTCCGTGATACATATGGAGCATACATTACTTTATATGATTTTTACACAAAAAACATAATTAGAAATATAACAAACAATTATAATTAATCCGAAGAATTATGTGTTGTTAACAATGTGTGCTTTAATATATTATATATAAATGTAGATGACTATATTATACTTGTTGCATGGGACGGTATATAAGCCGGAATGGGATGTGGGTTTTTTTTCTGGAAATGTTTTGCTGTGTTTAATGTTTGTTTTATGGTTTGTGACGTGGTTTGTACTAACTATTAGAATGCCTTGTTTGTTAAGTGTGTTGCAGATAGATGTGTTATTGGAATGCGTGAGTACTGAAGGGGTCTGTCTATGAGACAGGTGTTTGGTGTTTGATGTTTTTGTGCGTTGTTTTTGGAGAATATTTTAAAGGATTTCTTCTGGTCATTTAGTATAAAATGTGCGTGGTATAGCAGTGTTTTAAGGAATTAATGATGTGTTTGATTTCAACATTTGGCATCAAATTTACGTGGACTAAACGCAACGTGAATTGAAAAAAGGTTGCGCGAACACAAAAGGGACATAAAAACAATAACTCTCACAGTACACATTTTTCCCATGTATTAGAGCACGATCATGCTTTCAAATTTGAACAGGCCAAAATCACCAAAAACATTTACAATACATTCGGCGAAGACTACTCGAAACAGCACTGATCACAGCCGCCAACATCATCAGACTACGAAATGGCTTCTACAATCTATCCTCCTTAATAACCGTAATAGTCCTGACGAAGAAAACTAAACCTATATCATGGCTAACCTTTCTTTTCTTCGTTCTCAATTGTACTTATATATAAACCCCCGAATACACACCACCGTACTATCTTCTCCTCACATGCATTTTAATTCACTACGAATCTAAACCACTTAACCTCAAATAACAGCCTTACAAATGATCACAATCAAGACATCCTCACACATATTTAGATATTTAAACCCATTTTGCCCTCAATATAATTTCAAACCATCCACAGCCTACACAAAACTACCTTTTTCTCGCCAAAATTAATCTCACTTTTCTCCTCTTTCTTTTCCTTCCCATTATTTCATGTTCATAGAACATTTCAACGCATTCCTTCTAACTCACTTATATTCAAACATTCCTGACATGACAGCTGGTCAATACTCCTACACTCCAAAAATTTCAAACCACACCACAACAAAATCTCCCCTTTCCTCCTCACCCATCTCACTCTTTCGACTACTTCTTTCACACTCTTACCCACCAACCCCGCCTACTTTCTAATTATTTTCAGTTCTTAAAATCTTTTTCTAAAACTATGATACTACCTACAAACCAAATACAAGAGTTACCTCTTCCCTCCTCTTTTCCCAGCCCCTCACAATCCATGGTACACCTCACCACGACAAAACCTCAGCACCTCCTCCCCTCTCTCCCACTCTAAGACAAATTATATCACACTCCCACTCCTCCCTTTTTCACTCACAGCTGTCCACATTCATAAAACTCTCTGTCACTGACTGATTCTCTAAGGCTGGACCTTGGTCCAGCGCTCTTAGTAGCAACGGCTACTACTTTTTCTCATCAACCCATCATGTCAACCCAATATTTAGATGTACTTGCATAACATCCCGAGAAAGTCTTACAAAAAAGACGAAACGTTGATGAATATATAAAAAAATATCTCTTGTTTTTCTTTATTTATTTCCCATATATATATATATATATATATATATATATATAGTCTAAAGAAGCTTTGAGTTATTTTAAACAAAAAGACAAAAAAAGGAAAATGCAGTTTAAATTCCCACAGAAACTAACTAAATCCAAAATAGTGCAGACTTAACATTCGTTGGAAAATTCATAAAAAAATCAAATATATAATAGTAAGTAAATAAAATAAAAAGGGGGATTGAGTATCTAACGGTGAAACAAAAACAGGAGACCTTAACGTAAGCATCGAATATTAACACGGAGATCATCAGCTGTTTACCATGTAACTGTTTCGGATATTTAAAAACAGGACAGTTATATGCATGGCTCTCCACTGGTACAGATCAAACTACCATTTCCCCAATCAAGTGTCGAAATAATTCAGCTTAAAATGTTACTTATATATACATAAATAAATAATAATAATAATCAAAACAATAATAATAATAATAATAATATACTACACTTAAGACTACCGTGCGATATGGTAATTTGCATATCAAATAAAATTATTTATAACAATAGTAATACTAGTAATAATAATAATAATAATAATAATAATAATAATAATAATAATAATAATAATAATAATAAAAATAAAATACTATCTAAACACTACACCAAAAAATCATTCTGCGATATGGTAGCTAGAAATAAAATTATATAGGAATTAAAGTTGCATTAAAAAAAAAGCTATAGTACCTTAGGTACCAGAAAGGCAAATAGATAAGAGGAAGGAAACCTAGCCATACACATCTAAATACCTAAAATATAGTCTAAAGAAATGTTGAGTTATTTTATATATATATATATATGTATATATATATGGCTATATATATAGATATATATTTAGCTATATTTATGTATATATATATATAATATGCCTATATATATATATAGCTATATATATATGCCTATATATATATACATATATATAGCTATATATATGCATATATATAATATGCCTATATATATCGATATATATATAGCTATATATA
>OY744546.1:67816802-67959302 GCA_963556195.1 Sepiola atlantica
AATCCCAGTAAACGTTAAGGTAATCACCTGATTTCGGGGCAGGTTTTTCTGGCGACATTTTCAAGCAGAAAAGGCGTGTACAGGGACTGCCCTCAACCGGGTGCAGCATGTACCGTTATGCTGATCTAGCGGAACGAGTTGGCAGTCTATTTGTCTATGTATCGATATATGGGTACTTATCTGTCCGTCTGTCTGTCTCTTTCTCTCTCTCTCTCTCACTTGCCCACGTGTATACATCTAATCTGTCTCTACGATGTTTTCTGTGACTGCTTCTTTCTTTTTCTAACAAACGAATTGGACTAAACGGTGTATAACGGTTTGTACAATCATCGGTAACTAGAATACAACATCACGACCACTTGAAGAAAGTAAAATTCCAGAATAATGAATAAGTCAATGATTATCTCGATCGTTCTTAGTGAAGGAAAGAATGTGTTATTGTTCCGTGGAATTAACTCGTATGTGTGTATAAATACATACATACATATACACACAAATACCTATAAAGTCACAACTATATTTGTAAGTGTCGCCTACTAGACTAAATGTGATGCCTTATAATTATTATTTTATAATATTATTATTGTGTTTTTATAAACAATAGCCTAAGATTTGAGATGTCTAATTTCGTTGAGTTAATTGCGAGTAACTTTATGATTAATTATTTTCATAACGAATACAGAAACAACAGATCTTGATATAAACATTCGTTTTTGTTTTATTGGAATCCGTTTGTCTCACGAGACAATGCAGTTATCCGCCTCCGATTAGTTCGTTGCAAAATTTCAGCGTCTGCTGTTACTGTGCAAGCCTACGCCGAATTCAAAAGCTCTTGTGCAGTTGCCACAGACGTAGGTGGTGTCTGGTTGCGAGAGCTATATTGCAGTCCTCGGCCTCTGTGATCTCTCTCTCTTTCTCAACTGCTGGTATCTCTACTCCTCTCCTCTGCTCTCATTTCCTCTCCTTTTCTCTCAATTCCTCTCCTCTCAATTCCTCTCCTTTTCTTTCCTCTCATTACCTCTCCTCTCTTCTCCTCTCCTCTCATTTCCTCTTATTTCCTTTCCTCTCATTTCCTCTCCTCTCCTCTCCTCTCAATTCCTCTCCTTTCCTTTCCTCTCATTTCCTCTCCTCTCCTCTTCTTTCAATTCCTCTCCTCTCAATTCCTCTCCTTTCCTTTCCTCTCATTTTCTCTCATTTCCTCTCCTCTTCTCTCCTGTCCTCTTCTCTCCTGTCCTCTTCTCTCCTCTCATTTCCTCTCCTTTCCTTTCCTCTCATTTCCTCTCCTCTCCTCTCAATTCCTCTCCTTTTCTTTCCTCTCATTACCTCTCCTCTCTTCTCCTCTCCTCTCATTTCCTCTCCTTTCCTTTCCTCTCATTTCCTCTCCTCTCCTCTTCTCTCAATTCCTCTCCTCTCAATTCCTCTCCTTTTCTTTCCTCTCATTACCTCGCCTCTCTTCTCCTCTCCTCTCATTTCCTCTCATTTCCTTTCCTCTTATTTCCTCTCCTCTCCTCTCCTCTCAATTCCTCTCCTTTCCTTTCCTCTCATTTCCTCTCCTCTTCTCTTCTCTCAATTCCTCTCCTCTCAATTCCTCTTCTTTCCTTTCCTCTCATTTTCTCTCATTTCCTCTCCTCTTCTCTCCTGTCCTCTTCTCTCCTCTCATTTCCTCTCCTTTCCTTTCCTCTCATTTCCTCTCCTCTCCTCTCAATTCCTCTCCTTTTCTTTCCTCTCATTACCTCTCCTCTCTTCTCCTCTCCTCTCATTTCCTCTCCTTTCCTTTCCTCTCATTTCCTCTCCTCTCCTCTCCTCTCCTCTCAATTCCTCTCCTTTCCTTTCCTCTCATTTCCTCTCCTCTCCTCTTCTCTCAATTCCTCTCCTTTCCTTTCCTCTCATTTCCTCTCCTCTCCTCTTCTCTCAATTCCTCTCCTCCCAATTCCTCTCCTGTCCTTTCAACTCATTTCCTCTCCTCTCCTCTCCTCACTCATCTTGCAGCATGCCTTTGCAGCTCTTCTCCAGAAACTGAGATCTTCAGCGACGGACTCCCAGCCTGTTGGGTCGATGCCACCTGTCCTCATGCATCGCATGCAGACATCCTTGTAGCGTTAGGAAGTAATTAACTGTAAAAGAAATAACGTATTAAGTGTTAAGTGGTTGTATGTTCGTACGTAAATTGAAACGTTTGATTGGTTGGCGAAAAAGAAATAACGTATGAAGTGTTAAAAAATAAATTATTGTAAAGAAATTGTTGGCATCTGTCTGTCTCAGCAGACAATTGACTTTTTCGTCTCAGATTTGTTCGTTGCCGAATTGCAGCGTCAGCTGTGACTGTTCAAGTCTATACTGGATCCACAGACTCTGTTGCAGTTGCCACATATATAGGCTGTGTCTGCTGTTCGTGCTTTCACCTCTCCTCCCTCCTCTTGGCGAACGCCTTTAAAGCTATTCTCTTGCTGCGGTTGTCAGTGACGGAATCCCAACATATTGGGAAACCTGCCATCATGGTTTGCTTGCATACATTTTTATAGCGAATGCTTGTATAGCACAAGTTTTGAGCTCGCCATTAAGAATACCCTTCAAGATTTACCTAGATTTCGCTTTTTCGGCATACGTAAATCACACATCTTGGATCATATTGAGTAAACAACATTCTACTGAAAGAATAAACGGATTTAAATGATTCATGCATTGCTATAGTTTTTTCTCAATATGTATGCTCGTATGTATCCCTGGTAAAAAATTGTGTTGGATCTCAAACAGGTTCCATCCGTAATGGATACAAAATAAAATATCCATAGACTAAACTCTGTTGATAAAATAAATTATATATCAACTTCGATAGTCTGTAAAATTAATTATCCACTATTTAATCAAAGATGACAGATCAATATTTGTATCATGATGTAATATGCATTATTTTGTTCAGACAGTAAAAACTAAGAATATAATAATCTTTGAATTTCCATTATCTTACAAAGAAACCGTTGACTATGAACCAGAAAAGTTACTTCAGTTGTTACTTCGGTCCTGCTCGCTGGATCTACTTTGAACTGACTACAAATAATTACTTAATTACTTTTTTCTGTCCGGCTAAATCTGACCTTTCGCTTGGTATGTGTTGGTTCTCTCTATAATATACTGACGAGAAGCATCTATGCTTCGATCGACTAAGCAGAATAAATTATTAGGTTTCTGCATCATGTCTTTTGAACATGGTGTATTTTGGAATGCATGTAAACTATGTTTAAACTTATTCGACTAATATGAAATACGCATTTAAGTCTTTCTCAAGATATAGGCATACATTTATCGTCTACCGATATCTCAGAACAAAATCAGTTAAAAATAATAGTATTTCTATTTGCAGAGTGGCAAAGCATCATGTGAGATATCAAATAGAGTCGACCCGTAATGAATATGCAATGGTTTGATGCAACAAGTCCGGTCTTAAAAGTAAGCCACGACTACTTTTTAAAGTTTTTTCATCTGTGCACTATATTTTGAATTAAAATGTAAACTTTGATTAAATTATTTATTTTCATTTATATATTACTGGTAATATATATTTTATATGAGCATATATAAATCTCAAAACGTAAGTGAAATATGCTATATCAATTCTATTGTGTATTTAATTTTATTTGATAAACCACTTTGTAGAAAACAAAGTTGACTCGTAATGGCTCAGCAATTCCTGTCGTAAATGTCAGAAATGAATTCATATATACGTAGAAATATTCCAATTATATACGCATGTAATTTTAATGTTAATAATACTTTTCGTATGTGGTTAGTTTCAAGCATCATCCAATCATGTAATAAGAATGTTCATCAACCAATAGAAAAGCTTATTATTCTTTTACTTTGGATTGTTTTGTTTTTGTTTTTTTCTTAATGATGACTCATTTGCATATATGTAAAAATAGAAGCTAATCTGATCTGCGGGCTGCTCTCAGTTGTATTCTGCAAGCATCATTGAAGGGCGAGATGGCTATGAATACAATATACCGTTGAAATGCACTGCAACCTTCATCATCTTAAACCTTGTACATGTTTATCTATAGCGCTATGTATTGGTACTAGTTTATGCTACCTGTCTATCTTCCAACTTTAACGGGCTCAACCAGATAATTACAACCGCACTAGACACTGCCCGCCTAGATATATGTTCCACTGTCTGTTTATGGATGTACACTAATAACTGGGTGTGTTTTCTGTCTGGTTTATTGTTGTGGGTGAACCTACCTACCCTTTAATAACTAAATGGTAGCAACCGGCTACCATAAATACCGGCTTTTGTCGGGAGAACATGGGTACCACATTTTGACACTAGCACTGCCAACACTGAATTGTGTATAATTTCTCTGTTCAATACAATTCATTATTATTATCTCTAAACCTGCTGTTCTTTTATTTCATTGTTGGTACTCCTAAACGGGTCCACAATATATATATATATATATATATATATATATATATATATATATATATATATATATGTGTATGTATATATATATATATAAAGAGAGAGAGAGAGAGACAGATAAGATAACCTAGATATTTGTATGGGTTTTTTCACAGACATGACATATATATATATATATATATATATATATATATATATATATATATATATATATATATATATATATATATATAGTAAGTTTCTGAAAGGCTGTGGGCAATGCAAATTCCGGGTAAGATGCATCTTACCCGGAATTTGCATTGCCCACAGCCTTTCAAAACCTTTTACTACTACTATACCCACAACACTTATAATACTGACGGAACGGTTATTGTTAGCTCACTTTAGTTAAGCACTGTGGTGCTCTGTCAATCCCGGTTGAGTGACCACTTCCAATATCGCGGGCCGTATGCTGTAGGGCGGCGACAATTCCCTGTCTTAAAACTGCAATAACTAATGTCGGTTAACTTATTATGATATACATGTTACTTGGGATAGCTTTCAAATTATATATTACTAAGCACCATTCTGTCTTTTGAAGAAACTGGCTCAATCATCCTAAGGAATACTATACCAGACATTATGTTACCATTTCGTCTTTCGTATTAAAAGAATCAGATAATTTTCAGGAGATCTCACGTACAAATTTATAGAACATAAAATTATTCTGTAAATAAATGTCTGTATTTAAAAAAAAATTCATGTAGGTGTACGATAGAGATGGATGAACTATTGCAATAAAAACATGTCTAATCAACTACGATATTGATATTTAAGTAACCATGGGGAAAATCCGTAGTAGAGTTAATGGATTTACAAGAATATAAAACCTTCATGAGTCAAAGTTAAAACACCTGGAACGTCCGATTTACAATGGTAAGCGTCAACTTTGCCACACAGAGTAATTATAATACTTGCATTGTCAATCTTTTGATGCGCCATCAGGCATTGCGCTGCGCGTAACTGCCAACATTCTCGGTCAATAATCTTTCGTTAGTAGCGGCACTTGCACATATTCTCAGCAACAGCTGGAAATCAGGCACAATTGTCTTTCAATGATGAAAATTTATTAAAATGGATTTTCTCCGACAGAAACGGCATAATAGTTGAAGAGATGCCTCCCCCAAAGTGTTGTATAATTAAGTACATTCGACAAAGGTAATACATTATCATAGGAAATTAGATTAGCCGTCTTAGCACGGAAGAATCGAGTTTGCTGAACATAAAAGATTTGCGCCATATATTATCCATACCCGTATTTGCAAATTAATATATAATGCTACTAAAGCTTGTGCCAAACATCCTCATTTCAAATTCAATTACAGGATTGTTATTTAGTAAAATGTTGAAAATATAATGCTCAAGAGTAAGGACTCTAAATAAGACATTGAAATCCAGTTAGGGTTAGGGTTAGGGTGAGAGTTAGGGTTAGGGTAAGGGTTAAGGTTAGGGTTTGGGTAAGGGTTAGGGTTAGGGTTAGGGTTAGGGTAAGGGTTAGGGGCAAGGTTAGGGTTAGGGTAAGGGTAAGGGTTAGGGTTAAGGTTAGGGTTAGGGTTAGGGTTAGGGTTAGGGGTAAGGGTTAGGGTTAGTGTTAGGGTTAGGGGTTAGGGTTATAATAACACTTAATCTCTATAGGATACATAGATATCAGAGTATTCATTAAATATTCTCCTTTTTTCTCAAAGCTTGAGTTAGTAAAACATGAGAGAACATTACTCTCATTAGCCCTACTTGAACACTTAACAATGTTATAGTTTATTTATATTATGGCTTTTTCATTGTTTGTCTGGATTCCAGGACAACAATTTATCTAGTCTGGTGGAGTATCTAGCCTAGTCGTTTTACTGAACGGAACATCACTTTAAGAAAGTGAACCATTTGTTCGTATAAGCCAGTGTATAGCTGTGTCGAGGGTATATTACTTGGTCTTGGAATACTATGTTATTTTAAATATTTAGTCAGTGTTTACTTGTAGGATGGAGTATCCTCATGTCAGGTAGTCCTGATAAACCGTTATGCAGAGAGATTGACCACATTAACGCCTGATGTCTTGTAGAAATACTAAATCTCTCAGTGTGAGGTGAATCAGCTGACGTGCGGTTAAAATAGAAGGTGATTGTTGTTCGCACCGAATTATTTTCTGCGAGTAAAATCAACTGCGTGAAAATATGGTTTCAGTTAAGGCTGTCAAAATTGCCAGATATCTTGTATTAAAAAGATCACAGCCGGTGAAACTCCGTGCAAAACAGATCTATGTTAAGAACGCGTAAATATACGTCGACGACGGGAAGCAGCTTTTACTTGTTTCATTACTATAAAATATAATGAAAAATAACTGAAAAGCCCCCCCCCCGATGAAATATGCCCCATGGACCCCTAAGAGGTGGGTTTATAGATTCGGGAATACTCCCATCATCTTACTCTGTGAATTTTACATAAGAATACACTTTTATATGTTATGTATAAAAATATGTTGAATTAAAATAAGTTTTGAAGAGAAAAACAAATGCAAAACCTATAACGATGACGTCATATACCTATTACTGTGACGTCACGTGCACCAGAATAAGTTGGTTGAGAACAAAATTATTATTGCATAATTACATTGGCTGATTTCCAAATTACTACTGAATAACATTAGAAAAGTTTGAAAAAACCAGACCCGCTGCCGAAGACTGGCCCCGTTGACCCCCAGCAACATGTTTTTTTTTTGTTGTAATTTTGAGATATTATGATCCCAGGTGTTGTACGGTGCTGAAGATGTCAACTTTTTGACATGTCGCCGCGTAGTTTTTGAGGAGAAGCTGGCCATACAAACAGACAGACAAACAAACAGACATACAGACAAGTGCCCTTTATAGAGGAGAAGATTAGATTGTTTATTATTTAGTGTATTCCATTCCATGTAAATGTGGACAAAGAAAATTAAATCTGTACCTGTCTTCTATTAAACGTGAAGCTAGGAGAAAACCCGAAAGCAGTAATGCATAGAGAAATTGATTAAGCGGATATAGATAACAAGCTATCGAGTAAAAGGAAACAAATCTGCCTCTGTCGAAGTAAACATAATCTATCGCAAGGAGATACGGTTTAGGGTTAGACGACTTGAAAAATCAGCGCATATGTTTGGCTTTCTTGCCGAATGTATGCCGCTATTTACGTTGACTTTAATGTGGAGAATTTAATGCACTACAAAAATAAAAAAATGGCCATATAAGACTGGTCTCTCTATCACTGTCTCTCCATCACTTTCTCTATCTTTCTCTTTCTCACTCTTTATCTCTTTCTCTTTTATTCTCTCTCTCCCTCTCTCTTTTTTTCTATCTCAATATATGCATATATATATATATATATATATAAATATATATATATATTTATTATATATATATATGTATATATGTATATATATATGTATTTATGTGTATGTATATATATGTATATATATATATGTATATATATATATGTATATATATGTATATATATGTATATATATACATTGATATATATATATATGTGTGTGTATATATGTATATATATAGCAACACATTCATACGGACCAAAACTTAGGTTTAGTATACGGAACGCTTATGTTTTTGTCTTTTAAGGGAAGTGGGGTCTGATCAACTCTGCTGGGAAGCCATGAAATTAAATTCTGTCTTGTTTTTAAATTCCCGAAACAGTTCTTGATGGTAAACGACTGATGATCACTTAAATAATGTTAGAAGCAAACTAATATAATAACTGTAAAAGTTAAATTGACTTACATGAGTGATTTTCCACTGAACAATATGGGACTTAAGGTTTTTTTTTAAATTTTTAATATAGTTTTAATGGTTGAGAAACTTCCAAGACTATATATATATATATATATATATATATATATATATATATATATATATATATATATAGTGTGTAGATTTCAATTTTGTGTTGAGAATCTGAATTACAGAGCTCAATGTAATTTAAACAGAGCAAAACAGAATTATAAAAAGAAAAACTATACACACACGTGGTTGTTTATACATCTGAGGAGACCTAATTAAAGGGGTCGAAATAAGTTATAATGTGTACAACCTTAATGTGTGTATAGTTTTTCTTTTTATAATTATATATATATATATATATATATATATATATATATATATATATATATATATAAATCATAATAGATTTACAATATGCATCATTTCTTTCAGAAATAATGTTTCTGGGGTTATGTTAAAGCTTTATTTTTAAATAAATTACGGTGACAGACTGTTGATGGCATCTTCATTAATAACTGACAGATTCCGAAGAGATGCGTGATGTGCTCAGTCGACCGTTTGATCATGTTCTCTAGATATTCATGAATGTTCAATAGACGAAAAAACTTGCCTGAATAAGTGCTACATTATTTTTTGCATACGTTTTACATCCTGTTTTAAGTATCTTACGACGATTGCTTATGTGTTTTACGCTGGACTGTAGTTTCGATTTCGCAGTCGTAAACGGGTTCTGTAAAGCTTCACTGTCTGATATTAATACGACGGTCAGGATTCAAAAAAAAAAATCTTAAATAGTTTCTGCCTTACAAATACCACCATATTATACTTTGTTTTAAGTATTTACATATTTTAATATTCGATTTTTCGGATAGAGTCGAAGAATGTTCTCGGAATTGATTAGCTGCGCTAGTGTGAATGTAAACGTGCATTAATTTGAAGAGATTTCAGTAAATTTATTGTCGTGCACTCGGCATTTCCCGGACCTCATTAACGATCCCTATGCGCACTTACACAATGCATCTAAGTCCTTATATAGTTTTTTTTATAATGTTCAAGTTCTCAATCAAATAAAATAAAGTGAGATATAATATTTCGTTTTTCTGTATATCACACGCGGACTGGGACTGTTCGATAATATTATACTGACTTTAATCACAATTAAATATTTTTCTCGAATACTGAAGGTAATGTAGTTTTAGAATTCTAAAACAATGCATTAGTTCGTGGGCAAACAAACAAACAAACAAATACGATCTATTACTTTATACATAGACCTAGAGTGAATGTATGTGAGTGTCTGACCGAGACAAAGAGGAAGATGGAGAGGTAATGGTGACATAGATAAATGATGAAGAGAAAAAGATGATAGAAAAATAAACGCCCATTTTCGGATTTTTTCAGATTCCTTGGTCTTAGCTTGATTACACCTTCAAGCGTTTTTACTTGATTTGTTCATCATGAGTTGCGGACAAATACTTAATTGTCTATGTCTTACATAACTCATTAACGAAGGAAAATTAAGTGCACTTCGTGATTTATACTGTAAAACGTTTGTTCTTTCGACAGGCTTTGTCTATTATACTACTTGATGTTCAAAGTAACATCATAAGAAAGGACTGAAAGTGATATAGTAAGTGAGAAAGTATGTGTGCGAGAGAGAAAGAGAGAGGTATACTCTCTGACAATATGTCTTAGTGCAAATAATATCATTATATATCAACCTCTTAAATTATAGCTAACACACATCTCTACTCAGACGAGACGTCTAAGTTCTCAAGAGTCACAAAATAAATTATATATATGTGTTATCTAAAATAATAACGGCACAACTGAATTCGATCTCATGTAATCGAGGTACATTTTTTTTCGATCGTCTCCCGGAGTAAATTTTGCTTGAATTTAAGGCGTATACAACCACACAACAGGACATTTTTAAATAGTTTTAAAACAAAGGTGTATTCAAAAGACAGAACATAAATCTGCAATAGTGAAAAGAGAGAGAGAAAGAGAAAGATAGACATATATATGTATATATATATTGTTGTGAAGTTGTTCTACAGTAAATAATAAATAAAGGAAGTCAAGTCGAGGGTTGGTTTAACAAGTGTATTAACAAAGTAAGAAAGTGACTAGCTCTTGGCTAGACAGTTACAAAGCTGTTTTGTCTTCTGGTGTCTCGCACTATTTATAGTGACAACCGGTGTTGTTTCTCTTGTGTAAGAACGGCCGGTGTAACATATATATATATATAGAGAGAGAGAGATAGAGAGTAAATGAAAGATAGAGAGAGAAATACATAGATCGGAGGAAGAGTAATAATATGCTTACAATAGTTCCTACACGTGTGCTGTAACAGGTTGGGCAGCACGCGTAAAACACGTCTTCTCTCATTCGAGTATCGTCGGCTAAAATAACACAAGAGGTCCCACCGGAAGTCAAATGATTTTCATAACTTTTGCTTGGTATAACTCTCTGACTCCTATCACTCATAGATGTCCGTTACACTCAACACGTGGCATATGATCACTGATCATACTTATTCGTACTTGTTAAACATCTGACTTCACCAATTCTATCGTTAGCTGCGTTATATTAGTATTATCTACATAATAATAATTTTCATTACTAAGATACGACTTTAAAAATTGATCATTAATAATTGATGAACATAAATAGATACCTGAAATTTCCATGAAGTTAGGTTTATAGCTCAATAGTGTATACATTACTACAGCTCAAATTACGAATATAGTTATTTTATAACTGTTCCGAATTTGGTTCGAAAAATATTATTTCAAATAATTGTTTCTGCCTATTCTAAAATACTTTAATATATATATATATATATATATATATATATATATATATATATATATATATATATATATATATATATATATATATATGTTTATATACAGCTACCAAATATTGACAATAATAAATCGTATCTTAGTGTAGGAAATCACACTTTGCATAAATATATATATATATATATATATATATATATATATATATATATATATATATATATATATATATATATATATGGGTCTATCTTCGGGAGGATGAGGTAAATCAGGTATAGGCCATGTGTTAGTATGCATACAAGGTTTTGGCTGGAAGTAGGTACTAAGTACGAAACTAGATATCTAGACATTAGTTGTCTATTATATTTCACAATCTTTGCCTGTAACTGAAGATGCTTACTGGATATACATATCTATATATATATATATATATATATATATATATATATATATACAAGTATCATTAAAAAATAACGGACATCTTGTGTCTGGATATTTTTTCTATGATCCTTTCCGTTTTTCTGATTAGGTTCTTAGTTTCAGACGGAAACTGGCTAGTAAAATTTAATCTTGTTAATAGCTAGTTTTTCTGTTTTAATGTATAGGGCTTCGAGTATAAACAGCATTTCTGCCCCCGTTCGCATATCCGTAAACTTCTAGTAGATAACACAAAAATCATCGCACAAAATACTAATACACTTAAACTCCACATACTCGAAGCCCTATACATAAAAAAAGGAAAAAACAGCTATTAACAAGATTAATTATACTATTATTACTAATATACTCAAATGCCTATAAATATAAATTTAAATTAAACACAGTCCTTTATTTTTCCCGCCTAAATAGAATATATATTCACCCATAGGTCTATGCCTGGTTAACATTACTCCACTGACGATAGACCTGGAAGGGTCCGAAAGCGCTTTGGAAAGCTTTGGCAATTTTATCAGCCAGTTTCCGTCTGAAACTAAGAACCTAATTAGAAAAACGGAAAGGATCATAGAAAAAATATCCAGACACAAGATGTCCGTTATTTTTAATGATACTTGTATAAGAGCAAAGATGCTGCCAAGATACATATATATATATATATATATATACATATATATATGTATATATATATATATATATATAAACATATATATATATAAATCTCCCTCTCTCTCTCTCTCTCTCTCTCTCTCTCTCTCTCTATATATATATATATATATATATATATATATATATATATATATATATATATATCTAAATAGCTCTATATATAAATATAAATATATATATAAATATATATATATATAAATTAATACATATATATATAAATTAATATATAAATATATATATATATATAGGTACAGAAATATAAATAGATATATACATATATATATATATAGGTACAGAAATATATATATATATATATATATATATAAATATAAATATACATATATATAAATATATATCTATATGTATATAAATATATATATAAAAAAATATATATACATAACTAGATATATATAAATATAAATATATATATATGAATATATATATATATATATACATACATACATACATACACTCACATACATAACTTTATATATATATATATATATATATATATATATATATATATATATATATAAATGATATTTGTTCGACGTAGTCAAATATTTCGAAAGGAAAAAAGCAACAACTGTATAAGTATGCGATGTCTAATGGGAATGATACTGATGCTTAATTGACGGAGATACAATTACATGAGAAAGTTTACTATAACTATATACTCGTCGGTTTGTACCTCAATATCCGTATGCCTAAAAGTACACACCTATATTATATTTACATATATAAACTAGCAAGGCTCCCATGAAGAACCCTGGTGTACATTAGGGCAGGTCGATTTTTCACTTTTTTTAGAAAATCAACGCTGCTACGGTGGCGAAAGCTGGGGTTTGGTGTTGTGAGAACTGATACCAAAAATTAGATTCCTAACTTTAAAACTTAACTGAGCATTTAGTTTTAAAGATCGGGTACGAAAATGTTCAGAAATACCTAATTTCCGCAAGATTTTGCTGACAAACTGACTTCAAAATTTTACTATTTCACTAATAAATCCAGATAAAATTGATATTTTTTGTTAGATACAATGAATAGAAAATATATTCAAACCAGAATTCTAAGTATGAATCACCACTAGTAAAATATGTCATTTTTTAACTGTATTCAATAAATGAGAACTGTAGAAATTGTACAAAATTACAAAAAAGGCTTTTACATTTTTGGTCATAATTACTTTTAAAAATATATAAATAAAAGTGTATTATACAATAATACTACTGGAAACAGATTATAGGAACAAATGTTTTAAATTTGAATTGTTCATTGAACAATGTGCTAAAACCTACTGCACCATATAAAATTATGGGTAAGCTTACTGTCTTCGAAATAAAAAAAAATAAAACAACACTTACTATATATGAAAACGCATCAGAATGAAATTCTCTACAAACCTGCATAGTTTAAGCATGTGAAAACCGAATTTAATTTCATTTGTTTTTGTCTTTCACCTGAAGTGTAAACGATTTTGAAAATACCCCCACATTGGATTGAGACAGTCACGAAAAGTAGCACCATGTTCTTGTTTTAACTGCTGACTCTTTTCTAGCTACGATAAATAATAATTAGTTTTGATACCGTTAATTTTGCTTTTTAAAGTATGCGATTCGATATATTTATTTAAATTTGTTTTGCATTGAAGTTATATTTTGTTTAGCTTATGTAATTTTTGTTGTGAGGACAATACTGTAAGTTTACCAAATTATGTTATAATAGAACTAAATTGTTCCCTGTAGTTTCCCTTCGAAGTAAATGAAGGTCTTATTTCGTGACACAATGTTTTGGTTATAATGTGCTTGTGCCTTGCTTCCTCTCCATATACAATTTGTGAAGCTTCAGTTGTTAACTTGACAGCTCTTTCCACGCCTTGTGAATGTGCAGGTAAACTTGGAAATTCCAATGTTGTTCCATTCATTGAAGCTTCTAGGAGTTCATTATTTGAAAACCTTTCTGCGAGTGCAGGTTCACAAACCCCACTTTGTGAGAGGTCAATCAAGGTTGACCAATGTGTGGCTTCAAAATTGATGGCAGTAATTTTCTTCAATCTTTTCTTTGGTGGTTCGCTACTTCTGAAACAAAACAAAAAATATTTATATTAGAAAATTTACCTGTACTTGTTATATTTTTTATGTAATTTTAATGAAAATTAAAATTATTCTTGTAAATTGACATAACTAATTAAGTATACATAAATGTTTACTTTCCTAATGGACAAGATCTTTTTTATGGCCTCTTCTCTCACCTCCAATTCATATGACTTCAACATCGACAACAGAATGTTTTCCGGAAGCAAAGCAAAAGCATTGTATCGTAAACTTTTTAATACAACATTCTGAATGTCGGTCGACTGTTGCTTGACTCTCTGGATCATATTGAAGATATACAATTGTTGGTTAAAAAATGTATTGTCCCTTTTGATCTCAAACCAACTAACTGCATATACTTCAATTATAAATTTTATAAGGGTGTGTAATTTATCCGAGAGTTCAGGTGGATAGGCACCTCTGGTCCACAAGCACATTAACCTGAAGGCTAAAGTCAGCCATCTTGATTGATTCAGAGGCCCAATCTTCCAGGCAGCAAATCTAGGGTTCATTTTCCCTGTAGAAATGCCTATAGCATATTCCCAAAGTAGTCGCTGGTCACCACTTAAATCATTCATTACCTCTGCAGTAAGATATAAATTATCCAGAGGACCACTAATACTATGAAATGCTACCTGGGGCAAATCCTGGTAATTAGTTCCACAAAGTTTCCCTAAAGGACCAGTGAAAGTGGTAGGGCTACTTGTAGTTCCATCAATTAACTTAAAGATGGCTCTAAATGGCAGTTGATTTTGATGAAGTGAACAGCCAATGGTATGTAACTTTCTGTTAATTTTTTTTCTCCAAAGCTATAACCATCCCGGTTTCACAACCAGTGTTTGTACTGGTATTGTCCACCAGAATTGCCTTAACGGTATTTACACTGTTGTACTCTTCTAGAACAGCAGCAACATCCTCTACTAGAAGAACACCAGTTGCACCAATGTTGGGTATTATTCTATGGGTGAACTATTTTCTTGCAGTTCCTATCTCTTTGGTAAATGTTAAGTCGCGCTCTGGTCCCTTGCTTTTCTTAATCATTTTTTCACCATTTTCCCCTGTAACTTCCTTGTAATACAAAGTGTCCTTATCAACTCTGCAATCAACTCCAATGCAGATAAGATGTTCATATTCCTGGACATGTTTTTGATGGCTGGTTACTTTCACTCTTGCCTTTTATCTATCTATTTTTGATTTATCTATAATAATGTATTTTAAATTAATGGTTGGATGAAGAAGGCCCATGTGTTGTAAGTCTAATAGAAAGGCATTAGCAAGGCAAGCCCCAAGGTTAGAAGAGATATCACCTCTAATCAGTTCCATAGAATATCTCGAGACTTTTAAAAGACTGTAAGGTCCCTAAGACTGTCTCCCTGGCTCAAAACTGTAATCGGTTGTTTCTTCACTGGAAGATGTCTGTGAAAAGATTTCTTATGTAGAGGAAGCAACATGTGAAGAATCTTGTTGCTGTCTTTCAATTTGCCTGTCTAATCTATCTGCTTCAGCTGAATCTTTTTTGTATTTTTTGACAGCATCTTTGTCAATAGGTTCAAGTTGGAAACTGCCTTTTGGTCCTGTTTTCTCTCTCTGATCTTTTAAATATTCTCTCTCTTCAATGGGAACCTGAAATGTCAAAATGTTTATGTGTTTAATAACAGATCTAGCATACATGACAAATATTAAGGAAAATATCACAATATTATTTACTAGAAAAAGAACGATTATCAGAAGTGAATTCATATTTTTCAATTAATTTAAATATTGAAAATTGGGGCATGAATTAGTTCAATTAAAAAAATTCAAACAAAAAAACAACCATAGAATTAATATTACCTTCTTGTTAGGAGGACAAGTGCAGACTATATGCCTTGTTTGGCAATTTTCTGTATTGCACTTTACAGCAAAGTCATCACATCTTAAGACAGGCAGTTTGCAGCAACATGAAGAAATATCAAATAACTTATCCAGCTGTTCCTTAATTATTTTCACTTTAGGTGCAGTAAGAGTTTTCCTGTTAATCAGTTTGGCCCTCTTGAAGCAAAATACATTCACCCTCTGCCCTATATAATATTCACTTAACAAAGGCAATTGTGGGTTCACTGCTTGCCAAATATTGATTATTTCCTTTGCGATCAATTTGGAAATATCATTATTTGAAAAGTGGGGATAGGTATTTTCAAGGAAATAACTAAACTGGATAACTTGTCGTAAAGTTGAGGGTTCCGTTTTATCCAAAGGACAAGGTGGACCACAAAATCTTTTGGAACTCTTACTGCGAGTTAAAACAAAACGTCCTTTTACAGACATTTTTATCTGAAAAAAAAAAGAAAATAAATGAACAAGTCTAAAACAGTTTGATTTATATCTTCTAGTTTCATATTAAAAACAAATGGCTGAAAATTATGGTAAGGAGTTTTGGTTAGCTTTAGTGATAGTCTGTTGGAGTTAGGGTTAGGCTGCATCTAAAAGTGTGGCTTAAAATGACAGGACTATTTAAACAGACTCAATACTGTTTGAGTTATGGTAAAATCCTTTTTTTACCCAATAATTTAGATTTTACAGTGGGGGATCACTTTCCCAAATACATTTAATGTAAAATGATCACCCAATTCATGACAATCACACTAAAAATAAAAATACTCTAAAATCTAAAATATTGGGTAAAAAAAACGGATTACTCTAGCGACATAATCGATAATTTTACACAGAAAATAAAATGGTCCGTAAAATAAAATAAAAAGTGGGTAATAACTTAAAATGCGCCAAAAATTATTTTTTTCTGATACAAAACTGAAACATTATGGTATTTTAATACAAACTTCATTGATAAAATTTAATTTGAAACACGGAAAAGAAAAATAGAACAAAAATAATTTACTTACCTAAAAAATGGAAATGTTTCTTGACGGAGAAAAACAAACGCGTTTGAAACGCTAGATACACTTAAAATATAAAATGATATAGATTAAACAAGCTTTTGTTCTTTCTATGTCAAATAATTAAGTTTCTTACATAAAAATACAAAATTAATAATTATTTTTACAATTAAAATCCAACAGCGGTCAATATTTCATACATTCGATATACAATAACGAACATGCATTTAAAACGGTGTAAATTTAAATAATACCCCCCAAAGAAAGTTCCAGCGTTACTATTAATAAAAGCATTATATTTATTTTATTTCATCATTAAAATGAAGGCATTTTTCCGTTTAATGGTGTTTTATTGATAATTAAATTAATTTGTTTTCTACTGAAAAATCACAAATCCTGAATTCCATGAGAGAAAAAAAATAAAGCAATCTTTTATCGGTAAACAGTAAACAGTAAAATACTAACAATCTCAATTTTGCCTTTCCAAGTGAATATTTTTCATTATTTATGATCCTTATTTATTTTTATTTGATTTATTGAGAATAATGTAAATAATTTAGTTGACAAAATCTTTATTAAATTATATTTACACATTTCTATTTCTCCAACAGTACGGAATGTTTTTATGGCGGGAAATATTTCACTGATTACCGAAAATACATGTGAAATCGCTAATTTTCAACCTTTAAAGTCGTTTCCTCAATTAACGGTAACGATTTGGGAAAAAATATTTTGTGTCGTTATTTATCATGCCAAACACCAACTATCATTGCCATCGCATAACCACGATTCCAAAATCGACCTGCCCTAGTGTACATGTAAAGCTGCACCAGTAATGTAATACTTAGTACAACCTCATTCAAATACATTTAAGGTTATTGTTACATATCTCATTAAGAAAACTGCTTTTAAGCGTTTAACTTTTCGCCGGATATAAAAATAAAATTAAGATTGTGATTATATATGCAATAAGGAAAACTTAAATATAGAGTATACATTATTTTTTACAGCTCTCCGCTTTTGTTTTTACTGTAACAGCGTAATAACGATTTATTCTGGGCTTAACCTCTATATTGATCTTTATGAATGATTTTCAAAATTATTCTGGAATAAAATATATACATTCGAAGGACGCAAATCATATCTATTTTATACTCATATATATATATATATATATATATATATATATATATATATATATACATCTATATATCTATATATCTATACATCTATCTAAATATATATATATATATATATACATCTATATATCTATATATCTATATATAAATATATATATATATATATATAATTATTTTAGGGGGAGTATCCAATTTTATTATCGCAAGCTTTAAGGAAAGACGAATTTGATCGTTCATGATTACACGTTAGTCAGGAGAAATCCAGCCGACCGGTTTCGTTCTCTCATAACATAGTCTGTATCGAGGGATTTACAAAAAGGCGTGAAAAGAGAGAATGAAGAAAAAAATGAATAGCGTTATGGTATATGCACAATGGAGAAGGAATCTTAGAGACTGATCACATCTAGTCCTAATAGACACTCCCTTTGTTTACAACGGAAGGGACGTTTTAGACGAACGTGGATCGTCTCCAAGATATGTAAATGGTATAATAAGTGAACATGACTGAGAATGATAAAGGAGTCTATGTAAAAATTTCTAGCTCACAGCGGGGTTTTAGTAAATGGTCTGTAATTGAAAGCTTTTAAAATCCCTCGATACAACATTTGTAAAGAGAAGGCCACACCTGTCGACGGGCTTTTCTTTCATTTTTATGATGAACTTTTTATCATGACCTATCAAATTCGTATTTCCTTCATGCTTGCGATAATATATATATATATATATATATATATATATATATATATATATATATATATATATATATATGTATATAATATGTATATATATATATATGTATATAATATGTATATATATATATATATATATATATATATATATATATATATATATATATATACAGGGTGTCCCAAAATAATGTATACACCCTTTGAATCGTTATAACTCGTTCAATTTACCGAGTTTGATTTGCAAACAAAATTGATAAAAGAGTAGAACAGTAAGATACACATTTAAAAATACTGAAAGTAAAATTAACAAAAACATAGAAAATTAACTTTTAATAAACGTAAAGGCTACAATGTTTAAAGCAAGAAACCTGAAGTAATTGCAAACAAATGGGAGTAGTAATTGTAGTAGAATGTGCTCAAATACCGGGGTAAATGTCGCAGGACGTTTGTAGGTACAATTCTTCACGTCTTCACTATATGGAAAGTGTATTGAGCAGAACGGGTTGGGGTTAGAATGAGGGTTCATTTTATGAACATTCTGAAATTACCCTAAGTAGCCTTTATCTTTGTTAAAAGTTAATTTTCTATGTTTTTGTTAATTTTACTGTCAGTATTTTTAAATGGATATTCTTACTCAATCTCGTTTATCAATCTTGCAAATAAAAATCAGTAAATTGAACGACTTATAACAATTCAAAGGGTGTATACATTATTTTGGGACACCCTGTATATATATAGTAATCCAGGTAGGGTAAAAATCCACAGGGTAGAAAGCCAATGGGAATTAAATCAGGCTGATAAAACCAAAATAATATATATATATATATATATATATATGTGTGTGTGTGTGTGTGTATAAATTAGTAGAAACAAAATGTATAATTACTTTACGACATAATTAATATTTTGTAACCATACTCCACAGAGTATAGTTAAAGAATATTAAGTATGTCATAAATGTTGGGTTTTACTGTGTTATAATATATACGCTCTGTCTAGCTTCAACAGTTAACCATTGAGCTCAATTTAACTTGCAGTATTTATTTGTATTCTGCATATCTGTAATCTACATGTTTAGATGAAAATGTAATCAATTAATGTTATAGTTATAGTTAATTAACAAAACTTTTCTTCAAAGTTTATATATTAAGGCAGAATTTTCTCTGTAATACAAAAGTACTTTCGACCCCACAGTTATGGCAGATTCATCAGCCAATTCCCACCCGATGCAAAGACCCTGATTCGACAAATGGAAAGGATCCCCACAAGAATATCCAGACATAAGTCGTGTATCATATTTAACAGAATTACGACTGTGATAGGACGATTTGCTGACGACACCACGCTCTACTCTTGTCATGTGGGCAAAAGCGACGCGCACATATCTGATTGAATGGCTGAATGCTTAGAAAATGACCTCCAGTCTGTAGTGGAATGGGGTCAAAAATGGATGGTAACTTTTAATGCCGCAAAGACAAAGATACTTTCCGTCAAATAACTACAAAAAACTTCTTAAAGCACCGATTTTGATAGCAAATAATACCCTACCTGAGAGTTCATCATTCAAAATCCTCGGAAAAACTTTCACAGATAACATGAATTGGAATAATTTCATTGAAGGCATTGCTAGGGCTGTTGCAAAGAAGGTGGGCTTCCTCTACCGTGCCATAAACGTTTCACACTTGACATCATCCTATATCTCTACAAAGCCACCATTCACCAATGCATGGAGTATTGTTGCCACATCTGTGCTGGGGTATCAAATCCTCGTCTCTCTCTCTCTCTCTCTCTCTCTCTCTCTCTCTCTCTCTCTCTCTTAGACAAGGTCCACAAAAGAGTTGCCAACTTGATAGGTAACTCACTCTCCACCAAGCTTAAGCCCCTGTGAAATCGCCGCAATGTTGCTTCATTGTGCCTGTTTTACAAGTACTTCAATGGATTGTGCTCTGATGAACATGCTGCTCTGGTACCCCCACAACGTAAATTCACTAGACCAACCCGACAATCTGCCAAAACAGATGCCGAAGTTTCTTTCCTCGTGCTGCGTGGCTCTGGAATCCCCTTCCTGCTCCCTGTTTTCCTGACGGTACTGTCATGCAGAAATTTAAAAACTAATGTAAATAGACATCCCACTGCGCAGCTCCTAATTCAAGTTGACCCCTCTCTAAAAAAACTTTTACCCTTTTTCTCAGTAGCCTTTTAAGTCTACAGTGGTGCCTTGCCTTGTTTTGGGTGAACTATGTTAATATATATATAATTAACTTGTTACAAATATCCGGGGGGTATGAATCCGAAGGAAGTTGAAACCGGGTTTATGAGGGTGCTCAATGAAAATTCAGAGCAATATATATTTTTTTGTTGAATATGTTTTGTCGCAACTAATTGAATAAAATCAACAAAAAAATATATTAATATATATATATATATATATATATATATATATATATATATATATATAAGTATACATTTTTATTTATACAAACATTATTGGTTACATATGTGCATACATGTTTCGGTTGTACTTTTCTTAGCAAAAGTACAACCGAAACATGTATGCACATATGTAACCAATAATGTTTGTATAAATAAAAAGTTATACTTATAAACAGCTCTACTTGGTATTGAGCACTTTTTATAAACACTTGAGTTTCTACGGATTTACATTTACAGAAACTAATACAATACAGTTACGATATATATATATATATATATATATATATATATATATATATATATATATATATATATATATATATATATATAATTGCCAATACATGCTGTAATTTGATTATAACGAAAGCATTTACAAAGGAAAAACAGACAGTTTTAATATTCCATAATGGCTATCGGTGCTTTACGTTATACCGAATTCCAATTACCCGCGGCCGGTTATTATTTAATTTATATGCCTATTAATTTGTGCGCCTCATTAGAATATATTACTTGGAACAAATAAATTACGCATCGATGTAGCATAAACTGACTTCTTACGCATGTCAGTCTGTCTAACGTAAATCGTTTATAGTCATAATAAACTACGAGTCTAATTAAGAATTATGTTGCCAGACTTGTTCTCGTCAGAGCTAAACGAGGTTCTGACTGATAGACGTTTGGAAATAATACAAAATGTAGCAATATACGCCAGGAAGGAAGTTAACGGATTTAAGACGAAGATCCTATTTACTTAGTAATAAAGGGTGATAGGAATGTACTACTTAAACATATATATATATATATATATATATATATATATAGTAGTAAGTTTTTGAAAGGCTGTGGGCAATGCAATTCCGGGTAAGATGCAAGTTGAAAGGAAAGGAACAAAAACAATAAAAATAAATCGAATACGATATAAGACTTACTATTTATTTTTCCTTTTTTTTCCTTTTTTTTTTTTTTTTCTTACATAACAGCAAGAGTGTTTTAGCTGTCCGGGTGATTAAAAATCACTATTTGATATTTCGGGAAAAGACATCCCTTTTTCAAAAATAATTAGACCAGAAGAAGAATAATATTTTATTCTTCTCCGACTGTGTAGAGAATAATACAAAACAAAATGGCTGCCAGATATAGACCGCAGCAAAAAACAGTTTCACAGGGAATATAAATTAAGTTAAGTTTTATTTTAATATTATGTTAAATATATGATTGGTGTTTAGAATATTAGTGTAATGTTGGTTAGGTGTATGGTGTTCGATAAACTGTTATTTTTGATAATATATATTGTATCATTTTTTTAATTTTTTTTTTTTTTTTATATTTGAATATTTACTTTGTTTTATCTTCGTATATTTTATTTTGTTTATCTTTCTATCGTAATTTAAGAATTTTAATATAAATTAAAGTAATTAGTCTCATATTTTAAATATTCTAGATCTATCTACTTATCGATTTCGATTATCATCTATTAAAGAAGTGTTATTAATTACTAATTGTGAGTTTCGTCAAATTAGATTAACGAATTAACTTATTAACTTGAGATATTTATTATAAGATAAAGGGGAGTAACTCTGGATTTTTTAAAATATTTTTTTTTATAATTAATTTTTTAATTTTTTTTTTTTAATTTTTTAATTTTTAAAAATTTTTTTTTTTTTTTTTGGTGGAGATCTGTATAACAATATTAGTATATATATACAACATATATACACAAATGCATATATACATATATATATACATATCTATGTATTATTGTTTGTTTAATTGTTTATCTATATATATTCATCAATTTCTTTACATATTTGTTTGTTTGTTTTTTTTTTTGTTTTTTTTTGTTTTGTTTTTTTTATTTATTTATTTATTTTTTTTTTTTTTATTATTATTATTTACTTGTTTAATTTATTTTATGAATTATTTATTTAATATTTGCATGTTATTTGTATACATTCTATATGTGTTTGGATTTATTAATTAATAATGCTAGGTTATGGAGTGACTTATTTTGGTGGGTTAGACGAGTATGCTGAATATGGTTTTTGGTTTGTGGTTGAAAGTGTGTAAGGATGGAAGTTCATATGGGGAGGGGCCTGTTTGATTGTTTGGGTGTATGGTGAGTTTATTATGGGAGGTGAGTAATGATTGAAGTGGTGGAAACGGACTCTGTTAAGTGTTAGATATGGGGGTTGGTTGGTGGATGGGGGGTAGATATTATAGAATGAAAGGTGAGTAGAGCTCGTGACGTTGATTGAGTGAGGGGTTTAATCTGGAGATGAGGATTGATTCTGTGATTCTAAGGTCACCGATGTTTCTGACAGACGCTAAGATGGAGACGTGAATATCGCGCTGAGTGTTTGAGCAAATCTCTATGTGTTTGTGGAAAGAGGATATACGGGTATTCAAGTGCTCCTTTATGCGCAAGTGTAGCAGTCTTGTAGTGTTGCCGATGTAAAATTTTTTGCATTTATTACACTGTAGTTTGTAAACACAGTTAGTGCGAAGGCACAGACCTGTGTTGGAGATAGGGCAATTGGCCAGGGAGCAGGGTTCGGGTGTGTGGTTAGTGTGTTTATTAGATAGATGTTGGCGTAAGGAGGTGCCAGTATGTGTTAGTTGTATGTTAAGGTTTTCCTTATGTATTGCCTTGCGGATGGAGGTGGTGATCTTATCGCTGAAGAAAGGGAGTTTTAAGAAGCATGTGTTAGCGAGGGTGCGGTGTCTACGTGTTTTGGGCTTATTTAGGTGGGCTATGGTGGGGGCGGGGTAGCCATTATTTTGGAGGGTTTGGTGGAAGTTTTTAGTGTGTGATATTTTGTCAGCAGCAGAAGAGCATTTATTTTGTATTCGGGTAATTTCATTATGGGCATAACTTAATTTGGCTTTTGTGGGCAGGGCAGACTTATAGTGTATGAAAAGGTTTTTGCAGGCAGGTTTCCTATAGAAGTTAGTGTGTATAGAGCCATCTTCGGTGATGTTAAGGTTGAAATCAAGGAGAGAGAGTGAGCCGGACTCGTTTGGGTGTTCTATGGTGAATTGTATGTGGGGGTCGGTGTTGTTGAATGTGTTGAATATTTGTGTGGCTTCGTCTTGAGAGGATGTAAGGATTAGAATGTCATCTATATATCTGGAGAAGAATATATAGGAGAGGCAGGAGTTAAGTGCTCGTTGTTCTAACCGGTTCATGTAGGTGATGGCTAAGAGACCGGAAAGGCTAGAACCCATGGGGAGGCCGGAGATTTGTTTGAAAGTGTGCTGCTGAAAGGTAAAGTATGTGTTGTCGATGATGATGTATAAGAGATTGTGAATGTCAGTAGGTGTTAGTCCGAAGAGCTCTAGGTTGTCAGAGGAAGATATGTGGTCGGTGATGAGGTCTATGGCTGGGTGTGCGGGTATTGAGGTGTAGAGGGAGATTACGTCTAGGCTAAATATATAGTTGTTAGTTTGTAGTTGTTGGTGTTGGAGTGAGTGTAGTCTGCTAATTACTTGGTCGGAGCTGCTGACATGTGCGGGGAAGGTGGAGAGTAGTGGTTTGAGTAGTTGAGAGAGAAGCCAAGAGATTTTATAGAGTGGTCCTTCAATACTAGAGACTATAGGTCTAATTTGTGTGTGTGTGTTGGTCTTGTGTGTTTTAATGAGGTGGTAGAAGGTGGGAAGTCTGCTATTTTTGGTGGTGAAGTTGATTTTGTATTTTTTGGGGAGGTTACGTGTGAGACAGATTTGGGACCAGGTGTTGTTAATGGAGTTTTGGACTAATGTGGCTGAAATGTTGGGGGCGGGGGTGTATAGGTTGTTGTTGTTAAGATGTTCGAGAGCGAGTATGTTGTATGAGTCTTGAGAGATGATACAGAATTCCTTACCTTTATCAGAGGGTAAGTAAACTAGGTTTTTATTTTTCAGGTTTTCTAGGGTAAGGCGTTGGGATCTGGTGATGTTAGGGGTGATGTGGGGTTGTTCTTGTTGGAGTATATCAAGGATCCTCTGTTTTAATCTAGAAAGTTTTTGATCAAGTAGGTGGTTACTAGGTGGTGGGTGTAGTGGGTGGTCAAGCTGGTAGACAGGGAAGGAATTAGTAGTGTTGGTTGTATTATTAGGGATGTCTAGGGTAGGTTGATTAAATGCTGTGAGCCATTTGAGGTGATAAGCTGTTCTACAGAATTGAGTCTCGATCTTAAGTTTTGTGTGGTCGTTTAGCTTTTGGGTGGTGATGAATTTGGGGCCAAGGCTGAGAAGCTCAGTCTCGGCAGTAGTAAGGGAGCCGGTGAGGTCAGTGACCATGGGGGGGCTAGTGAGGTGGTTGTTGGAGTTGTAGGTTCTGGTGGTACTAGTGTTCTTGGTGATGTGAGGTTGAGAATATTTCTGGGAAAGCCAAGTGAATTTCCGTTTAAGTCGGTTTTTCTCGAGGTTGAAGCAATGGTGATAGGCATCATTGACAGCCGTAGATATGTTGTGTGTTGATTGTTCTGTGGGTGTGGATAGTGAGGAGTTGATCTCTGTGATGGTGTTGATGAGTTGATGAAGTTTACAATGGAGGTATTGGATAATTTTCTTGATACAATAGTTATGTATGAATTTTCTGGCTGGGTAAAGTATGGGTAGGTGGAGGCAGGCAGGTAGGTGGATGTTTTGTATAGTGTTGGGTGTTATGTTGTGCTTGAGGCATCTTTTGAGGAAGCGGATCTGGCAGCTGGCTTTGGCACGTTTCTCCGAGAGTCGGAATAATTCTCTGGCGTATGCAAACTGTGTCTGGCCTAGACGAAGTGTTAGTAGAGAATGGTAGTTTGCTTGAAGCATTGCTGGGTATAGTAGTAGTAAGTTTTTGAAAGGCTGTGGGCAATGCAATTCCGGGTAAGATGCAAGTTGAAAGGAAAGGAACAAAAACAATAAAAATAAATCGAATACGATATAAGACTTACTATTTATTTTTCCTTTTTTTTCCTTTTTTTTTTTTTTTTCTTACATAACAGCAAGAGTGTTTTAGCTGTCCGGGTGATTAAAAATCACTATATGATATTTCGGGAAAAGACATCCCTTTTTCAAAAATAATTAGACCAGAAGAAGAATAATATTTTATTCTTCTCCGACTGTGTAGAGAATAATACAAAACAAAATGGCTGCCAGATATAGACCGCAGCAAAAAACAGTTTCACAGGGAATATAAATTAAGTTAAGTTTTATTTTAATATTATGTTAAATATATGATTGGTGTTTAGAATATTAGTGTAATGTTGGTTAGGTGTATGGTGTTCGATAAACTGTTATTTTTGATAATATATATTGTATCATTTTTTTAATTTTTTTTTTTTTTTTTATATTTGAATATTTACTTTGTTTTATCTTCGTATATTTTATTTTGTTTATCTTTCTATCGTAATTTAAGAATTTTAATATAAATTAAAGTAATTAGTCTCATATTTTAAATATTCTAGATCTATCTACTTATCGATTTCGATTATCATCTATTAAAGAAGTGTTATTAATTACTAATTGTGAGTTTCGTCAAATTAGATTAACGAATTAACTTATTAACTTGAGATATTTATTATAAGATAAAGGGGAGTAACTCTGGATTTTTTAAAATATTTTTTTTATAATTAATTTTTTAATTTTTTTTTTTTAATTTTTTAACTTAATTTTTTAACTTAACTTAATTTATATTCCCTGTGAAACTGTTTTTTGCTGCGGTCTATATCTGGCAGCCATTTTGTTTTGTATTATTCTCTACACAGTCGGAGAAGAATAAAATATTATTCTTCTTCTGGTCTAATTATTTTTGAAAAAGGGATGTCTTTTCCCGAAATATCAAATAGTGATTTTTAATCACCCGGACAGCTAAAACACTCTTGCTGTTATGTAAGAAAAAAAAAAAAAAAAGGAAAAAAAAGGAAAAATAAATAGTAAGTCTTATATCGTATTCGATTTATTTTTATTGTTTTTGTTCCTTTCCTTTCAACTTGCATCTTACCCGGAATTGCATTGCCCACAGCCTTTCAAAAACTTACTACTACTATACCCAGCAATGCTTCAAGCAAACTACCATTCTCTACTAACACTTCGTCTAGGCCAGACACAGTTTGCATACGCCAGAGAATTATTCCGACTCTCGGAGAAACGTGCCAAAGCCAGCTGCCAGATCCGCTTCCTCAAAAGATGCCTCAAGCACAACATAACACCCAACACTATACAAAACATCCACCTACCTGCCTGCCTCCACCTACCCATACTTTACCCAGCCAGAAAATTCATACATAACTATTGTATCAAGAAAATTATCCAATACCTCCATTGTAAACTTCATCAACTCATCAACACCATCACAGAGATCAACTCCTCACTATCCACACCCACAGAACAATCAACACACAACATATCTACGGCTGTCAATGATGCCTATCACCATTGCTTCAACCTCGAGAAAAACCGACTTAAACGGAAATTCACTTGGCTTTCCCAGAAATATTCTCAACCTCACATCACCAAGAACACTAGTACCACCAGAACCTACAACTCCAACAACCACCTCACTAGCCCCCCCATGGTCACTGACCTCACCGGCTCCCTTACTACTGCCGAGACTGAGCTTCTCAGCCTTGGCCCCAAATTCATCACCACCCAAAAGCTAAACGACCACACAAAACTTAAGATCGAGACTCAATTCTGTAGAACAGCTTATCACCTCAAATGGCTCACAGCATTTAATCAACCTACCCTAGACATCCCTAATAATACAACCAACACTACTAATTCCTTCCCTGTCTACCAGCTTGACCACCCACTACACCCACCACCTAGTAACCACCTACTTGATCAAAAACTTTCTAGATTAAAACAGAGGATCCTTGATATACTCCAACAAGAACAACCCCACATCACCCCTAACATCACCAGATCCCAACGCCTTACCCTAGAAAACCTGAAAAATAAAAACCTAGTTTACTTACCCTCTGATAAAGGTAAGGAATTCTGTATCATCTCTCAAGACTCATACAACATACTCGCTCTCGAACATCTTAACAACAACAACCTATACACCCCCGCCCCCAACATTTCAGCCACATTAGTCCAAAACTCCATTAACAACACCTGGTCCCAAATCTGTCTCACACGTAACCTCCCCAAAAAATACAAAATCAACTTCACCACCAAAAATAGCAGACTTCCCACCTTCTACCACCTCATTAAAACACACAAGACCAACACACACACACAAATTAGACCTATAGTCTCTAGTATTGAAGGACCACTCTATAAAATCTCTTGGCTTCTCTCTCAACTACTCAAACCACTACTCTCCACCTTCCCCGCACATGTCAGCAGCTCCGACCAAGTAATTAGCAGACTACACTCACTCCAACACCAACAACTACAAACTAACAACTATATATTTAGCCTAGACGTAATCTCCCTCTACACCTCAATACCCGCACACCCAGCCATAGACCTCATCACCGACCACATATCTTCCTCTGACAACCTAGAGCTCTTCGGACTAACACCTACTGACATTCACAATCTCTTATACATCATCATCGACAACACATACTTTACCTTTCAGCAGCACACTTTCAAACAAATCTCCGGCCTCCCCATGGGTTCTAGCCTTTCCGGTCTCTTAGCCATCACCTACATGAACCGGTTAGAACAACGAGCACTTAACTCCTGCCTCTCCTATATATTCTTCTCCAGATATATAGATGACATTCTAATCCTTACATCCTCTCAAGACGAAGCCACACAAATATTCAACACATTCAACAACACCGACCCCCACATACAATTCACCATAGAACACCCAAACGAGTCCGGCTCACTCTCTCTCCTTGATTTCAACCTTAACATCACCGAAGATGGCTCTATACACACTAACTTCTATAGGAAACCTGCCTGCAAAAACCTTTTCATACACTATAAGTCTGCCCTGCCCACAAAAGCCAAATTAAGTTATGCCCATAATGAAATTACCCGAATACAAAATAAATGCTCTTCTGCTGCTGACAAAATATCACACACTAAAAACTTCCACCAAACCCTCCAAAATAATGGCTACCCCGCCCCCACCATAGCCCACCTAAATAAGCCCAAAACACGTAGACACCGCACCCTCGCTAACACATGCTTCTTAAAACTCCCTTTCTTCAGCGATAAGATCACCACCTCCATCCGCAAGGCAATACATAAGGAAAACCTTAACATACAACTAACACATACTGGCACCTCCTTACGCCAACATCTATCTAATAAACACACTAACCACACACCCGAACCCTGCTCCCTGGCCAATTGCCCTATCTCCAACACAGGTCTGTGCCTTCGCACTAACTGTGTTTACAAACTACAGTGTAATAAATGCAAAAAATTTTACATCGGCAACACTACAAGACTGCTACACTTGCGCATAAAGGAGCACTTGAATACCCGTATATCCTCTTTCCACAAACACATAGAGATTTGCTCAAACACTCAGCGCGATATTCACGTCTCCATCTTAGCGTCTGTCAGAAACATCGGTGACCTTAGAATCACAGAATCAATCCTCATCTCCAGATTAAACCCCTCACTCAATCAACGTCACGAGCTCTACTCACCTTTCATTCTATAATATCTACCCCCCATCCACCAACCAACCCCCATATCTAACACTTAACAGAGTCCGTTTCCACCACTTCAATCATTACTCACCTCCCATAATAAACTCACCATACACCCAAACAATCAAACAGGCCCCTCCCCATATGAACTTCCATCCTTACACACTTTCAACCACAAACCAAAAACCATATTCAGCATACTCGTCTAACCCACCAAAATAAGTCACTCCATAACCTAGCATTATTAATTAATAAATCCAAACACATATAGAATGTATACAAATAACATGCAAATATTAAATAAATAATTCATAAAATAAATTAAACAAGTAAATAATAATAATAAAAAAAAAAAAAAAAAAATAAATAAATAAAAAAAACAAAACAAAAAAAAAAAAACAAAAAAAAAAACAAACAAACAAATATGTAAAGAAATTGATGAATATATATAGATAAACAATTAAACAAACAATAATACATAGATATGTATATATATATGTATATATGCATTTGTGTATATATGTTGTATATATATACTAATATTGTTATACAGATCTCCACCAAAAAAAAAAAAAAAATTTTTAAAAATTAAAAAATTAAAAAAAAAAAATTAAAAAATTAATTATAAAAAAAATATTTTAAAAAATCCAGAGTTACTCCCCTTTATCTTATAATAAATATCTCAAGTTAATAAGTTAATTCGTTAATCTAATTTGACGAAACTCACAATTAGTAATTAATAACACTTCTTTAATAGATGATAATCGAAATCGATAAGTAGATAGATCTAGAATATTTAAAATATGAGACTAATTACTTTAATTTATATTAAAATTCTTAAATTACGATAGAAAGATAAACAAAATAAAATATACGAAGATAAAACAAAGTAAATATTCAAATATAAAAAAAAAAAAAAAAAATTTAAAAAATGATACAATATATATTATCAAAAATAACAGTTTATCGAACACCATACACCTAACCAACATTACACTAATATTCTAAACACCAATCATATATTTAACATAATATTAAAATAAAACTTAACTTAATTTATATTCCCTGTGAAACTGTTTTTTGCTGCGGTCTATATCTGGCAGCCATTTTGTTTTGTATTATTCTCTACACAGTCGGAGAAGAATAAAATATTATTCTTCTTCTGGTCTAATTATTTTTGAAAAAGGGATGTCTTTTCCCGAAATATCAAATAGTGATTTTTAATCACCCGGACAGCTAAAACACTCTTGCTGTTATGTAAGAAAAAAAAAAAAAAAAGGAAAAAAAAGGAAAAATAAATAGTAAGTCTTATATCGTATTCGATTTATTTTTATTGTTTTTGTTCCTTTCCTTTCAACTTGCATCTTACCCGGAATTGCATTGCCCACAGCCTTTCAAAAACTTACTACTACTATACCCAGCAATGCTTCAAGCAAACTACCATTCTCTACTATATATATATATATACATATATACATATATATATATATATATATATATATATATATATATATATATATATATATATATACATATATATATATATACATATGTGCTCTCTGCTTATCTCGGCATTGTTTCCAGTCGTCTTGTATTACTACTTGCCATTGGAATCAAGTAATGCCGACTCAGGAGAGCGGTTGTTGGGGAGTGCGCAACCCTTGCAATTACAAATTCACGTGCGGGCATCCCATGGTGGGGCACTCATACGTCGAAATCGACGGGAGAGTCCATCATATATATATATATATATATATATATATATATATATATATATATACATGGGAAATGAAGAAGGAAAAACAAAAAAGGATGTTTTTTTTTATATATTCATCAACGTTTCGTCTTTATTTGTAAGACTTCCTCAGGATGATACTTTTAAGAAAAATGTCATGCAAGTACATGAAAATATTGGATTGACATGCTGAGTTGATGAGAAAAAGTAGTAGCCATTTCTGGGTGCGCAGCAACCCATCATGTCAACCCAATATTTTCACGTACTTGCATGACATTTTTCTCAAAATTATCATCATCAGTCAAGGCAACCCAGAGATCCAGAAAGTTCAATCATTAAATCATGTTATCTGTACGTACGTACTTACGTACGTACGTATGTGCCACCCTGTATCTCATCAACTATTTGATGGATCTAGCTGATTCTTGGCAGAGATAGAGGTTCTAGGGTCTAGTTGATGGCATTTTAATTTCAGTTTACCATATACCTTAGTTTTCCAGAAAATAAAAAAAAACATTAAAATGACCATTGTATTGAGACATAGCCTTTACAAAAGTAGTGACATTCCATGATAAATGCCAGTATACTGAAATCATATGCCCTTAATAGGGTTAAGATGAAAATTCATATACACTAAATGTACAAAAGCAAGGAAATTCCCAAATGTTTGCACTTTTATTGTCATTAAGGGTATGCGAGCACAACAGGGCTATGTACTTTACTGGTAGGAATTTTTCTTCATCGCACCTCACACACTTGATCCACTCATGCATAGAGATTTATACTGTAGTGATGTGATAATGAAATGGTTTGGTTTATATGTAGTCATACCCTTAACGACAATAACAGTGTAAAAATTTGGGAATTTCCTTGCTGAAATTCTATACACTTATAGAACTTATCAAATAAAAATGTTGTGCAAAGTTTAAACTAATTTGGTTTATTGTTTTTTTTAAATTATGATTGATCAAAGAAATGAGATCTCCAGCATAGGCCATTCGTGTGTTTATTAACAGATAGAGCGCTCTCGCGCCGCCCTTGATTTAGGGTGACTCTTTCGTATTAGACATTAAGTCAAGTCACTTTATATAAGTACGGCTATCACAAATAAGGAAACAAATAAATATACTTACTTAAGTAATGTTTTTAAATTTTAGATTATTCACTGAAATTTACAATTTTTCGGCTGATAACATTAATACAATAAAGATAACAAAACGTCCTCTACATTTCTTTATTTTAAAAGCTGATACAAACAATTCATATTTTCCAGTATATTTATAGGTGAATAGAACGCATAACACATATGATTCAATTTATGAAAGTTGTGCTCATCTTTGATGTCTATCCACCGACATTCCAACCGATGTAACCTACGACATACTTCAGATGCATCTTGTCGAACTCAGAAATATTCGTAAGGATCTATGGCGCAACGGATATAACTGCTAAGTTATAATCGGTTATATGTAACAGTCATCTTTAGGTTGAAAATGCGATCATATGTACTGGCGATACGTAAAAATACAATTAGGAATTACTCAAAAACTTCTACTCGGTCAGTAATAATTGAGAAACGGCTTCCACCGTGGATTTAATAAAGGAGGCCTGTGCGATGGCACGTACAGATAATTGAATTCGAAATGAAGATTCCCGAGTTCGGCAAGGCTACATGAATAAGATCGTGGGTCATACCGTTTTGAGAATTGCATCAGAGATCAGAACCGTATTATGAATTATCAAACTAATACAGATTTTAAATCTTTATCTAACAAACATTCTTAGTATATCATTTAGCATATTCATCTAAAGCAGGGGTTCTCAACCTTTTTTTTACCCATGGACCCCTTTTCCTTTATTTTTCTTTTGGTGGACCCTCTCATAGTTATTCGACAAAAGAAAAGCTTATTCTATTTTTCACTAATAAAAAGTAAAGGGATTATATCAATAATCAAAGAAATAGTAAATGGTTATGCTTTATTTTGAAGGAAAACTAATGTAAATCAATTATTTTACAATTAAATTCTATTGAGGATTTATGCACACTGCTAAACAATTCATAATAAACTATTTTAAATTAAGTGCGTGATTAGAAAATAAAAATGCAGATTTATGCAATGAGATCCTTGTGGTTGATGCTGCTCAGCAAGTTTATTTATATGTGGTTCCATCGATGTTAATGATAGTCGAAGATCTCCTGGGTGAGTATTGATTTACTCCTCTCCAGGAGTTAGGCACAAGGCCAGTTTTTATCTTACTCCCACAAGTAAGATGTGACCCAAGGCCGGGTCGGGAAAGTGGGGTTTAAAAATTGCCTGGGCAGCCCCGTCGGCATTCCCGGTAGGGGCGCCTGAGGCAGTAAGCAATAAACTTACTCCTCCACAAAGAGGGGAGACAAAGCCTGGGAGGGTGGACCTCCTAGAACTGCACAGGACAGACACATAGACCGGCGTAAATCAAGCCCCGAAGGCCAATACAATACCAGTCTATTGGGTGCAGTATCCATCGGAACAGATACTACACTTTTATCTTAGCCAAAAGGCCAAAGGTCAAAAGAAAATATTAAAAAAAGAATCATTCATATATATTCCTTACTTATTTTAATATGGTGTAAATTACAGTAAAAAAAATTTTTTTTAGTAATAACCGTTCTGAAGAGTAATTGCTCCATGGACCAACAAAATATCACTGTGGATCTCCCAATTTGTTATGTTTGCCTGTGGACCCTAAGAAATATTACGGGGACTCCGAGGGCCCATGTGGACCCCGGTTGAGAAACCCTGATCTAAAGTATGTGTACATGAACTATTTTTTTAAATTCCTCTCAATGTTGTTAGACAAAATAGAGGCTATTCCCGCGTGTGTTACTCCAAAGTAAGAAAATGTTAAACTTTTCTATTTGATATGTAATGTTACATATGCTTTATTATTCCTATTATCTCGAACAGTTACATTCTCCTTTTTTCATATGGCAGCATTGTATCAGGCTTCTTTTAGTTTAACAATATCTCTGTCTTAACATAAAGGGTTACCTAATAAGAATGTTATTTATCCCTCAGTTATATCTATTTATTTATCAATCCTATCCCTCTTGTACAAGATTTCAAAATAATCTTTTACCTAATACTCCCATCCTTGACTGCAAAGCTCAAGTTCCTCTCGCAATGCTGCAATTTTGAATCTTTGCGCTTGTTTTACAAGTACTTTAACGGAGTATACTCTGATGAACTCACTGCATGTGTACCCCTTCAACGTAAACACCATTAAACTTGCCCACTATTCGCAGGATACCATCCCTGTCTATGTAGAGGCCCATAGATGCCGGAATATTGTCTATTCTTATGGCTTTTTTTCTAAGACCGCTTGTTTTTTGGAACTCTCTTCCTGCTTCCTGTTTCCACGAACGTAATAACATGTAAAAAATTTAAAGATAATGTGAACGAATATCTCGCTGACCAACCACCCCCTCCAGTTTGTCCGTAATAAATATGGCCTCTCTCATTATGGCCCTTAACATTCTGTTGCAATAAACTTTTTATAGGGGTAAAAAAACATAAAAAGTAAAATCAACAAGCCGAGCGTGCGTGGTCCCCCTCTGTATGTGACTCGATGTGGCGAGTGTAAAATGCAATAAATTTGGGCAATTTGGGGCATTTTGAACCCATTTTGACCCCTTGGGGGCGCGAACCTAGATTATTCTGAGGTCAACGATGCTCATGTTATATCCAGAACAATTGCCTTTACATTTTGGCCAAGTTTCAGAAAAATTGAATGGATGGATCAAACGTTATGGGAGAAAAAGATAATTTTTTGCCATTTTGTGGGGCTTTTGACCCCCTGCGGGCGCGAACCAGATTTTTTCCAAAGTCAGCGATACTTATTTTCTATAAGGAACTATTGCCTCCACATTTTGGCCAAGTTTCAGAGAAATTGAATGAATTGATAAAAGGTTATGGGGCAAAAGCTGTAATTTTTTTTCCACTTCGGGGCCCTTTGACCCCCTGGGGGCCTAACCAGATTTTTCTTTAAAATTCGGAGAATGTCACTTGCTAACCTGACCAAAGTTACAACTTCATGCAAAATTTCAGAGAAATTCAATGGATGGTTGCGGAGAAAACTCCGGACGGACGAACAGACGAAATGCCTCAAAACATATGTCCCCTGATTTATAAAATCGGGGGACAAAAAATAAGAAAATTACTAATTTTATCTCAATCCATTTTAAATTAAAAAAAATATATTTTTTTAAATCTTAATAAACATAATCGATAATCAAGGATAAGTGAACAACACATGATTAGCAAAACTTAATTACTTGATAGAAATAGAAATATTCTCGACTCGGTTATGAAAAGAACTCAAAACAAGCAAACTTCTATAACTAAAGTTCTTGAAAATATTTTGATAAAAGTGCTTCCAGTAGTTGGTACCACATTTGATGAAAGAGCATTAATTTATGACCTGGGATAGAAAATATGTGACATACTTTACATAAACCGATTGGTTCTTGTAATTCAAATGGTCGTGGTCTACTTCGTTTTAATGCGCTTTAATAGATTAAAAATGTAATCTGATTATGAAATGTAAAAGTATGAATAATTATTTAGACATATGGACTTGTAGCTTGCCAACCACGTCAAATAGAAAACCAACTGACATATTTCAGAGAAATATCCTTCTTAACTCAACACACTAGAGCAGATAGAGTTAACACTTTCACATGTCACAAGATTCTAGGTAAGCATATCAGCTGTACGTTTGTCGTAACCGTGGTCCTCGTTAGCTTCGTGGCAAGGTAAGGAAGGCTCGCAACAGTGCCGGGCCGTACCACTGCTTTTGAGCAATCGGATGCAACATAATCAATTATAATGTTTTCTGATATAAATTGCTGCGAAATGATATTAATTATTTTCCATGCATCCAATACTCTAAAACATATTTGTGCGTTATGTTTATTCTAATGGTTCAGCAATTAACAAAGCCAAACGTCACTCGGGGATAAACCTTTATGAGATGTTCAGGTGGATGATGTAACACTACTATGTAAGGATTGATAACCGCATTCGATTAATTCAGAGGATTAGTAAACTGATATTTGTTTACACTGGAGTATAAAATAACCATGTTGTATTCTGAGGGAATCGGTCCAGCAGTATCGTGTTCCGAAGGTGAAACGTTCACGTCCGGAATCTCTATTTACGTCAATGCAACAGTAGGACAATTAGTGAATTTGTTTGCATACACTAAATATGTGATCGTCGACCGCAAATGATCAGTTGTATATATTTCATGATATCTCGTATGTAAAACATCAACACGGGAAGATTTGTATTTATTGACGAAGAATACGGACAACTACTATACTGGTGTACTAAAATCATCATAAAGGAATTACGGTGCTACATTTCACGAGCCGGACATAATACTGCCGAGACGAACAAAAGAAAAACACTTTTCCATCAATGTAGATACAAATATATACAATAAATTTGAAAGCAAATAGTTATGTTATGTTACGGATTAAATGCCGACGCAAAAAAACCCAGAAACAATCACGATTCGCAACACTTAGTGTTGCATACCTTTCATTTCTCGTACCTTCCTTTCCTCGTCGCATGGAGAGGGGTGTCGTCTCCATGTCGTCTAGTGGTTGAGTTCCCTCTTCGTTGAACATCGCCGTCCGCTCTGTCTGCAACAAAAACACTTCATACCACGATTCGCGAGGCAACACTCTTTATAAATGTTGATTTGGTTATTTTAGGCGTCAGTCTACCGTCGAGCTTGGAGATGTTTAACCAACGTTAAGGGAGAGATCAAATTACTACTGTATCGTAGTTAATTCCTAGCTTAAGTCCTTAGCCATTCGATGAAGGGGGGGGGGAGAAGGAATCTCATGCCTGTATTTTCTTAGGGAATTTAATTCTCCTAATGATTTGAAGACTACATAGAGAAATCGTCTGTTCGGCTTGCTTCCTAAAGCGAGACTCAAAACTCTGTTTCCCACACAAAAGGATGTGACGTCACAGAACCCCTATGCGCATGGTGCACCTTGCCTCTTGAGCTAAGGTCTCGTCAACGTGGTGGCCCTGTCGACGTCTGTGAGCTCCGACTGTGAGAACAGCCCTATCTTTTACTCGGTTGTACAGGTTCGCCCGCACTAAATCGCGCAAGCCAAACAAAACGATCCCTCACACATACGCCAAGTTCAACATGCTGGTATTTTTTTAATTAACTAGTACGTTATTATATTGTGCCTACTGGTTTGTTTGCAGCAAACATGAGAATAAACAAATATGCACACAATGTTAGATACTTGATTCCTCTTTTTTTATTCATGGATTTTCCAACGAATGTTAAGTCTGCAATATCTTTGATTTAGTTAGTTTCTCTGGGAATTTAAACTGCATTTTCCTTTTTTTTTCTTTTGTTTAAAATGACTCAAAGCTTCTTTAGACTATATAGTGGGTATTTAGATCTGTATGGCTAGGTTTCTTACCTCTTATCTTCTTGCCTATCTGGTACCTAAGGTACTTAAGCTTATTTTTTCAATGCCACTTTTATTCTTATATCATTATATTGCGAGCTACCATATCGCAGAATGGTTCTTGGGTGTAGTGTTTGGATAGTATTATTATTATTATTATTATTATTATTATTATTATTATTATTATTATTATAATTAATGTTATTTGATGCAAATTACCATATTACACGGTAGTTTTAACGATAATATATTATTATTATTATAATTATTATTATTATTATTATAATTATCATTATTATTATTATTATTATTATTATTATCATTATTATTATCATTTATGTATATATTAGTTAAATTTAAGCTGAATTATTTCTACACTTGATTATTTGGGAAATGGTCGTTTGATCAGTACCATTGGAGAGCCATGAATATTATAACTGTCCTGTTTTTAAATCTCCGAAACAGTTACATGGTAAACAGCTGATGATCTCCGTTTAAATATTTCACGCTTAAGTTACAGTCCCCTGTTTTTGTTTCACTGTTAGATACTTGAATCCCCTTTTAAAAATTGTTTTAATTAATTTTCCAACGAGCGCTAAGTCTGCAATATCTTTAGTTAGTTTCTCTGGGAATTTAAACTGCATTTTCCTTTTTTTCTTTTGTTTAAAATGACTCAAAGCTTCTTTAGACTATATATATATATATATATATATATATATATATATATACATATATATATATGCAAACATTGTTACAAATAACACAGTTCGTCTGTAGATTTAACCTTTTTAATTTTTTACATCTATCTGATGGTCTTTTTTGTATTAAAATCTAAAAAAGTGAATAAATGTTCCATAGGTTTCACAGGTTTCACGAATGTTTTCGATTCTATCGAAACCTGTGAAACCTGAGGAACATTTATTAATTGTTTGAAATTCAATACAAAAAAGACTATCAGAAAAATAAAAAAAATAAAAAAGGTTTAATTAAACAGACGAATACTGTTATTTTTTGCAATGTTTGCACAAATGAAAAAAATACCGCCTAAATACACTCAATGTATATATATATATATATATATATATATATGTATCTGTAAAATATGTATAAACGTATATGTATATATATATATATATACTAATTATATTTAAAATTATATTGTTAAAAATACATGTATATATATATATATATATATATATTTAGCTGTTAAAATATTTTAAAAATAAAACTATAAATAAAAAATACTTAAACTATAAATCACATACAAAGTAGTGTAATGGATTCGTCCAAATACTTTAAAATAGAGCAACATTATTGTAATTAACGGATACATTTTATTAGAGACAGACGAACAACACAGGTAAGGAAGAACATTTTTAATAACTAATATAAGTACGCAAAACATTTATCTAAGACAAAACTTAGATCTAATATACGGAACGTTTATATTCTTGTTTTTTTTTAGGAGAGTGAGGTCTGATCAACCTTGCTAGGAAGCCATGAAATAAAATACTGTTTTGTTTTTAAATTTCCGAAACAGTTTTTCACGGTAAACAACTGATGATCCCTTAAATAATCTTAAGACTAGCGTAGATTCTTGGAAGCAGACTAATATAGTAACTGCAAAAAGTAAATTGACTTACAAAAGTGATTATCCACCAAAGTAATTGAGACTAAAATGTTTTTAGTTTTTTTTTCTTTATATAGTTTTAATGGTTGAGAATCTTCCGAGACAATATATATATATATATATATATATATATATATATATATATATATATATATATATATATATATATATATATATATATATATAGTTATGTGTGTATATATGGTGATAAAGTTCACTATATAAGAATATGTTTTTGGTAAAAATCATTTAAATTTATATGCGTTATTATGTTTTATATACAGAAAAGTTGTCAGGGTGTGTCAAGATAAGTATTTTTTAAAAACTACAGTAAACCTACCTACAAAACAAATATATTCTTTTCCATCATTGCCCCGAACAAAATATAGGTGCATTTGTATAATATTTATTCATTTGAATGTAAACAGGAACGAAACAAGGTAGAATATTTAGATCGATGTTCAATGTCATTATGTAGTAAATCGTCAACGATGTTTTTCAATTGTCAGAGAAAGCCATAGATACGTGATAAAGAGCGAGGTGGGATAGAGCGAAGGGGATACGGGTAGGTTGAAGGGGAGCAGACGTGCGAACGTGACGGAAAAGAAAAGAGATGAGAGAAGGAGAGGGGAGGAAGAAGGTAGATATAGAAATATAGAGGGATACATGAGAATTGGTGACAGGAGAAAAAAAGAGGTGGGAAGAGAGAGATAGAAAGAGATGGAGAGTTATGAAAAAAGATGCTGTGACATCATTTCTACCTCTTTTATAATATTGTCTCTTTGCCTTTTGGCTAAGATCAAAGTGTAGTATTTGTTCCGATGGATACTGCACCCCATAGACCGGTATTGTCTTGTCCTTCGGGGCTTGATTTACGCCGATCTATGGGTCTGTCCTGTGCAGTTGTAGGAGGTCCACCCTCCCAGACTTCGCTTCCCCTCTTTGGGGAGGAGTAAGTTTATTGCTTACTGCCTGAGGCGCACCTACCGGGGAATGCCGACGGGGCTGCCCAGGTAATTTTTAATGGCCAGAGTGCTTACTTTCTCGTGCGCTGGCTTTTCGAACCCCACTTTCCCGACCCGAGCTTGGGTCACATCTTACTTGTGGGAGTAAGATAAAACTGGCCTTGTGCCTAACCTCCTGGAGAGGAAGTAAATAAATATCCCTCTGGGAAACGTTTTGTACTCATGCTTGTTTTATATAAATGTGTGTCTGTTCCACAATTAAACCTAACACAAAGTGTCACATCTAGAGACCAGAGGTCATAGACTTGGGGTCCACCCTTTTTTTTGGCTCCTCGGTAGAATACATCAATACTCAGGATTCGAAACCTGATTAATTTGCATGCGGATCTGTAACTCCAAAAATTGAGCCACTGAGCCGCAAACAATAACATTACAACAACCATGAACAGCTGAATGTAAAATATATTTGAGTAATTTACTCCTCTCTAGGAGTTAGGCACAAGGCCAGTTTTTATCCTACTCCCACAAGTAAGATGTGACCCAAGCTCGGGTCGGAAAGTGGGGGTTGAAAAGCCAGCACCCGAGAAGTGAGCACTCTGACCATCAAAAATTGCCTGGGCAGCCCCGTCGGCATTCCCCGGTAGGGGCGCCTCAAGCAGTAAGCAATTAACTTACTCCTCCCAAAGAGGGGAGGCGAAGCCTGGGAGGGTGGACCTCCTAGAACTGCACAGGACAATCCCATAGACCGGCGTAAATCAAGCCCCGACGGCCAAGACAATACCAGTCTATAGGGTGCAGTATCCATCGGAACAGATACTACACTTTGATATTCTTAACAATTGTTGTTGTCATTAAACTGGCAAGAACCAAGGCAGATGTCCTTAGCCGGCATTGTGTGCATGGGCTGCGATATTTCGTTTGATAGTCGAAAAACAATTATGTATGTAAAACGTCTTTATAATGCTTCAAGTGACGCGTAGACACATCTGATACAAGTAAATTTATAACATGATATGCGATACTGATACTTAATAGATTGCATTGTGCTGTCAGTCTCGCCAGACAGATTGAATACATCGAATCGTCCGACCGGCTCTACGGTTGATTCATCCGTACTGACAAGTGCAAGGAGCACAAAACATATATGTGTCTATGGTTATTTAAAATAGGCATTGATTTGATAAAATGGTGCGACAAAGATATCAACCATTATATATCAGTTGTCCACGTCTCCCTAAGTATTCTCAATGTTATTCCTTATTACTCTATTTTGATATAATCACTAATATTAAAGTTGTGCGCAGCTGTTGTTTCTACAATCTGCCATCCGCCATCTTTTAAAACTTCTGTTATTGTTTTGAATTACTATACGGCCGCAGCATTTTTCACCAATTCAGAAGGTTTGTTTGTGTATCGACTTTAATATATACATGTATATATATATATATATATACACATGTATATATATATATATATATATATATATATATATATATAAATATATATATATATGAATATATATATATATAAACATATGAATATATATATATATATGTATAAACATATGAATATATATATATATATATATATATATATATATATATATATATATATATATAAGTACTGTGTGGTATGGCAGGAAAAAACCAGCAGAGTGCTCGATTAATTAAGAAATCCGAGATTTCGAAGGATTAAGAGCGTAAATATTTATTTATAAAATACAGAAATTCAATGTAACATCAGTACCGTCGGTTTCAAAGCGGGAGGTTGATCCCGATTATCGTCAGCTGATAAACATATTCAGGAATGGTTGGACTTATTCGGTCACGTCTGAAACCGACGGTACTGATGTTACATTGAATTTCTGTATTTTATAAATATATATATATATATATATATATATATATATATATATATATATATATATATATATATATATATATGACAATAATAATCCCGGTAAAACATCCACAGGGTAGTAATCCAAAGAATTTCAACCGGGTTTATAAAAAGTGCTCAATATCTAATAGAGCTTTTATATATAATGATTTTTTATTTACACAGATATGTACAAAATCTGCGACACTGGCATGTCGATGTTATCGATCAACAGCTATTATAAACTGAGATCTCATCAGGCAGAGTTAGAATCCGATCTTAACCTTAGATCATATTTGGAAGGTACCTTTCCAAATATGATCCAAGGTTAAGATCGTACTCTAACTCCGCCTGATGAGTTTATAATAGCTGTTGATCGATTACATCGACATGCCAGTGTCGCAGATTTTGTACATGTATGTGTAAATAAAAATAATCATATATATATATATATATATATATATATATATATAAAGAGAGAGAGAGAGAGAAAGACATACATACAGACTGGCAGACAGAGATAAATAAAACATGATATTAAAGATTGTGAAAATAAAATACTTATTACAACATCAGTTGCTCAAAATTTCAAATAAAGTAAATGTGTACTCTTCTTAAAATTATAGCTTTTCAGACAATGACATTTTATCATCAGACAATGCAAACGGGTAAGTCGGTAGGATAACTATCTTAAGTCATAATCAAAATCTAAAATAGACGACACGTCGAGGTACATATGAACAATTTATACAGGGTGATTCATAAATCACTTCACTTAACTATTTAAAATGATTACCATATGAAGCGCAAACATACTATGAACTTTTGATAATTGTTATCTTACTCTTTAATAACAAATATGTTATTTAAAATTTGTTCGTTTATATATTTGTTTCTATATATATTTATTTCATAATCAATCAAATATGCTACAAAGAGTCGTAAATTCCTTGCAAAAAAATGGACCTATGCATGCAGAACGATGGTGGAAATTTTGAAAATTTGCTGTAATTTTAAACTCCTATAAATGAATTTCTTGAATAAACTTTCTGTTTTGTATTACCGTATTTTTTTAACTTTAGAATTTCAAAAATAAATAGCTAAGGGACTTATGAATCTATATATATATATATATATATATATATATATATATATATATATATATATATATATATATATTTCTCATTTCATTCGTAGATCTGGATCTTTTCCTCAATTCGCTGATCAAGTACTTTTTATAATGCATCTTTCAATGTAAGTCGTTTCCTTCTAGGGTTTTAGGCGCGTGGATCTCTTGTGATACTGACTGTGTACTTCGTCTTTTAAATACTAAGGTCAATAGGAATCGCCTGTCTTTTATGTTCCAAATTATTTGTAGTTCCATTAAAATAGCGTGAATTTGATTTATTTTTCTACCATCTTGCTCTTTTTCCTGATGTCTGCTGAGAGGACGAAATATACCATATCGCCAGTTCTTGCTTTATATTTAATATGATAACGGCCGGCTATTTTGCTTAGATGCGTTTGTCTTAACGTACAATCATGTCAATGAGTAGTTTGTGCTCAACATTTTTTGGCACAGTCTCTGAGCTGTGAATTTCATTTATTTTTCAGTATGTCTAAAGTACAAATGTCTGCACTGTTCAGAGTGGACTGCATTCCCAAGCAGTTGTGTCTTTTTTTTTTTACTTGTTTTTAGGTTGAGGGGTAGTTTGCTTCATTCTTTTCATGTGATTTACCATTCTTTTATTTTTAACATGTACATTTATTTGTTTTCTTGGGTTTTGTCGATTTTTGCTTTGATATACTTCGTCCTTATCGTATTTTTTTGCGACTGTCGGTAGTGACGAAGTCACGCTGGTAAAGTGTCTTCTTCGTAGTCATGCCAATGTGTTTTCCGGTGCCTCTTTTACTAGTCAGTATGATGAATCGTCTGTGTATCTGATTTTCTTTCTATGTTTTTTTGCTTTTTTCCCCACTTTTCTACTGTTGTTAATACTGTTACTTGCAGCAGTAATCAGCTTTTCATTGTTTTCATTGATATATATATATATATATAATAATGGTAATAATCCAGGTAAAAAACATCCACAGGGTAGTAATCCAGAGAATTTTAACCGGGGTTATTCATAAAAAGTGCTCAATATCAAAATAGAGCTTTATATATGATAATTTTATTTACACAGACATGTACAAAGTCTGCGACACTGGCATGTCGATGTTATCGATCAACAGTTACTATAAACTGAGATCTCATCAGGCAGAGTTAGCATCCGATCTTAACCTCAGATCATATTTGGAGAGAATTACTCGTGTTCCGGGATTTTAGTGTCAAATATATGAAAAGTTCGAATGCAAAACGCCATTTTCAAAATCACGAAACTGTCCTTACAAAAAGTGTTGCATTTCAACACTCGACGAGACACCAAAACTATGTTTGCATAATATGATACCGAAATAATTAGTTTTTGATTTCAATAAAAATCAGCTTTCATTCGAAGTCTGAATTTAATATATACGCGTTTTTATTGTGTAAGTTCGCAATTTAAACGAATTGGATTTATCGCGTGTACTTGATTCTAAGATACTTGTAATGCGGTATAATAACATAAAACATCGGTTCTATTTTGATCGCTGCAGGTGAACCACGTTGAATCTGCTCAATACAAAATGGGTGACAATTTTACAATACCAGGCGCTGCATATGATTTACGCCAACACACCCCTGAAAATGACTGTAAAAACTTACGCCCTTAACCGTGATATACATATGACTGCAGATATTTATCCCAAACAAGGCAATGTTTACGATGTAGGTTTCGGGTGTCATCCTAAGTTGGGAACAGTGTACCAAAATGTATGTTTAAATTAGTTTTAAACCTCTGCATGTCCGTACAGTCTGGGAAACAGGGAGCAGGGAGGGAGTTTCAGAGGCCGCCATCACGAGGAAAGAAGCTATTAGAGTAGAAAGCTCTCCGGCATCTGGGGACCTCCACAGTGAACCAATGGGATTTAGCTGATTGTCTAGTTGGTCTAGTGTATTTACGTCGAGTGGGGCACCAAAGTAGTCAGTCTATTGGAGCACAGTCTATCGAAGTATTTGTAAAACAAGCAATAGGATGCATCATTGCGGTGATAGGGCAACAGCTAGAGCTTGGTTAAAACTTGAAAGAAACTTCATACGGCCAGGGTGAATGCCGCACTTGCTACCAGCTATATCGTTATATATTTGTAATAATTACTGTTAGATGAAGAACTTTGTGTTTAAATAGAATAGTTTGCTTGGCATTAAAAAGTCAGAGGTGACATCGACCATGAGTATTGATTTACTCCTCTCCAGGAGTTAGGCACAGTTTTTATCTTACTCCCACAAGTAAGATGTGACCCAAGGTCGGGTCGGGAAAGTGGGGTTTAAAAATTGCCTGGGCAGCCCCGTCGGCATTCCCCGGTAGGGGCGCCTCAGGCAGTAAGCAATAAACTTACTCCTCCTCAAAGAGGGGAGGCAAAGCCTGGGAGGGTGGACCTCATAGAACTGCACAGGACAGACCCATAGACAGGCGTAAATCAAGCCCCGAAGGCCAAGACAATACGAGTCTATGGGGTGCAGTATCCATCGGAACAGATACTACACTTTGATCTTAGTCAAACATGAGTAGCTGTGTCAGAAAAACAGATAACATAAATGATTGGGTTCTACCTTTATTTTGAGAGAAACGTGAACTCAAATTAAATAAAAGCTAACACAAACATACATTGTTTAAGTGACTAAAGAAAAGAAAATATTTTTGAATTTACCACAATGATCCTTAATCAGTTATATAACCATTCGACACGCAGTTATTTTTGGAAGATAACAAAAGTACAAAAATAAATATGTAACTATATATATATATATATATATATATATATATATGTGTGTGTGTATGTGTGTGTGTGAGAGAGAGAGAGAGAGAGACAGTATCTTCACTTTCATTCATCCATTGTAGATAAGCCAGTCCTTTTAATTTTCAGTGATTAAGGTTGCAAATAATTTTTTAAAAACTTCTCAGTGGTTAAATAAATTATATTCTTTCATAAATATGTGTTATTGTTTATTATCTATGTACGTATACGTTTCGTCCTTAATAATCGCGACTCATCAGCATAGAGATATGCCTACTCACTACCGGTCATGCGATTCGAAACCCCGGATTACGAATATATTTAAACTCACATCCGACACCTTAACCACTCGGACAGGTTGAACAGCGAATAAACAGTGATAATTTTAACACGTTATATGGCGGCTTGACGTCATAGAGCGTTCGACTTTTAATGAAAGGAACGATGCATTTTTAAAGCTAGCGACGTCATGCTGTGTTAATACTACACTTACAGTTCTCTACTAGACAGTCCTTTCTAGGAGCTACTAATAATAAATATTTATTATTGTTTATTATCTATGTACGTATACGTTTTGTCCTTCATAATTGGGACGCATCAGCATAGAGATATGACTATTCACTACCGGTCATGCGATTCGAAACCCCGCATTACGCGTATTGTTCAACTCAAATCCGACGCTTTAACTACTCGGCCACGTTGAACAGCGAATAAACAGTGATATAAATATATATATATATAAAGAGAGAGAGAGAGAGAGAGAAAGAGAGAGAGAGAACAGGAATAAAATATATGATGCATTCTATCAAAGTTTCACCTATCATAAAAAATGAGTACTCTATATACTAGATAGAGCAATTATATAAAAAAGTAAAAAGACAACGGTGAACTGTTGCTCTCAGTATAATTTCATTTTATATCATCTTTATTTTTATTTTATTTTTTAAATTATGCCTTTTGGTTATTTCCCTTTATCAACTCATGTCTGTAGCAATCCTCGTACAATGAGATATCATTCTTTGAAAAGCTATGGCTTAAGAAAATATCAATAACATTTATTGTATTTGAAATCCCTTGTTTTGAACAACTGAAGACCTAATAGATCTCGTATTTTTCACAATCTTTTTTCACATCTCGTTTTACTTGATATATATATATATATATATATATATATATATATATATATATATATATATATTGTAATATATAACGGACAACTTATGTCTGGATATTTTTTCGTAGACCATTTCCATTGTCCGAATTGGAATATTTGTTTCGGTGATGGGGGCGGCCAACAACCCCCCCCCCCCCAAAGAAGACAAAATAATAAATATAAAAAACTAAGAATCTGATTCGGACAATGGAAGGGATCTACGACAGGATATCCAGACATAGGTTTCTTTTGTATTTAACAATACTGGCCTTCAAGAAAACATACTATTTAGATTTATATATATATATATATATATATATATATATATATATATATATATATATATATATACTTTTAAATAAATACATAATCGGGGGAAATGAACATGTGGTCAACGGTTCTAGTGCCTACGCAAACTCTCAATGACCGATATATGTGTCTTAGTGTTGCAAAACTGTATTATTGCTATATTAAGACCATATTTATTTTTACACATGATGAATGAAAAAGAAAAGAATGAATGGGTAGAAAGGTTTCGAACGTCGCTGAAGCGAGCTAACCCGAGATTAGGATTAAGAAAGATAAATCCTATGGGGAAGTGAGGGAAAAGGGAAATAATAAAAAATGTTATCAAATAGAAACTACATTAGATCCGAGATGTTCATTTTGCTTACAAAAAGGTCGCAAAGACTTAATGCAAATAATGACAAGAATCTTCAGATGAAACAGACTCTGTGAACTTCTGAGCATAGAGAATAAACAAACACTTTAATTTGAGGCACATATATTTATAAGGTGTTCGGCGATAGAAGACCTATATGTAGTATTCAAAACATCAGGTTATAAATAATATGCCTAACGTATTTTATTGGGCACGTGTTGTTTGACCCGGATGTCTTATCTTTGCGACGTCGTGTAAACGTAGTGCCAAACTGCAACAACTTTTAAATAAAGAAATAATAGAATTATTATCATCGTAGGTGGGGGGGGGGGAGAGACATCATTTCGAATAGACGTCAAGATGGTGGGGAGCAAAACAACTTGTGTGACAGTTTTAATTCTGTTTCCACTAAAATAATCACTACAAATATCACAGCCCAATTATTTATTAAAGTGTTTCCATATTTATTTTACTACTTGTTACAGTAAGAAGAATTGCTCTGATCACATGCAACTTACGATTTAAAGAGTTAAAATAAATCTATAAAATAAATTCAGATCTCAAAGAAAATGTACATTAAGCTTAACGAATTCTATTAACTAGAAATATTTTCTTTAAATAACAGTATGGGAATCTCATGGGAAATTTGCTATGGGGGCTAAGAAATTAGTCATATTTATGCAACATTCCACTGAAAATATCTAAAGGAATCATGTAAACTATACAATGTAACTTTACATGATCATATAAAAGCTATCAATTATTTCGGCCAACAGTGAAAACTAACTAAAATCATTTTATACAGTCCTGATAAACGAGCACAACAAGACTCACCTGAAAAAGGTTAGTGGTTACATCTGTCTAAACGTTGTTATCAAATGATTCAATATCAGAAAAACGATCATAATAATACAAATAGGTCAACCTCATTTAAAAACTCGAAACTATCGACAGGTATTCAAGTTTTTTTCTTCCGAGTATTACTAACAAAATTGTATTACCTATATAATAAAGTTAATTCATATTTGATTAACTTTTTTTTTTTCTTTTTATCTGCAGGCAATTACCGTAGCCGTTTAACTGGAACTTTGGGATTATATTACTGCGCGGATTAATAATTCGGCATCAAACGACCTTTCCAAATGAAAAAAATAGTAAAAAGACGATCCGTCTTTTGACACGGAACTACATTGCCACAACATAGAATGTTGCGCAATCTTCAAGGAAGTCATCGAAAAACAACAACGATTTAGCCCTCTGCATTAATATCAAAGTCTTTATCCGGAATATAAACTGTGCACTAGTTTACATGGTACCACTTATGAACGGCAAAAATGTAAATATCTATTATTTATCTGCTGTATAGTAGACAGAGCTCAATAGTCGCACCGTTCATTATGATGTTCAACGCGACAAACGGAATGTCGGAATTCAACTCGACATTCAATTACACTCCAGTCGCAATGGATTATAATTTCAATAATCCTTTCAACAAACTGCACATCAGAGTGACATTTTGCATCCTTTATACTCTAACCTTTCTTTGCTGTTTCTTTGGTAAGTAATTATACGGTTTATTTTTTCAACCATGCTTTGTTGCTTTTTCGATCGATGTATACATTTGTTTTTCAGATAAAAAATACCAATATAGTTTTGTTTTCTCTCGGGTCAACGAAACGACGAATATTTACGAGCACAGCGCTGCTTGTTTCGATACGAGTCTGTCATTCGATTTATTTTATAATCATAAAAAATATTCCAAAGCCACTTCTCAGAAAATAGTATTCGTAATGTATTATGTATAAGTTTTGAAAGCAACAAAACATTTCTATATGTTGGCGGCGAATGATTAATGTTTGCCTTTTCATTTAGTCTCGTGTTTCTTTGATCTCTGAGGCGTAGATGATTTTGCACAGATTCAAATACGTATAAAATTGCAGAGACTACCTATCCATAACGATGAACACCTGGGATGCTAACAGAAACTGTAATGCATAACTCTTATATAGTTATATATATAACTATGTATATATATATATATATATATATATATATATATATATATATATATATATATATAGGGCTTAGAATAAAATTATATATGATATATATATATATATATATATATATATATATATATATATATATATATATATATATATATATATATATATATATATATATAAATGTATATATTTATATAAATGTATATATATATATATATATATATATATATATTAATAGGAATTTCAGATAATATGTAAGTACTTTAGCGATTGGACATTAAATGAATCATTAAATTCTAGCGGGGCCCGTGTAAATTACACGAAATGTTATTTTCAATACTAATTATCTTGTTCCTAACCTATACATTACTTTGTAAATGCTTTAGATTAAATTAAATTTGGCTCCAATTCATGAGTAACATACACAGATTCGGAAGGTCGTTGCTTTTGATGTAAGCGTGACACACAAAATAACACACATGCTATCATATTAACATGTGTCTTCCCAGTCGTCCCCTCCCTACCCCCCACCCTTTCCGATGTAGAAAAAAAAATCTGAGAGGTTGGTTGGGATCGAACTATAAACCAGTTGGACCGACGTCAAAATCAATACGTCGCTAACCGTTTCGCCAAAAGGAAATACTTGAAAAATTACGAAAATTAGGTGATTTGAATGCTTTTCAAAATCTCGACACGCATGCACAGAGCTTTTGATGTAAGTGTGGCACACGAACACACACGCTATCGTATTGATATATGCATTTTTATAAAACAATTACTTATTTCTTAAATGTAAGCTAGACAATTTAGAAAATATGTAAAACAAGATACTATTCTATGAGGAAAGACATATATTTTGTGAGTTCTCTCTTTTTATTTTTAGCTTAATATATATTTCTTGTTTTCAGTCGTTAGTGTATACAATTAAGCTTTAAATCTAATATCCACTAGACTTATCCGTTTACTGCATCGCAATATGCGTAGTTTATCTATTTAGTTAATGTTGGTATCAAAGTTTTGATGTAGAGGTCCACTTAGGCTCTAAAGTACGTTTAACACTCCGTCTGCATGTCTGATTTATTTCGATAGACGGAATTCTATCATAAATTAATGTTTTTAGAATATGCTTTTGATTTGAAGTATGAGCCGATATCCGTTTTCTTTGACCCAAATGTGAGTGTAATTGACAGTGCTCCGCTCTTCTATGTAAACATTTATGACTTTTCTACTGCAAATATCATATCTACTGCATTGTTTAATGTTGGGCTGTGATCGATCTTATCAGTACTATAGTATATGCTGCGTGTGCTGCTGCTTTCAAGTGTCGCTTATCTTCCTTGTATGGGAGAATATGCTTAACTATTTAGTTACACGCATCAACTGCAACGTATATATCTGTTTTAGGATCACAATGTGCGACGAAATAATAAATATACCCAGACTGGTACTGCTGAATGTCCCATCAGTGTAATATTGATTAGAAGGTAGTGTCACCATCTCACGTTATTGCTTTAAAGGACAAAACCGTATCTGCAACTAATGCTTTTTGTTCGCGTCAACTTTTAGCAGGATCACAATGGGCGACGAAATAATAAATATAATCAGACTGGTACTGCTGAATGTCCCATCAGTGTAATATTGATTAGAAGGTAGTGTCAGCATCTCACGTTATTGCTTTAAAGGACAAAACCGTATCTGCAACTAATGCTTTTTGTTCGCGTCAACTTTTAGCAGGATCACAATGGGCGACGAAATAATAAATATAATCAGACCAGTACTGCTGAATGTCCCATCAGTGTAATATTGATTAGAAGGTAGTGTCAGCATCTCACGTTATTGCTTTAAAGGACAAAACCGTATCTGCAACTAATGCTTTTTGTTCGCGTCAACTTTTAGCAGGATCACACTGGGCGACGAAATAATAAATATAATCAGACCAGTACTGCTGAATGTCCTATCAGTGTAATATTGATTAGAAGGTAGTGTCAGCATCTCACGTTATTGCTTTAAAGGACAAAACCGTATCTGCAACTAATGCTTTTTGTTCGCGTCAACTTTTAGCAGGATCACAATGGGCGACGAAATAATAAATATAATCAGACCAGTACTGCTGAATGTCCCATCAGTGTAATATTGATTAGAAGGTAGTGTCACCATCTCACGTTATTGTTTTAAAGGACAAAACCGTATCTGCAACTAATGCCTTTTGTTCGCGTCAACTTTTAGCAGGATCACAATGGGCGACGAAATAATAAATATAATCAGACCAGTACTGCTGAATGTCCCATCAGTGTAATATTGATTAGAAGGTAGTGTCACCATCTCACGTTATTGTTTTAAAGGACAAAACCGTATCTGCAACTAATGCTTTTTGTTCGCGTCAACTTTTAGCAGGATCACAATGGGCGACGAAATAATAAATATAATCAGACCAGTACTGCTGAATGTCCCATCAGTGTAATATTGATTAGAAGGTAGTGTCACCATCTCACGTTATTGTTTTAAAGGACAAAACCGTATCTGCAACTAATGCCTTTTGTTCGCGTCAACTTTTAGCAGGATCACAATGGGCGACGAAATAATAAATATAATCAGACCAGTACTGCTGAATGTCCCATCAGTGTAATATTGATTAGAAGGTAGTGTCACCATCTCACGTTATTGTTTTAAAGGACAAAACCGTATCTGCAACTAATGCCTTTTGTTCGCGTCAACTTTTAGCAGGATCACAATGGGCGACGAAATAATAAATATAATCAGACCAGTACTGCTGAATGTCCCATCAGTGTAATATTGATTAGAAGGTAGTGTCACCATCTCACGTTATTGTTTTAAAGGACAAAACCGTATCTGCAACTAATGCTTTTTGTTCGCGTCAACTTTTAGCAGGATCACAATGGGCGACGAAATAATAAATATAATCAGACTGGTACTGCTGAATGTCCCATCAGTGTAATATTGATTAGCAGGTAGTGTCACCATCTCACGTTATTGTTTTAAAGGACAAAACCGTATCTGCAACTAATGCCTTTTGTTCGCGTCAACTTTTAGCAGGATCACAATGGGCGACGAAAAAATAAATATAATCAGACCAGTACTGCTGAATGTCCCATCAGTGTAATATTGATTAGAAGGTAGTGTCACCATCTCACGTTATTGTTTTAAAGGACTAAACCGTATCTGCAACTAATGCTTTTTGTTCGCGTCAACTTTTAGCAGGATCACAATGGGCGACGAAATAATAAATATAATCAGACCAGTACTGCTGAATGTCCCATCAGTGTAATATTGATTAGGAGTTAGTGTCACCATCTCACGTTATTGTTTTAAAGGACAAAACCGTATCTGCAACTAATGCTTTTTGTTCGCGTCAACTTTTAGCAGGATCACAATGGGCGACGAAATAATAAATATAATCAGACCAGTACTGCTGAATGTCCCATCAGTGTAATATTGATTAGAAGGTAGTGTCACCATCTCACGTTATTGTTTTAAAGGACTAAACCGTATCTGCAACTAATGCCTTTTGTTCGCGTCAACTTTTAGCAGGATCACAATGGGCGACGAAATAATAAATATAATCAGACCAGTACTGCTGAATGTCCCATCAGTGTAATATTGATTAGAAGGTAGTGTCACCATCTCACGTTATTGTTTTAAAGGACAAAACCGTATCTGCAACTAATGCCTTTTGTTCGCGTCAACTTTTAGCAGGATCACAATGGGCGACGAAATAATAAATATAATCAGACCAGTACTGCTGAATGTCCCATCAGTGTAATATTGATTAGAAGGTAGTGTCACCATCTCACGTTATTGTTTTAAAGGACAAAACCGTATCTGCAACTAATGCTTTTTGTTCGCGTCAACTTTTAGCAGGATCACAATGGGCGACGAAATAATAAATATAATCAGACTGGTACTGCTGAATGTCCCATCAGTGTAATATTGATTAGCAGGTAGTGTCACCATCTCACGTTATTGTTTTAAAGGACAAAACCGTATCTGCAACTAATGCCTTTTGTTCGCGTCAACTTTTAGCAGGATCACAATGGGCGACGAAAAAATAAATATAATCAGACCAGTACTGCTGAATGTCCCATCAGTGTAATATTGATTAGAAGGTAGTGTCACCATCTCACGTTATTGTTTTAAAGGACAAAACCGTATCTGCAACTAATGCTTTTTGTTCGCGTCAACTTTTAGCAGGATCACAATGGGCGACGAAATAATAAATATAATCAGACCAGTACTGCTGAATGTCCCATCAGTGTAATATTGATTAGAAGGTAGTGTCACCATCTCACGTTATTGTTTTAAAGGACAAAACCGTATCTGCAACTAATGCTTTTTGTTCGCGTAAACTTTTAGCAGGTCCTTAAAAAACGTACAAAAATCAGACACTCTCTAAATACAGAATCATGCTCTGTGTTACATTTTCTTTGCTAATATTAAGGTCATCATTGTAGGTGATGTTACCCATTAGCGCGTAACATTGTTTTCTTAATTTCAGACGGATAATTAACTATATTTCAGCACTATTTGTATTTTACAGAGCTATATCTAAAGTCTGTGATAAAGTTTAGAGCGTTTTTTTGTTCAAAAATTACATTTACTAGCTGATTTGTATTGGAACAACTAATGTCTTAGTTTTCATTATACCTTGCAAAACTAAAGTGGAATAATACTATCAGTTTCATGTATTCTTCAATAAAAAATGTTCGCTACGAAGTCCATATAATTAACGCATATCTTTATAAATAGCATATATAAATAAGTATTCAATAAAATCAAATGCATATTTTACATTCATTGTGTTATAATATAATATTCTATTTACTAAAAACAAATTCAACAGAGAAAACTTGGTCAGTAACGCGTTTATTTATGGATCTTATTAAGACGGTAAGAACGGATACACTGTACGGCATTCATAATAACATTGTCATATATCTATAGAAATGTGATAAATAATGGTTGGCAATGCATTAAATAGACAGTGATTACTTGAAGGAGAAAGTATATAGAGTTTCGCTTCGTAGCAATTATTTTAGACAACAGTCCCGGTATTCTTAGAACAATCTAGTCTGACTATATCATAACAAACGTTCATAACACACATTTGTTTTCATAGCTTTCTGGAAATCACTTATCTTCTATATAATACTTGAGTTTTTCTTCAAAATAATGTATAAATGTGTTCATAAATTTATAAATTACTATTGTCAATAATTTTCAGATCGATGAAATCATTATAATTAAAACAAAGAAATATTCTAAGATGACCCCGTCTGACTTATAACGAATAAGGCATTCCGATTGGCGCCATTTCTGAATATTTAATAATCATATTCAGCTAATGCCAACATTGCACATTTATTTCGTCGAATATTAATATAGCCATCTTGACAATCGTGATAGTTTTCAATAATATACTATATGTCTACATAAAAAAATTACTTTGATATAAATGTCGTATAATAACCTAAACGTTCGATCTTTTGCAACATTAAAACTAGATTTGCAACGTATATGTATTTACTCATCTGCAGGAGTTAGGCACAAGGCCAGTTTTCTCTTACTCCCACAAGTAAGATGTGACCACAGCTTGGATCGAGTAAGTGGGGTTTGAAAAGCCAGCGCCCGAGAAAGTGGGCACTCTGGCCATTAAAAATTGCCTGGGCAGCCCCGTCGGCATTCCCCGATAGGAGCGCCTCAAGCAGTAAGCAATAAACTTACTCCTCCCCTAAAGAGGGGAGGCGAAGCCTGGGAGGGTGGACCTCCTAGAACTGCACAGGACAAACCCACAGACAGGTGGAATCAAGCACCGAAGGACAAGACGACATCCGTCTATAGGGTGCAGTATCCATCGGAACAGATACTACACTTACTTCCTAGCGTGCCAGATTATTTCTTTTTGGTATAATTTGACTAATTCCTACCAACCCTTGTAGATTAAATAACATACTCTCGTCGAGATTTCGTATTGATTCCAAAGTTCGATATAAATATTATCGAGTTTAAAAACATGTATTAGCAGAAGGTTGGAAGAGAGATCGACCAAAACGTTGTGTACATTACAATTAATATGGAAATAACAACATTTTAACGAATCTCACTTCAGACGACGTCTATGTGCAGTTTTTCAAACTTGGCAGTCTTAATGCATACTGGACTATATTTACCCTCTGGATGTTCTTTCGGCAGCCTCATAGCTTTCACGTCCTCTACTCTGTCCCTAAGAGCTCACTGTGATAGAGTGAGCTTTCTAACAAAGGGTTAACAATTCTGTTCCTCAGGTCGGTTGATAATTAGAGTAAGCTGTAAGTAGAGATGACTTGAGAACGTGGTATTTCCCCTATCTGTGTTACCATGCGATCCGGTCCCAAGGTAAAATGACTCATTTTTCGTTACATTTATATGTATATGTGCTGTATACGGCATAACCACGTTAACACATCGGTTTCTGTTAAGTCACCGAAGTTAAGCGATATTGAGCTAGGGCAGTACTGAAATTGGTGACCATTTGGGAATACCAAGGTTTTGTAGTTGCTCCATACCTGTCGCAGCATTATTTGCAGTCGTCCTGGATGTCCCCTTGCCACTGAAATCAAGCAATGCCGACTCAGAAAATATGTGCTTTGGGAATGCTCAACACTTGCTAGTCAATTACACACACACACACAAACCTGTTATGTGCTGATGACGAAAGTCCTTTTCCGAGCTCTATTGTGCACACCATCACTATATTATCTAAAGTATTTTGTACACATAATCAAAATCATATCGGTTGGTATGTAAAAGCAAGTTCTCGTTTACCAAACTTCTCGTGGTTTGCTGTCGACTTGTTTAAATATAAACCTATTTTCTCAGTCCAATAACATGATTTGCAGTATTATTTTTCGTTTCACTCCCAAAAATTAGTTCACGTATTTGACGATAACGCATCGGATTATGCGATGCATCACCGCTGGTGAATAAAACTATTTGATACAACATGTTTTCTACCAGAATGTGAATTATAAATTACATTTAACTTACATAATGTATATGCTTTTAATGTTAAATAGCGAAAACCATTACTTACATTTAAAACTTCGTGTGACACCTAAGTATCAGAGGTGACACCCAGAACGGAATCTAATGAAATTGACGTGTCTTCCGGACGGTAATAATTTTGGATTATTCTGAAAACACATTAAGCAGAGAATATGTGTAAAATGGCCCCGTCTCTAGTTGGGGGCACGTAATTTAGCTAAGTGTAACGAGACAAGCTATCTGGTCATCTATTAGTATGTTTCTCAAGTAACCAGGCTCTCTGTTGTTTAATACACTTTATAAATTGACATAAGCGTCGAAGTTATGTTGTAAACAGACAATTTAGAAAATGGCTTCTCGACAAACAAGTGCATAATGGTGAATGCAGGCCTCCGTAAGTTAAAACGTAACATCAACCGTTGTAATCCACGAAATGACTAATTGATCTAGCATTAATGTTTCCTATTAACACTCCGTACAGATAAAAGTTATATTTTGCAAAGTGTTTGCTACTTGCTTGGCTTTTATTAAACCCATTAAAGACTGGTTCACATACGACGAATATCTAATGTTGCAGACGAATATATCGATTTTTGTTTGATTTTTACAAACTTTTCAATATTGATTATTGTTATCGATCTTTCTAATAGACAGTCAATTATCCATTTGCAAAATATGTCGATAAAGTGATTTTGTATTAAAAAAGAGAATATTTACGCTATCTGAAAAAAATTGATACCAATATGGGCGACGTATGATTAAGTAATGCTAATTTGGCGACTGTGCAGTATAGTTAACAATTGCAAAAAAAGTGAACAAACAATAGACCACAAATAACTTAAACCAAACGCAAAATAATTTATTTTGCCTTTTTTGTATTATTTCTACGTGTGTTTACTCATTGTAATATGTATCATCTTTTACCTTGAAAACAATGCGTGCTTTCCTACATTGTCGACAATTTTCTTAAATTTGACGGAAATTTCAGGTTGAAAACATGATGATGATGATGATGATGTAGATGATGATGATATAAACCCTAATCCGATTGGCAACCACCCACCGACTAACGATTACGCTTCCATTTAACCTCTTTAGAAAATATATTTACTATTTCTTAACCTTGAAATTCGTGGCCACGTACCCCGAAAATTGTCGGCAATATTAGAATGCACACAATCTTTTTCTGACATCCAACTAACCCACACTGGAACTTTCTCACGGCAAACTCTATCTAAGAAACATACTAACCACACACCCGAACCCTGCTCCCTGAACAATTACCCTATCTCCAACACTAATCTATGCCACCGCACCAACTGTGTATACAAACTACAGTGCACCAAATGCAACAGATTCTACATAGGAAACACAACAAGACCACTACACTTACGCATCAAAAAGCATATGAACGCCCGTTTATCGTCTTTTCACAAGCGTACATCATTATGCTACACTACTCAACGTGAGATTTACGTTTCTATCCTTGTGTCTGTCAGAAACATTTGGGACCTAAGAATCACAGAATTGAGCCTCATCAGATTAAACCCCTCACTCAAGCAGCGTCACGAGCTCCACTCACCGTTAATTCTATATTAATCTTCCCTCTCATCTACTAACCAACCTTCATATCTAACATTTATTATATTTCATTTCCACCATTTCATTCTCCCTATTATTTGCATCATTACTAACCTCCCATGTTAAGTCATCAACTACTACCATCACCACACACTCAAACAATCAAGTAGGTTCCTCCCCATATGAATATTCATCTACACACACATTAAGCCACATGATAATAATAATCACCACTTGTAACCAAAAACCATAATCAGGCTAATCTTACAATTCAACCTAAATAATCTACTTCATAACAATGGCATTGTTAATTAATTAATTTAAATACGTATAAACTCTATACAGATAATATACAAATATAGAAAGAAAAAATAAATATAATAAATAAATATAATCAATAAATATATAAAGAAATAAAAAACATTAAATAAAGAAATAAAAAGAAGAGAAAATAAAGAATAAATAAACAATAATATATATATATATATATATATATATATATATATATATATATATATATAATTACTTAATACACAGACTTCTACCGACTGAATTCATAAATTCGAATTCAAAACCCAATTTAATAACAGGCAGAAGTATTCCTCTTACACTGTTTAAAATACCTGCATTTAACTAGATTAATTTTAGTTTAAACTTAATTTAAAATCCTATAATAAGTAACATATTACTTTAATTCGATAAACTAATTTAATGAAACTCACAATTAATAATACTTTTTGAATATATGATAAGCAATTGATCTATTAAAATCTTGAATAATAACAATGAGAGATTAATTACTTTATATTAAACAATACGAAATTAAAACAACAACACACGGAAACAAATAAAAAAATGTTATATCAAAACTAACAGTTAATTAATCACCATACAATAACTGTTATTTATCTAATATTACACACATATTTTGGAACATTAAATTTATAGACATAACATAACTTTAAAACTTATTGATGTTTATTCGCTGCGGGACTGGTTTGCCCCTACCCTATTCTCTGGCATTTATCTTTGTAGATTCTCTGCACAGACAGAGTTTTCCTTTGGTGTTTATTAGGTTTGATAAAAGGAAGTTTCCTTTTTCCTGAAATATTAAATAAATGTTTTTTAATAATCATCTGGACAACACACAAACAGTTAACACCACACTTGCTGTTATGTAATTTTTTTTTAATAGTAAGTCCTATTTCGATTTATTATTTTTGTTCCTTCATGCTTATAATCTACCCGGCACTTTGCATTGCCCTCAGCCTATTTAAAACATACTACTTCTATTCCCAGCAATGTTTCAAGCAACCTACAATTCCCTCCCTCCCCTCTCTCTATCTCTCTCTCTCTATATATATATATATATATATATATTTATATATATATATATACGTCTTAATACGTGTTATTATGATTAATACTTTGTTATTAGTTTCCACATTTTTAAAATTTTAAATCCATGAGTTCAATTACTAATAGACGAGTATACACAGGCCCCTTAATGTTAGTCTATACACATGCATACATATAATGATATCTATCTATCTATCTATCTATCTATCTATCTATCTATCTATCTATCTATATATATATATATATATATATATATATCAATCCCTCTCTCTCCCCCCTCTATCCTTCTCTCTCTCTCTCTCTCTCTCTCTCTATATATATATATATATATATATATATATATATATATATATGTATAAGTATATATATATATATATATATATATATATATATATATATAAGTATATATATGTATATATAGTTGTAGTTGGAAATGTTTAAAATCTCAAGTGGTCTTAAATGTTTGATTAAGGGTATATATATATATATATATATATATATATATATATATATATATATATATATATATAAGTATATATATATATGTGTATATATACATTAATAGTCTGCGTTAGACATAGCATTACTATGACACTTTAATCTACAAACTCAATGTTTGACAATAGATAGACAGTGTTTTATTTTAATAATTTTTTTTTGCTTATATATTCTGTTATCACTCAATCACATACTCCTGCATGTGCACTCATGTATATATGTACACAGATATATAATGCTAAACACTGCTGTAATAATATTATGTTATCAGGTATTGTGATCATAGAAACAATATTATAAAGATGAAGTGTAATTTAGTCAAAGATGAGTTCAAATATCATATGAAAAAGTAGATATAAAAGGGTGTTATATACTTTAGGGGAATTACATTTTCGTCTGTTTATTATCGAATGCTTATGTCTAGAAATCGAGATTGCTTCGAAAATTCGAAAATTTACTTTTTTTTCTGACAGATAAAAAGTGCAGACATTGAAATTCCGTTGTGCGTTATTACATGAGCTAATCTGCTTGTGGCAGAACATATACGAGTATTCCCATGTCATTTAATGCTCTGGTGCAAAGGTCTTACTGTACCTTTATAAAGAAGCTATGGCAATTAGTACATTGTGCATTGGTAACTATATCAGTGCGATGACACAACCATGTGTCGGAAACAATGCAATTGCTCATGAAGCACGATTCGAAAGTGGGGTTCATGTGTTTTTTTAAGTAGATATCGTTGCAAGTAGGTGCTAATATGCGTGAGTTAGATATATGATATCGTTTTGTGTATTTTATATATAATGTATACGTATGCACAAATATATATATTGTATGTATATACAGGGTGGGCCAAAATAAGGGTCCTATCTTTAAATTTGAATAACTTGAATTTGAATAACTTCCACAAAATAAAAGTTAAACCCACCAAACTTTATGTGTGTGTAGACTGACCCTTGCGTGATTTTTTGAAATAAACAAAACAAATTTTAGCCGAAAAACACTTCTTAAAACTTACAAAAACTAAAGTATTGTTTTTTACACTGTTTTGAGTTTTTTAAGCAAAAATAATGTTTTCTAAATGAGGGTACGTTCCTTAGGGCTAATACGGCTCATGCTTGCTTCGGAAGGGGTCCTTTACTTATTCAAAAAAAAAGAATTTAAAAAAATCAATAAATAAAAAAGTTATGAATTTTTAAAAATAGGACCCTTATTTTTGCCCACCCTGTATATGATATCGTTTTGTGTATTTCGTACAAAAGCTAACCTGACATAGAAAAAAGATTCAGTTAGAAAGTATTGTAAATCGCGTGATGTCTACGTCCTTTAGTGTTATTGAGGGGCTATGGTAGATTCTTGTGGAAGATATTTTGTCAGCAGTTTTGGAGTATTTTGTTTCTATACATTTAATCTATGTGTGTACCCTAATTTACTTTTTAGGGATAAAGAAAATGTATAGCGTATAAACAGTTTCCTAAATAATTCAATGTATATAAATGAATGATCAGTTATGTTGAGATTAAAATCGTGAAAAGAGAGAGAGAGAGATGGAGAGAGATAGAGAGAGCGCCAGACAGTGATTAGCAGGTGTGGTCTGTTTTGTAAAACCTATTAATATTTTAGTGGATTTATTACGATAAGATGCGAGGAAAGGAATACTGTCTATATAGCCCGTGGAAAAATACGCACAATAAGCAGGTGCTATTACTTGTTGTCCATGTCGATCAGTGCATGTAATATATAGAAGACCAAAAGGGCAAGAACCCATGGGTAAACATGTGATTTGCTTACATGTGAGTAGTTAGAAATGGCGACAATGATGCGGAAGAGTTAGTATATGTCTGCGAGTGTTATCTCAAAAGAGTCGATGTTACTGAATTATATGAGGTCAGTGATGAGATCAATTGCAGGGTGGGCGGGTATGGAAGTATAGAAAGAAACGACGTAGATACAGGGTGGGCAAAAATAAGGGTCCTATTTTTAAAAATTCATAACTTTTTTATTTATTGATTTTTTTATTTTTTTTTTTAGAATAAGTAAAGGACCCCTTCCGAAGCAAGCATGAGCCGTATTAGCCCTAAGGAACGTACCCTCATTTAGAAAACATTATTTTTGCTTAAAAAACTCAAAACAGTGTAAAAAACAATACTTTAGTTTTTGTAAGTTTTAAGAAGTGTTTTTCGGCTAAAATTTGTTTTGTTTATTTCAAAAAATCTCGGAAGGGTCAGTCTACACACACATAAAGTTTGGTGAGTTTAACTTTTATTTTGTGGAAGTTATTCAAATTCAAGTTATTTAAATTTAAAGATAGGACCCTTATTTTGGCCCACCCTGTACTAACAATGTATTTGGTCAGACGCACATGTTGATGTTAAAGCAAGTTTAATATCTCAAGAATGCAATATTATTCATTTAGACAGTCAAGTACTTACATCATCATCATCAATTTAACATCCATTTTACATGCTGGCATATGTTGGTTTGGCGCTTTAAGAAATTGACTTCCAAACTAACCTATCTTTGGCCAAGTCATTATTTATCCCTCTTTCTCTCAAATCTATCCTTATAACTTATTCACATGTTTTCTTTGGCCTTTCCCTGGGAACAGAACCTCAACTGTTCTATGTCTACTGACCCAAGAACTCTCATCCATTCTTATCAACGTGGCCATACCATCGAAGTATCCTGTTCTGCACACATCTCCCTATACTGTCCAGATTTAATCTTCCTCTGAAGTCATCAGATCTAAGCCTGCCCTTAAGACTAACATTACACATCCATTGTATCAAATCGATATAAAATACTGATGTTTAATTCAGAAAATCATAGATTACAAAATTAGTATTGTATACTTGTTGACTTTCCAAAAGGATATCAGCACTCCCCCCCCCTGCTGTGTGATACAATGTTTAATGTGCATATTGTAAAAATCGATTACAAATTAGTACTCCTTAGCTAAAATGTACTTGCATGGTCTTTTACCTTCAAATTATCATCCTGATGAAGTATTAAATTAAAGATAGAAAGGTTAATGAACAATATCTCTTGTTTTTTTTTAATTTCCCATATACGTTTATTTATGTATGTATATTATATTACATTTACGAATATGTGTGTGTATACTCAGCTATCAGTGGTTAAATGTATTTGCATTTCGTATAGTTACAGTTAATTAAAAATAAAACATAATTAAAAAAATGTAAAAAAAATAATTATCATACACTGATATATATATATATATATATATATATATATATATATATATATATATATATATATATATATATATATGTATTGTGGAATATAACAGACAACTTTTGTCTGGATATCCTTTCTTAGATCCTTTCAATACTCCGAATCTGAACCTTTGTTTCGGGGGGACGGGGATTGGCCGATCAATCTGGAATAGTTTTGATTTGTGTCCCAAGTACATTCAGACTTATCCGTGTCCATCTTCAGGGGAATGCGCATGATCAGGTACAGACCATGTGTTAGTATTATAGATGGATCTACTAAAGGATATCATATATTCAACAATACATGCCTGCAAGAGAAGATGCTGCCTCGATATATATATATATATATATATATATATATATATATATATATATATATATATATATACTGCATATATTTTTCACGGAACTTTTCTTTTCATTCACTGCGTTTTTTTAACTAAAATTCTTTTAATAATAATTTTCATATTTTTCAAAAATTTGAACTTTGTTTTTTTCGAAAGCCAACTTATCCATCTGTATTTCTCCTCTGATGATAAGATTTCGATCTTTGAAAAGCCTTGGCTTAAGGAAAGAATAATAAACACTAGTTTATTACTGAATACACCTTGCATTGAACAATTGAAATTTGAAATAAAGTTGGACAATCGTCGCATATTTATCACTCTTTTTTTTCTATCTCTACATATATATATATATATATATATATATATATATATATATGTATGTATATATATATATATCACCGGAATTTGAATCATAACCGCCAACACCACCAGCGCAGAGAGACGTTCATCACGTAACAAGGAAATAAGTTTTGTTGTTCTTGTTTTTTGTTGAAAAAAAATGACTCAACACTGGTCACCTCTGATGATGGAATTTTATTCCGAAATTAATAAGATTAATGTAAAAAAAAACGAATCTTGCATTGTTAATGGCTTATATTTTCAATTTTATTAACAGATCCAGCAATGCTTTAAATGAACGACCAACCCATATTACTTTATATATATATATATATATATATGTATATATATATATATAAAGTGGTGAACTAAAAGCGAACTTTTAGGAAAGGTAAAACCTATTGTGAATAGTATACAACTCAATATACAGGATAGAGCAGATAAAAAGATGAAAAGGAATTAGAAAAACGACGGAGGCAGATCTTTTTTCAATTCAGTTGCTCAGAGCAAGGTATATTCCGCAAAAAGGCAATTTATTACAATTATTTTTTTCCTTTAGCCAGGCTTTTCAAAGATCAAAACCTTATCATCAGAGGAAATCGCTAGGATAGCTAAGTTGGCAAAGACCAAGATTTAAAATTTGAAAAAGTAAAATTAAGAGTGTGGGGAAAAAACACAAGGCAAAACTCTGCCCGAATGCTAGCAAACGTCCGATTGCAAAAACGTCCAGTGTCAAAAAGTCCAGCGAAGAAAGTGAATTGTAGATAGGTAGGTCGTTAAAAGGCACGAGAAATGACATGAGAGGATTCAAAATTAAACTCCAAAAACTAGATCTTCAGGTGCGGTTAAGATGAATAGAATCCAGAAGGTAAAAGATCCAATAAAAGGCACAATCGTGGATGCAACAAGGCTCAGTAAAACGTGAGGTGGGAAATATACGCCTTTTTAAAAAAGACCTCCTGGGCCGAAAATCATAAAATATGTTTAAATTGGCGAAGAGACAGCAAATTAATATTTAAATAAATATATATATATATATATATATATAGTAATCCAGGTAGGGTAAAATCCACAGGATAGAAATCCAAAGGGAATCAAACCGGGTTTATAAAAGTGTGCTCAATAAAACATATAGAGCTGTATTGTTTCTCCCTGGAATTCAGCAACCAGGTTGAATCAAAAAATAATTCTCTGCCTGATGAGACCTCAGCTTTTAAGAGCTGTGGATCGATAACATTAACATGCCAGTGTAGCAGACCTTGTACATGTTTGAATAAAAGCATTCACTATATATATATATATATATATATATATATATATATAGTCGACTACAACGCTAAACCATGTGTATGCTGGCCTGCATAGGCACGTACGAGTGTGTGTGTGTGTTTGTATGAGTGTGTGTGTATGTGTGGGTGTGTGTGTGTGTGTGTGTATCGAGCAGTAAGAGACAAAGAAAGAGAGAAAGATAAAAGGCACGCAAGCCCAGACGAAGAGAGAAAGGAAGAAAGAGCGAAAACAAAACAAAAAAAAAACTATTCATTAAGCGGTTAAATTGAACGCAGTAGTAGTAATTTTATACAATTAAGTCGACTTCAACGCTAAGACATGTGTATGATTGATCGCATTGTGTGTGTCTATGTATGTGTGTGTGTGTGTGTGTGTATCGAGCAGTAAGAGAGAAAGAAAAGGAGAAAGAAAAAAGGTATTTGTGAATGGGTGTATGTATATATGTATGTATGCTTACGCGCATAGGCACGTGTCGGTGTATGTGTGTGTGTGTGTGTGTGTATATCAATGTACATGTACACGTCCCATTACGTGTGTGTGCACGCGTATGTGCGTGTGCTCATTTATACACATATTTAATTTATGATTTTTCTACTTTTTCCCCCTCATTGCCTGGGAAAACCTCCCACCGTACACACGCAAACCCCAAACACCGATGAAGACTGAAGGATCAGTCGAAAATTTTGTTCTCTTTACAGAACAATTTATATTCCTACACGTCACAAAATAAATAAATAGAAAAATAAATAATAAAAAGTTATAACACGATATAAACTTTTTTTTCACATCATTATTTTATTTTTTTATATAATACTTATATATATATATATATATATATATATATATATATATATATATATATATATATATATATATATATATTTAAATTGAATAAATAAAAAAAAATATTTTCAAGGAAAAACACCTCGTGTAATATAGTAATATTTTCCTAAATGAAAATATGCTGCCTAAACACACACACACACACAATATATATATATATATATATATATATATATATATATATATATATATATATATATATATATATATATATATATATATATATATATAATGGTATTATACGTTACAATTACATCGTCTTAAATGGCATAAACGATGTTTTAAAAAATTGCAATAAGCATGGAACTGTCCCCGAGTACGGTGTTGTTGTTTTTCTGCACTTCTCTTTTCAGAGTTTTAGCCACCGTGGATGTTTTATTCTCTATCCGACGGTTTTATTTTAGTATTTGATTTTTAGAAGAGGTGTGGTGTTCTTGAAATGATAAAAAGATGTTATAACATCCCGGATTTGTTATTAATATTTTAGAAGTAACTTTTTGTTTTCTGATATGACATGTGAACAATCTATCGAAAACAAAATTAAAAATGGCGACGAATTATCCCCAAATATTCTATTCGACTGTTTGTGTTTCACTACTCCGGTTACCCCGCTTAATAAACTGGTATTGCCCGGGCCTTTGGGTCTGGATTTACGCCGGTCTATTGGGGGTTGCCGGTCCTGTGCAGTTCTAGGAGGTGCACCCTCCCAGGCTTTGCCTACCCTCTTTGGTGAGGAGTAAGTTTATTGCTTACTGTCTGAGGCGCCCCTACCGGGGAATGCCGACGGGGCTGCCCAGGCAATTTTTTAATGGCCAGAGTGCTCACCTCTCGAGCGCTGGCTTATCTAACCCCACTTTCCCGACCTTGTGTCACATCTTACCTTGTGGGAGGTCGATAAATAACACCAGTTTCAAATATACTCACATACATATTTACGAGTAATGCTTCACGCAACTATTATTTTTCATGTATTTTGTATTAATTAAAATATTGGAAATGAATCATTTCTTAGTACACTAAATTAATTGTTCGTAATTGTACCGGAATTAAATAATAAACGATTTTAAGGATGAATGTGTTCTTTTAGTTGTAGCTAGTTGTGTAGTGCCTCAAATGTATTTGATCAAAATGAGAAAACACCAAATATTATATGTGATATTTTTAACCGTTTTAATCGGACTTAACTACACAGATTCAAAATCTTTGTAATTCCATAGCTACAACTAAAAATAATTTAAGCAAATATTGATCTGACTACTCTATAATCGGTTTAATTAAGCATACAGGTACTATTTATATAAGGCCTTGAATATTATAACTGTCCTGTTTTTAAATCTCCGAAACAGTTACATGGTAAACAGCTGGTCATCCCCGTGTTAATATTAGACGCTTAAGTTAAGGTGTCTTGTTTTTGTTTCACTGTTAGATACTTAATCCTCTTTTTTATTTTATTTACTTATTATTTGTTATTATTTATGAATTTTCCAACTAATATTAAGTCTGCAATATCTTGGATTTTGTTAGTTTCTCTGGGAATTTAAACTGCATTTCCCTTTTTTTCTATTTTTCTTCTTTTTTTTTGTTTAAAATGACTCAAAGATTCTTTAGACTATATATATATATATATATATATATATATATATATATATATATATATATATATATATATATATATATATATATATATATATATATAATATCTTGTGTAATATGGTGGGAAAACTCCCAGTAAAGTGGTCGATTAATTGAGAATCAAAATTAAGAGCATAATATGCATTTATCTTTTGGTACATAAAAATTAGTACAACGTCAGTACTGTCAGTTTCAAGCTCAGAATGACTTAACCATTATTCTCTTCAGAGCCGGATGGTAAAGTCTTTCTGAGCTTGAAACTGACCGTACTAATGCTGTACCAATTTTTGTGTACCAAATATATATATATATATATATATATATATATATATATATATATATATATATATATATCGTACATGTATTGTATTAGTTTCTGTAAATGTAAATCCGTAGAAACTCAAGTGTTTATAAAAAGTGCTCAATACCAAGTAGAGCTGTTTATAAGTATAAATGTTTATTTATACAAACATTATTGGTTACATATGTGCATACATGTTTCGGTTGCACTTTTCCAAGAAACTCAACCTCATCAGACCAAGAATTTTTCAGGAATGGATGGATTTGAAGAATTTTCTATCTTAAATAACTCTTTTGGGGGATCTAGCATCTTCTATTTCTAGCATCTTCTATTTCTTATGAAAAGAGTTATTTAAGATAGAAAATTCTTCAAATCCATCCATTCCTGAAAAATTCTTGGTCTGATGAGGTTGACATTCTTGGAAAAGTGCAACCGAAACATGTATGCACATATGTAACCAATAATGTTTGTATAAATAAAAATGTATACTTATATATATATATATATATATATATATATAATCACTTCCCTTTATGTCATGTTTCCGTGTTTGCTGGCAACGTGGTACTGAATCTACTGCTTCTTCAATTCTTTCTTGCGAGCCGTCTTTGGCGTCAACAAGGCGAATTCATTCACCGAAAGGCATCGATCTGCTTCAACCTCCGGGCGGAAACCCCCAAGCGTTGATTCTAAGTAAAAAAGTTGCTCAAAATTGTGAAGCTGGATGTAGAAGTTATTATCAGCTAACGTATTTGTGACGTTCGTCTGTGGAATCGAGACTGAACGTCGTTCGTTTCAACGTGAGTAATAGGCCACTGTGTTTTGTCGGTGTTCATTCAGAACACAGTGAGATATATTCGATGGAGTGTATCAACCGACGGAGAGTGAATGCTGTCACAGATTTATAGCTTTAAATAAAAAGATCTGTGAACCTCGAATATTGAAGTTAGTATATTTCTGAGGATAGATAATGTGAAACTTAAATAACATGTTTAGCTTATAAACCTACATTATTATTTATTAGTCATATTAGTACTTATTATTAATCATTATTAACCATATGTATACATATATATATATATATATGTATATATATATATATATATATACATGTATATATGTATATATATATATATATATATATATATATATATATATATATATATATATATATATATATTCTAACAGAATATTACACATGTAAGCGTTCACCTACTCTCATTATGACACGAGAGATTGTCACATGATAACGGAGAACTAAAGTGATATTTACACTGAAAGCGGCGAGCATGAATATCTTAACATTCTATAGTACTCAACGAAATAGTCAGAACGTTGAGTCTTTTAGGTGAATGGGGATTTTTAATATTTTTAATAGTGTTCGGCTTTGAATATATATATATATATATATATATATATATATATATATATATATAGAGAGAGAGAGAGAGAGAGAGAGAGAGAGAGAGAGAGAGAGAGAAAGAGAGGGGGGGGAGAGAGAGAGAATGAAAATGTGTATATATATAGAGAGAGAGATAGAGAGAGAGAGAGAGATAGAGAATGAAAATGTATATATATATATATATATATATATATATGTGTGTCTGTGTGTATATATATAACTTAGCCTTATGAATCCCATGCTGTATTAAAACATAGAAAACTGTGGAGCTTAATTGCTATATACAGATTTTCATACTATATCTATCTATCTGTCTATCTATCTCTCCCTCTGCCCCTCTCTCTCTCTCTCTCTCTCTCTCTCTCTATATATATATATATATATATATATATATATATATATATATATATATATATATTCTAATAACCGTGTTTATTTTAATTATTTTTATTTTTTTACATTTCCCAAAAAACATTACATTTTTGTGAGATATATGTTTTACGGTCCGTTTCATGTCCCTTGTGCCAAACAACATTTGGATGTCAATATCGTCTTCGCAACATAACACAATCATCATAAAAATTCACAAAGATTAAAAAGTTATTGGATTAAAGTGTCTTTAAAAAAACTACACTATACAGCGGAACATTTTTGAGTGAAACCAAATAAAAAAAAAAAAAAGAAAAGAGGAAACTCAATCATGGGGGAACCCACTAATACGCCATTTTTAATTTTTTAATGGGATATCATACTCCGGAGGTCAACCATACGTGTATCTGGTTGGTTTGTTCTCCGTTTGCCTTTTTCGGAAGTATGATGATGGATTATCTTCCAACGTACTCTTGTGATGAAAGAATTCACTGCCAGTATCATGTCTTTAGTGTTGGATTTATGGCTTGGAATAGCTATATTCTTAGGTGAAAATGTTATTTTCTCCTTCGTGAACATAGTTGAGAGAGATAAAAAGAACGCGTGATCAGCTTAATGCGAGGAACAGTAATACTTATTGATGACAATATATGTATTACCATATACTATCAGTGTCATTTTACTTTGCAGTCTCCTTAAATAATTCAACTCGATTATTGTCAATTAGTGACAACAGAGCAAATATAAGTCAGGTTCATATTATATTCACATATCCATGTTTTTATTTTATTATTTTTATTTTTATTTTTTCACATTTCCATAAAACAACATTTCTGTGAGATATATTTTTACGGTCCGTTTCATTTGCCTTTTCTAAGGCAAATTCACTAATACTCTTACCCCCCTTTCAAAAAGCTTTCAATATTCATTCTATTCTTCGCCACCACTGACTTCTCGCAGTCTGGACTCTCCTCCAGCGCTCACAGTAGCCACGGCTGCTACTTTACATTACTACTCTATAATGTTAACCCAAAATTTCGATGTATTTGTATAACATTTTTGCATGACATTTTTCTTCAAATTATCATCCTGAGAAAGTCTTACAATAAAGACGAAACGTTGATAAATATATAAAAATATATCTTGGTTTTTCGTTTTTCATTTCCCATTACGTCAGATTACTCATATCCGCTCTTTCTTATATATATATATATATATATATATATATTAGACAAATAAATCACTCGTTAGGGTAAAAACCCTTAGACTATTGTGTTTAAGTGCAATTTGAAAATTCTTGAACTATGAAATATTTAAAGTTGTTTTTTGGAATAAATATAAAGTTAAATGTGTCGACACTCAAGAAAGACGAGTGGGTATAACATATGAGTTAGGGGAATGTTTCATTGCGAAAAAGTAATAGAATAACCTGTATTAAAAAAACACAAGTTGCAATTGTTGCATAAACTCTTTAATAAAAAGAAAATGTTGGAAGCAAAAAGTATCATAAATAAACAAAATAATATGATGACGTCTTATTTATAAAAACGAATAGCCATTAAAGAAAATAACGAAAGTGAGGAATAATGAACTAAAAATAATAAGGAGTGAAATACGAAAACAGAAAAAGTGTGAAATAAGAAATAAATGAGAATAGTTTTTTTTTTTAGGACGAAGACATTTTTGTAATTCTATTAAAATGGAAGGCAAATCAGAAATTGAAAAACAACAGAAAAGTTCGCAGGTGGGTTTTCATTTTTTAAATGAAATAATAGAGAAAATATATGTTCAATTATCAAAAATCTTACAAGCTCATATACAAAAAGCGAAGACAGCAAGAGAATAAATGATATTAGAATAAAATGTAGTCAATAAATAATAAATTTTATTAAAAAAAGGTGAAAAACCTTTTTTTTAAGCTTCATGCGTTTTAATAAGATGCCAAAGCTGTTACTTAACAATCGTCTTTTTTTCCAAAGATGGAACAATACTTTTATTTACAACTCGCTCTGATTACGTGCTTTGCCCAGGATTTTTTAAATTATTACTTTCAATCTTCTTTTTAAAACTATTACCGTTCTTTTCTGTTTCTTTTACGCATCATTTATTCTAAATAATATAGTGAATATGACGTTTTTATGGTATCGATTCGCCATTAAATTTCTACTGTAATATTTCTGGTTATAGACGGACACATATTATTTTTTTATAATAACTAATAGTTGTGTAGGATATCACGTAAGGGGCTTTTCAGTTCAGTTCCACCTCTGATACGTTACACGTATTATCTATATACAGGGTGGGCCAAAATAAGGGTCCTATCTTTAAATTTGAATAACTTGAATTTGAATAACTTCCACAAAATAAAAGTTAAACTCACCAAACTTTATGTGCGTGTAGACTGACCCTTCCGAGATTTTTTGAAATAAACAAAACAAATTTTAGCCGAAAAACACTTCTTAAAACTTACAAAAACTAAAGTATTGTTTTTTACACTGTTTTGAGTTTTTTAAGCAAAAATAATGTTTTCTAAATGAGGGTACGTTCCTTAGGGCTAATACGGCTCATGCTTGCTTCGGAAGGGGTCCTTTACTTATTCTGAAAAAAAAATAAATAAATAAATAAAAAAGTTATGAATTTTTAAAAATAGGACCCTTATTTTTGCCCACCCTATATGTATATATTCCTTTAGTTGATGTGTCTGATTTAACCCGCCTTCTGCACCATCTAAAGATTCTGAGCTCAAAATAAGGAGTCATTAGTTTGAGAAGACACACCTGAAGAAAGATTTAACCTCCTACTTTCGGCAGATGTAACATTCCTACCTTCGGCGGATACATCTATTTTAACTTGAGAACTTAGATGTAATATCGAACTAAAAGTATCACTGATTACAGACGGGAACATATTCTTTATTATAACAAAGAATAGTTTTGTAGGTAGTCACGTAAGTGTTTCTTTAGTTTAGTTCAATCTCTGATGTTTACCGGTACTATCTATTCGTTCGTTTATTATAATACCATCCTTCGTTTATAGTCTATGTTAATTCGTGATAATATCATCATCAACTGCATTATATTTTATTGGTAAAATGTTGTGTAATATCTGTTCAGTTGTTACAAAAACATCCTGTCATGCATAGCTCTCTTCCTTTTTGGAGGGAGGGGCTATTTTTAGGGTAAGGGTTATCTGAGTAAGAAGTAAGGTTTACAGCTAGGGTTAGCACTAAATTTAAGGAAAGTTTAGTACCACAATTTCCATTACACAAAAAAACTATTATGTAGTTTTGATTACACAACAGACACGTTATCTTTATTATAATATGGTTTTGTGAGGTGTGTAGGTACTTAGATTCGATGTCAAGTATATAAAAAATTACTAATAAGTCACTACTCAACAAGAAAAATAAGTCAATGAGATTGATATATGAACAGTTATAAACAGCAACTCTTCCGTCATAGTTCGTAGGGTCATGCTGTTTTCTAGAACTGCTGTATTTTAGTGGTATATATATATATATATATATATATATATATATATATATAGATCGAGAGAGAGAGAGAGAGAGAAGGAAAGAGAGAGAGAGAGGAGAAAGAGAGAGATGCCAAACTATCTTATAGTATTAATCAGGTTAGTGGACTTCATGCAGCCAGTGATCAATCGACAAGTGTTGTTCAATGCTGAGTCTATGTTTTTAGCAGGAATTGATCTCTCCCAAACAGGACAAGCAGAAGCGTTCTCAGCAATATCTCAGGAAGAGACCTCACTACAGCCGTGGATCAGACGGCTTGAAGATCGCCCCGCTAATAACAACATGGAAATTCCTGCTTCTGAGGACCCCCCCCCGGTTCAGAGGCACCGGTGCTCCAGTAGAAAACAGTAAACCGCCTGAAATAGGGATTAAAGCAATCAAAAGTTGCTAGTTGAATAAATAAGGCTACAAAACTGACCCACACATCTGTGAATGTTGAGAGGAGGATCATACGATGCAATATTGCCTGGTATGTCCCCTACTGCCCAACCGGTGTAGCTTGAACGATATTGCAGAGTACAATACTATTATAAAGGACTGCATAAAAATGTAGGGAACTGTGATATGAACACATGTTTTAAAGATAAACAACAAAGTAGAATAGTATGAATGATCATAAAACTAGGAAGATAAATGAACATTTATTGCGAAATTATTTGATACGGTGTTCAGGTTGCTTGAGAAGTGGTTGGTGAATGCACTTTCTAATTATTACTCCTAAACATCCCGAGGTTATATTAGATTATTATATACGTGTGGGCTGCAATCTCGGTCAGAGGCATCATCGGACCAATCTTCATCAGAGAATCTGGCGCAGCAGTGACAGTCACCAAGGAGCGGTATATGGAGGTCCTCAAAACCTTCAAGAATGAGCTCCAGACCCTCTACCCGTCGCTCATGAGCAAGTTCTGGTTCCAGCAAGACGGAGCAAGTTCTCACAACTCAAACCTTCCCGAGATTGGCTGAAAGAGAACTTCAGAGGCCGAGTGATTAGTCTCAAGACTAATTTTGAGTGGCCACCCCATAGCCCGGACCAAAGACCCCCATATTTTTTTTCTCTGGGGCTATCTTAAGGACAGAGTGTACGCAGGGAAACCTAGAACCATCACGGAACTCAAGGAAGCCATCAGGGAGGAGATGAGAGCCATTCCCAATTCAGCCTGTAAGAACGTCATGGACAACTTCGTTCCGCGCCTCAAGAAATGCACGGAGATAAATGGAGGCTCTCTAGAACACATGCTGTAGAACGGATAAAAAAAGGCCAAAGACCCTAGTGTTTTGATGTGATGTTTTGAATATAATATACTAGTTATGACCAAAAATTCATTTTATTCGGACGAAACACTAAGAAACGGGGCCTAATTAGAATTGGGACCCGTTTTGGGGGGTCACCCTGTATATATATATATATATATATATATATATATATATATATATATATATATATATATATATATATATATATATATCTTGGGTAGAGACTAATTGTAAGGATATGGCTAACTGCCATTAATTTTAAGGCATAGGTAATTGGGTAAAACTAATTCAAGCTCCCGGCACTTGACAATATTTACATTGATATATCACTTACATTCAACCAGTGTCGTATGATAGCGCAGGGATAAAGGCGCCGATTGTGAGCTCGACGTTTGAGTTTCAATCCCGGCTTGAGACACTAGCTTCTCTAGCCGCACTGAAAATATATGATACAGCGAAACAGTCTGTATGTGGATGATTATATATATGTACATATATATATATATATAAATATATGATACAGCGAAACAGTCTGTATGTGGATGATTATATATATATATATATATATATATATATATATATATATATATAGCTGTATGTACACGATCCATTCTTAGAAGCAGATAATACATCGTAAAATATTTTGTACAACAGTTTCTAGTAGTAAAGGTAAAAAACATTGCAATATTTACTTAAATTTAGTAAAAATTTATGAATATTCCAAAGGTTGGAGTTTCTCTGAAGTATTTTACAGCGTTCTCCGGTAGAAACTTCTCTTCTTTTGAGAATTCAAGGATTTGTTATTTGCATTAAATTTAGTGCATAGTAATTAAACAAGATTTCCTGAATTTCAATTTCTACTTACGTTACCTCTAGTTTAACCGTACATTTTAGACCTTTTCTAGAATAAAAATCATGTAATTAGTTTGATCAAAATTATGTAATTAGTTTGATCAAAATCATGTAATTAGTTTGATCAAAATCATGTAATTTGTTTGATCAAAATCATGGAATTAGTTTAATCAAAATCATGTAATTAGTTTGATCAAAATTATGTAATTAGTTTGATCAAAATCATGTAATTAGTTTGATCAAAATCATGGAATTAGTTTAATCAAAATCATGTAATTAGTTTGATCAAAATCATGGAATTAGTTTGATCAAAATCATGTAATTAGTTTGATCAAAATCATGTAATTAGTTTGATCAAAATTATGTAATTAGTTTGATCAAAATCATGTAATTAGTTTAGTCAAAATCATGTAATTAGTTTGATCAAAATCATGTAAATAGTTTGATCAAAATCATGGAATTAGTTTGATCAAAATCATGTAATTAGTTTGATCAAAATCATGGAATTAGTTTGATCAAAATCATGTGATTAGTTTGATCAAAATCATGTAATTAGTTTGATCAAAATCATGTAACTAGTTTGATCAAAATCATGGAATTAGTTTGATCAAAATCATGTAATTAGTTTGATCAAAATCATGTAATTAGTTTAAACAAAAATCATGTAATTTGTTTGATCAATATCATGAAATTAGTTTGATCAAAATCATGTAATTAGTTTGATCAAAATCATGTAATTAGTTTGAGCAAAATCAAGTAATTAGTTTGATCAAAATCATGTAACTAGTTTGATCAAAATCATGTAATTAGTTTGATCAAAATCATGTGATTAGTTTGATCAAAATAAGAATACGGATTCTACACATAAGATTGATTATGATTATATCTTGATTTTAATCGCTGTAAAAATGTATAACATTTATGTTAAACTATGCTTTTTAATAAATGTATATGTAAATATATAACTATAATAAATAATTAAAAGTGCAGTGAATGTACAAGATTCGTTTGCAAAAAAATGCAGTAAATGTACTAGATCTGTTTGCAAAAAATGTGCAGTAAATGTACAAGATCTGTTTGCAAAAAATATGCACTAAATGTACTAGATCTGTTTGCAAAAACAAATGCAGTGAATGTACTATATCTGTTGGCAAAAGGTGCAGTGAATGTACTAAATCTGTTTTTTTTTAAAGTGCACTGAGTGTACTAGATCTGTTTTCAATAAAAATGCAGTGAATGTACACTATCTGTTTTTAAAAAAAAGTGCACTGAATGTACTAGATCTGTTTTCAATAAAAGTGCAGTGAATGTACTATATCTGTTTTTGAAGTGCAGTGAATGTACTAGATCTGTTTGCAAAAAAAAGTGCAGTGAATGTACTAGATCTGTTTGCAAATACAAATGCAGTGAATGTACTAGATTTGTTTTCAATAAAAGGGCAGTGAATGTACTATATCTGTCGTTTAAGTGCAGTGAATGTACTAGATCTGTTTTTAAAAAAGTGCACTGAATGTACTAGATCTGTTTTCAATAAAAGTGCAGTGAATGTACTAGACCTGTTTGCAAAAAAAAGTGCAGTGAATGTAATAGATCTGTTTGCAAATACAAATGCAGTGAATGTACTAAATCTGTTTGCAAAAACAAATGCAGTAAATGTACTAGATCTGTTTGCAACTTGGAAAACTAACACTTTAGGTATCACCGTCTTACGGTATGCGGTGAAGTAGGGTTAGCAGTATTGCATTATGTTTTAGAAATCATCTGTCGTTGAAATTCCGACGGATCCGTTTCTTGCAACTATTATTAGTCCTCGTTCCTAACTCAGGGCGCATTTTTGGTGCTCCAAGAGAAGCCCGCTTTAAACTTTACCATTTGTCACATGCGTTTCCTCGTCCGTGATTTATTAATTACAATTATCTGTTTGTATGTCATTATTCACCTTTTGTGCATCTGTGGTGATTTCGAATGACATGATATGAGTGCTTCGTAGAATAGTGGTGTGTTCTCGGATCTTCGCTGTTCGTTCGATTCTATCTTAACTGTGCGTCTTCTTAGACGGACGAATCAACTTGTCAGATTTAAGTGGTTATGTAACAACACTAAGTCTCTATCTTTTTTTTTCTTTTCCTCCCTGTATTTTTCTGTCCATAACAGTCTTCATAAATTGTAATTAAAAAAAAAAGATCGCAAATGCATTTTGGGGTTGAACATGTCTTAGTTGTTGTATTCATTCTTCGGGGCATTCATATGCACATAAAAAACAACCTCTTTCAATCTCCTCCTACATAAGAGATCAGCTATATAAAAGTATCAACTGAATATGGCGTCAAAGCTCAACTTTTCTTCTCTGCTAGTTCAGACGAAATATCCTTTATTGTTTTTAGCTTCTCCGGATCAGAACAATAACGAACTTTCACCCCGTTGTTAGCATTAACGTTAGCGTTAGGGCTAAAGTTAGCTACGGTCTTAATCTGGAAGAAGTAACGTTTTTTTTTATAATAAATAGACAATCGGCTAAATACAAGCGTTTTTTCTTTAATTCTTCGAATATCATTGTTTAAACACACGTTACTTAAAAAGAAAACTGTTTACTCCACAATGGTGTTATTCATTAAAATACAGCTTGTGTGTCTTTCGTTACAAGAATATTTTCTGGGAAATCGTGCTTTCTCCTCAGTAAGGCCGTATGTTAATTCTACAAATTGTAAATATTATTTGTCAGTAAAACTTTGTCATCAGTAACACTTCTTTAATCATGTTTTTTTTATCGTTTCGAAATATTCACTTTTGCAAACAGAACAAGGTTCACGTCTTTTTGTTACGGGTATATTATTTTTCTCAAGTTTCTTTAGATAAAGATCTATTCTTAATTAAGATTATTTGGATTATTCGTACTACTGTTCTCATCTTCGATGGTATTCCCATAACGTTTCGACCGATGTAACGCCCCACTTTTTTCAAGTGCATCTTTTCGAACTCGGGAAGCTGTACGGAATTTCGACCAAATGAACTTCAAAGAGATCGAACAAGATATATTCTGAAGTATGATCACGTATGTCGGTGAATGATATTCTTAAATAGTTTCATGTGACCCACCTTTCGGTGAACAAGTGCAACAAACAGACGTTTACTATTGAATATATTTTGACCGTCAGCAAATAATAATATTGTTTTCTTTCTCAAGAATTTTACGACAAAATGTCAACGTCCATCCCCAAATACTGTCTTCTTCTTTTCTGTGGGAATTATTCTATTCAACCGGTGTATTTTCTCTAAAGATCTGTCGAACGTTCCTCAAATGAATGCGTGTGTTCAGTCATGAAATAAAGAATCGCTTTACACGAATATTTTTAAAGAATACTAAAAACAAACAAAATATTTGCATATTAAGATGCTAAGCTTTGACACATTTTCATGAAATACAAGGTACAAAAACAGCAAGGCTAAATTCTGCTGACATTGTTCGTTTATTTAGAAATGTTATTTTTTCTAGTCCATAAAAATATTTTCTGAAAAAAAAAGCTATAAAAAAAGTATTTCTGAAAGAAATGAAATTGACAGGAAAAAATGTGTTTCCACAAATAAAAGTTTAGTTATAAAGCGACGTTCATCTTTTTAAACATTACACAACACGAGCGAATGCCATTGAAATAATTATACCGCTGGCCAACATTTTTTTGTAATTAAAGTTTGATAACGTAACCAAAACAGCCATATCCAATAAAGATCTGTTTGTAATTACGTTTCAAGCTTTTATCTGAAAACTGGATTCGTTTTCTTGATTTTTATTCATAGTCCTTTAATTCGGGTCTGTCCACAAATGTGGAAATTATATGATTGTTATTGTAGCGAATTTCCTTCATTTTATAAAAGAAAGTATTTCTGTATTCCGTTATCATCAGTTTAGCTTCGTCCTTCCTCATTGCACAGGTCTTCCCTCCCATACCAGCATTCACCATTGTCTGAATAGTGGGCACACATGTAAAGGATTATGGTTTTTTTTCAGAACGACTATACGTTCGCATTTTATACAAAAAATAGCGTTACATAGTGACTAATCGAAATTAACTTGAATTTCGTCAGCCATTTTAAGAGGCGTTTAGCGTCATTATGTGCATAAATGACAAGTGTTATTTTGGAAAATGTTATCCTAAACTTAATTGACTTATCGAAATGTACTTAGATTTGATCAGCTATTTTGTGATTCGTACGCCGAAAGTTAAACGAAAAAAGTATTAAAAATTTCAAAAAAAAATGTAATGTTTACAGATAATGGCAGTTAAGGCAATAATGAGTTATCAGCCGAAACGAGGTTAACTCAATCGTTAAATTTCCGTTTCGGAGGGCTAAAAAGAGATTTATTTTAATTGAGCGACATTCTCGTCGCTTCGAATAGTATCGAATACTTTCCAAAATGTTGAAAAATAAATGTCAACTTTGCTGGGTAATAATAAAAGTAGAAATAGCAAATATGAACAAAACGCATATCATGGGTGCAATATTAGACCTCTTCAAAATTGACCTTTTTCTTCAAACATATGCGAACTGCTATTATTCCCATTCTCCAAGGGCTACATTAGCTAAATATACCAGTTATTGTGATCTTGGACCTTGGTTATGCCTGCCTCAAGAGCCATGTATTTTTATTGTTGACGTTTTTCAAAAACGTTGCAAAATATGGGATATTATGTCCTTATTTTCATTGTAGCTTTCCAGAGGTTGATGCTATAGCATTGAAAGTGGTACCAAATGAAAGCTAATAGAATATTCTTGCATATGGTAGTAAGCACAATAAAACACATGAACACCTGTGTAAATTTTAACTAATTTTAATGCACAAACAGCTGGGACACTACAAAAAATCAGTTTGGTAGTATGATAGCACTGCACTGACACATATATTGCATAAGAAACTGTCAGATAGGATGTTACTAATACATGTATTATCACTTGTTCAATGTGGCTTTTTTGAAACTGTCAAATTTTTTCCTGTGGTACTCCACAACTTGTAGTAAGCAGCTTCTTTGCTCTGGGTCACTTGTGATCTGAGTTGCAAAGTCACTCATTAGTTTCACAGCTCTCTCAGCCACATCATTGGTCACTTTCACTGACCTCACAAATTTCTGTGCATTCCTGTAGCTGTCATTGTCTTCCCAGGTGTCAGCAGGAGTAGTGAGCCAGTCACATTTCACTTGAAGAGCATCAAACAGAAAGTGAGACTCTGGCCCTACCAGGGCTGTGAGAACTGTAGCTGCATTGATGACAGGAAACACTGGCTTGCCTTTCCTGTAACTCTCAGGTTTCTCTGTTTCTGACAGCTTGACTGCGAGCTTCTCTTTTGCAGACTTGGTCATGCTGGCATGTGAACTGAACAAGGTGAATGGCACTTGTTCCTGGGTCAGATACAAGCGGTGGTTGTTCATTTTCTTGAGAACAGAGGTTGCCAGTTCATAGTCATACTGCTTGTATTGCAGCATGTTCTTCATAAGCTGGAGGTCATGGATAGGTGCATCAGCTGCAGATGTGGTTGTCACCCAGTGGCTGGTGTAGAATAAGGTCAGGAACTTGTTCATCCTCTCCAGCTTGAAGACAGTGTCCGTGTTGTATTTTAGTTCCTTGGAAAACATGAGCATCTTCATACAGTAAATGTTGCTGGCCATCCAGCGGGCTTGGTGAATGGCACCTGGCTTGGCCCAGTAGATACCTCGAGGAGGTTCCTCACCAAGCAAGATCAGGCACAGCTCTGCCACCTCTCTGTAATCTGCCCTCGGACTTGCTTCCTCAAGGAAATTGCTTAAGACTGCAATTGTGCTTGTCTTCTTCTGTTTCAAGTCTTGTTCAACTAGGCCCAGAACTCTTGGGCAGTCCTTAACCAACTTGTCCCACTTCTCTTTCACATTGCTGAACATTGGGTTGTCAGGACTCTTGACTTTGCTGAACACAGCCTCCCATACACTTCCAATTATTACCTCTGATATGTGATGGCGACAAGCGAAGTAGAATACCTTTTTGCCTCGTTTTTCTTCTATAAGCTTCGCTGCACCCTTGTTGATGCCACTGTTGCTTGCTGTGGTATCAAATACCAAGCCTACAATGTTGTATGTGAGACCCCATGCTTCTATCAGTTCCAATGTAGCATTACACTGTTGGATTCCTGTGGAACTTTCTATGAAGGGCACACCAATCAGCTTCCCTTCTTCATACTGTGGAGTACCAGAGACGAGCACTGCAAGACTTTCCACTAGGTATCTTTCACCAAGAACATCCCGTAGAAGTTTTCCATCCCAGTGTAGTGTGCAGTAATCTGGCGGACTTTCCTTGAAGTTATTCATGTAACTTTTGCACAAGTTATGACGAGTGTTTATCCTATTTCGTCTTGTAGTAGAGGCTGATATAACAAAGTCATCAAGATCTGCGCCTTCTGCCTTCAACACTGCAGACACCATGGCTGTAGTCTGGTTGTCAAAGAGTGACAACCGATCTGCAGTGCTACAAATCTCTTCACTGGTCATAACTGAGTGTGGAAAGTGTAAGGTTATCGTACTTGGTTTTGATGAACAGCTTGGTGTTGTCTCAGTGTATTCTGAACCCTCACTAGTACCAGAGCCTTGACTGTTCTTTGGGTCTTCATCACTTGAAATGTTCCCAACTTCTGCTGCTGCAGCAGTCACTGATGATAACATTCTCTCTTCTCTTTCTTCTCGAAAGCTTTTCTGTCTAGACTTCTTCTCAAACACCTTATCATGGCCTGACATGTGTGCGAGGCGAGTTGTCTGTTGGTCCAAGTAGAAATTGACGTCCTCTTCCTTGGTCTCCTTTGTGAGCAGCCTGTTGCTTCTTATCTCCTCCACAACATCCTTTGCTCAAATATCAAATAACTTGTCTAAGTCCTTCAGAAAGTTAGCTCGTTTCTCTTCCTCTGGTTTGTTATTTCTTCCCTTGTTTTTAACAATTTTCCTGTACTTTTCATGGAGGATAATGAAACGGTTGACTGCATTTGGTCTAGTTAGTGTTTTAATCCTTGCCATATTCCAGAATGGCAAAACGACATCACTGTATCATGGGCTAAAGACCTATTGTCACTGTTGGGATTATCATTCCTCAAATGCAGGAAATACTGGAACACCTGGCGATTAGTAGGAAGTTGAGAGCCCCTGATGCTGGAGCTGAGTTGCCCAATGAGATACACATCACTGAATGACCTTGTGGCAGGAGTTGCCACCTTTCTTCTCTTTTCAGTTGATTCATCCTGTTCACTTGTATCGCTGACCACTTTCCCACAGCATAGTTGTCTTCCAGATGCCATGTTGTCAGCAGTTCACAAATCTTAACAAATCAGCTTTAACTTACAATCTTAAATGAAGAGATAAAATATACTTAGTGATAATAAATTATATCCATGCATTAAGAGTAACATTTTTTAGATAAAGTTATGTATTATTTGATGGCATCCTTTCCAACCATAAAAAATATATATGTTTGTGCATTAAAATTAATTAAAATTAACACAGGTGTTCATGTGTTTACTACCATATGCAAGAAGATTTTATTAGCTTTCATTTGGTACCACTTTCAATGCTATAGCATCAACCTCTGGAAAGCTACAATGAAAATAAGGACATAATATCCCAAATTTTGCAGCGTTTTTGAAAAACGTCAACAATAAAATTAGATGGCTCTTGAGGCAGGCATAGCCAGGGTCCAAGATCACAATAACTGGTATATTTAGCTAATTTAGCCCTTGGGGAATGGGAATAATTGCAGTTTCCATATGTTTGAAGAAAAAGGTCAATTTTGAAGAGGTCTAGTGCAATATATTCATTTTAAGGAGATTAAAACGAAATGAGAACACAAGAAAAATAGAAGCTATATAATAATGCGCTACGACAAGTCCATGTGTGTACGTACATTATCACCCTCCACACTATATTTAAAAGATTGGATCGCCTGATACTCGAAGCTGCAATGCGATAAGTTATTTTCTTTAATTTCATCTGATGGGGTGGGGTTTTTTTTCAGAACGTGAAACTGGTACTAAAATGCACCTTTTTGATGTTCGGGCAAGATAAAAATGTATTAACTGTTTTGTTTGGAGATCGCATAATGATATCGTAGGATTGCATTCGCGTCAGGCGTCCATGGAAAAAAAATCAAAAACTCCCAGAACGGTATTGGAGATAGACTCTAATACTATAGACTATATTCTGAAACTATATAAACCAGAGCACTTAGATAAATACGCTACAGTGCGAACATGAGTGTTACAATAATACAATAGTTACGGCGGCAAGTATTTTAGCACGCCAGCCATATACTAAAGATGAACAATACTTTACACTGGTGTCGCTAGTACCATAGTTCCATTTTCTTATGGAAATCGCTCCAGACAAGACACGAAGCCACGAGATGTAAAGAGCAAAAAATAAAACAATTTTGAACACTACTTTAAGGCCAATATTAGCCAACCATATGTGTTGGATGGATAGATTCCGACCAAGAAAACAGAAAGTATTTCCCCTTTGTCAGAAACATTCCTTATAAAATGTGAGGACTAAAGGACAAAATACGCGAAGCGAGAGTTACGAGGCTGCCGAAAGTATAACAGTAACAGTAAAGAAGAGGTTATCGATTTAATTAATTCACATCATGATTGTCACATTAAGATGATCTCTTGAACACTATAGTTTTGTGGACCGAAATAATGCGAGGCCTGTGATATTTTATGGGTTATTGTCTTTATGTTATAGATAAGTTTCAATAAAAACGCGTGACACGTATAACTGATAGAAATTAGCGTACTAACTATATTATTTTGAACACATATTGAATAACAACAAGACATATCTTTCTGGATTTCTCAATTTTCTAATTTGAATCTTTCAATTAATGTTAGGTTTAATTATGCTATGTAATTCTTTATTTTCGTTTTCTGAATATTGAAACTGTAGCGATTCTTCTTGCGAAATTAACGATAAGTGTCCGAAAAGTTCGAGCTAAGATACCCGTGTCTATTGCTACTAGCAAATACCTTAGTTTGTGGCGGAGAATTACGTTGTCGAAGGTAGAGACGGCGAATTGCGTGTACATGTGCTTGTGGACACGCTAAACTTGCAAGGTAAACGTCAGCAAATCTATGCTTTAATAACACAGCAATGTCATCATCAGTTTTACCGATGCTAAACCGAGTTGGAGATTCCTGTTTCTCACCTGCAACCAAGTAGGGATAAAAAATAGTTTTGTTATTTTAGTGGTGTGCACTTTCATTTTTTGCGACTGTTGCAGACTGACCCTTGTGATTCTGAAAAAGTAACGGAAAAGGGAACAGAAAGTATTTCATTTCCTCCCACCGCAGGAAGATGTGACACAAGGTCGGAAAGTGGGGGAAGAGACTAGCTAGCGCCCCTAAAGAAGGAGAACTGTCGCCTAGCAAAAATAGCCTGTGCAGCCCCGTCGACAATTCTCGGGCAGAGCGCCTCAGGCGATAAACTTACTCCTCCCCAAAGACGGGAAATGGGAGCAGAAAGATACAGAAAAAAAGAGAGCTATTCTTTATAGTGTACAAGTTGACCGCCAGTGGAAGAAGATTCTAGTTACAGAAGAAAGTCGGAGGTTTCATTAACCGAAACTTTGTGATAATATCATCCAAGTTGAGATAAGTATTCTAATAAATGAGATGATGATAATATCATCCAAGATGAGATAAGTATTCTAATAAATGAGATGATGATAATATCATCCAAGATGAGAAAAGTATTCTAATAAATGAGATGCTGATAATATCATCCAAGATGAGATAAGTATTCTAATAAATGAGATGATGATAATATCATCCAAGATGAGATAAGTATTCTAATAAATGAGATGATGATAATATCATCCAAGATGAGATAAGTATTCTAATAAATGAGATGATGATAATATCACTTAAGATGAGATAAGTATTCTAATAAATGAGATGATGATAATATCACTTAAGATGAGATAAGTATTCTAATAAATGAGATGATGATAATATCATCCAAGATGAGATAAGTATTCTAATAAATGAGATGATGATAATATCATCCAAGATGAGATAAGTATTCTAATAAATCCAAATCATACAAATTATAAAACCATCATCTAAAAAAATCCCAAACTAAATTCTAAGTATTTTCAGATTTTTACATATTGCCATTTGCAATTCTGAAACTTTAAAAATAAAATTAGTCGAAAAATGGCGTCCATCTACATAATGTAAATTATATTTAATAAATCGATAACGAGACAAGCGAAATACGTTGTTACGAATTCAAACGTTTTTATATTTTTCATGTAAATTTAAGACATGTTTTATTTATTTAAATTGTATATGTGCTAGAATTAATGGAGCCCTTTTCGTTAAAAATGCATTGTTTTCTAATCAACTTCCGCTTGAAGCCTCTTTTAAAATTCTCGATGTTGCGTAATATTTTTTTCGGGGATACGTATATTAAAAAAAATCAAAATTGATATCCTTCTGTTCAATAGACTGTTGGTCTCTTTACGTGGAAACTAAGCGCATTTGGTAATTTGTATTTATAGAATTTAAATTTTCCTTTCACAAGCAATTTCCGATCCTTAGAGAAGGGGCAATCACAAGCGTAATAAGTCTATTCGGTTACTAATTAGAGTAATAACATGGAGAAAAATGTTCGACTGGTTGCGAAACGTTGTACTTATACACGTAAGTCTCCTTTGCTTAAGTGATTTGATGGATCACGACACCGTTATAGTGTGGTGGTCAGGTAACAAGATAATTATGTGCAAAAACAAGCTCAAGGGTGTATTGCTAGCAAACGTTGAACCTTAGCTTAAGGCTTATATGACATAAATAATCAGTAATTCGTATGCATTTTAACCCTTCTTTTTAGTTTAGATCAACAACGCAATAATATATGTACCATGATTGAGAAGCCAATAAAAAAAAGATCTCCACGAGCTGTGCGTCAAAGCTTCAGCTAACGTGAGTGCTATGCCTGTGTGCCTACATTCTATGTCATTACTTCTCAATATGCATCTTTATACACAAAAAAATTAGCTGTATCACCGCTCTGCAGTGTGGCTTACTATGCAACTCCTTAAAACTTAGATGAAACAATATGAAGTATTAGAAGAAATTAACATTTATTAAATCTTGCTTAATGGATGGCTATGACTATAGATCAAATTCAAATGAATAAAAAATATCTGGATTTTAAATTGGAGGATTTGTCTATATTATTTTCACAAAAACATCTTATAAATAATTCAAAGATTCCAAAATGAAGTGAATATTTATTAATAGATGTCTAATTTGTAAAAATGTTGTGTATATTTACATATAGATGTCTAATTTGTGAAAATGTGTATATTTACAAATATATATCTAATTCGTAAAAATGTAGTGAATATTTTTTAATAGATGTCTAATTTGTAAAAATGTTGTGAATATTAACATATAGATGTCTAATTTGTGAAAATGTTGTGTATATTTACAAATATATATCTAATTCGTAAAAATGTAGTGAATATTTTTTAATTGATGTCTAATTTGTAAAAATGTAGTGAATATTTATAAATAGATGTCAGATTTGTAAAAATGTTTTGAATATTTACAAATATATATCTAATTCGTAAAAATGCAGTGAATATTTACAAATAGATGTCTAATTTGTAAAAATGTAGTGATTATTTATTTATAGATGTCTAATTTGTAAAAATGTAGTGAATATTGACTAATAGATATCTAATTTGATAAAATGTATTGAGTATTTATTAATTTATTTCTAATTTTTTTAAACTGTAGTTAATATTTATTAATACATGTCTAATTTGTAAAAATGTAGTGAATATGTATTAATAGATGTCTAATTTGTAAAACAAATGTGAATATTTACTAATAGATATCTAAGTTGTTAAAAATGTAGTGGATACTTTTTAATAGATGTCTTATTTGTAAAAATGTTGTAAATATTTACTAATAGATGTCTAATTCGTAAAAATGTTGTGAATATTTACTAAGAGATGTCTAATTTGTAAAAATGTAGTGATTATTTATTTATAGGTGTCTAATTTGTAAAAATGTAGTGAATATTTATTAATACATGTCTAATTTGTAAAAATGTAGTGATTATTTATTTATAGGTGTCTAATTTGTAAAAATGTAGTGAATATTTATTAATAGATGTCTAATTTGTAAAAATGTTGTGAATATTTACTAATAGATGTCTAATTTGTAAAAATGTAGTGATTATTTATTTATAGGTGTCTAATTTGTAAAAATGTAGTGAATATTTATTAATACATGTCTAATTTGTAAAAATGTAGTGAATATTGACTAATAGATGTCTAATTTGATAAAATGTATTGAGTATTTATTAATTTATTTCTAATTTATTTAAACTGTAGTTAATATTTTTTAATATATGTCTAATTCGTAAAAATGTAGTGAATATTTATTAATATATGTCTAATTTGTAAAAAAATCGTGAATATTTACTAATAGATGTTTAAGTTGTTAAAAATGTAGTGGATACTTTTTAATAGATGTCTTATTTGTAAAAATGTTGTAAATATTTACTAATAGATGTCTAATTTGTAAAAATGTAGTGAATATTTATTAATAGATGTCTAATTTGTAAAAATGTTGTGAATATTTACATATAGATGTCTAATTTGTGAAAATGTTGTGTATATTTACAAATATATATCTAATTCGTAAAAATGTAGTGAATATTTTTTAATTGATGTCTAATTTGTAAAAATGTAGTGAATATTTATAAATAGATGTCGAATTTGTAAAAATGTTTTGAATATTTACAAATATATATCTAATTCGTATAAATGCAGTGAATATTTACATATAGATGTCTAATTTGTAAAAATGTAGTGATTATTTATTTATAGATGTTTAATTTGTAAAAATGTAGTTAATATTGACTAATAGATATCTAATTTGATAAAATGTATTGAGTATTTATTAATTTATTTCTAATTTTTTTAAACTGTAGTTAATATTTATTAATATATGTCTAATTTGTAAAACAAATGTGAATATTTACTAATAGATATCTAAGTTGTTAAAAATGTAGTGGATACTTTTTAATAGATGTCTTATTTGTAAAAATGTTGTAAATATTTACTAATAGATGTCTAATCTGTAAAAATGTAGTGAATATTTATTAATAGATGTCTAATTTGTAAAAATGTTGTGAATATTTACTAATAGATGTCTAATTTGTAAAAATGTAGTGATTATTTATTTATAGATGTCTAATTTGTAAAAATGTAGTGAATATGTATTAATAGATGTCTAATTTGTAAAAATGTTGTGAATATTTACTAATAGATGTCTAATTTGTAAAAATGTAGTGATTATTTATTTATAGGTGTCTAATTTGTAAAAATGTAGTGAATATTTATTAATACATGTCTAATTTGTAAAAATGTAGTGAATATTGACTAATAGATGTCTAATTTGATAAAATGTATTGAGTATTTATTAATTTATTTCTAATTTTTTAAAACTGTAGTTAATATTTATTAATACATGTCTAATTTGTAAAAATGTAGTGATTATTTATTTATAGGTGTCTAATTTGTAAAAATGTAGTGAATATGTATTAATAGATGTCTAATTTGTAAAAATGTTGTGAATATTTACTAATAGATGTCTAATTTGTAAAAATGTAGTGATTATTTATTTATAGGTGTCTAATTTGTAAAAATGTAGTGAATATTTATTAATACATGTCTAATTTGTAAAAATGTAGTGAATATTGACTAATAGATGTCTAATTTGATAAAATGTATTGAGTATTTATTAATTTATTTCTAATTTTTTTAAACTGTAGTTAATATTTTTTAATATATGTCTAATTCGTAAAAATGTAGTGAATATTTATTAATATATGTCTAATTTGTAAAAAAATCGTGAATATTTACTAATAGATGTTTAAGTTGTTAAAAATGTAGTGGATACTTTTTAATAGATGTCTTATTTGTAAAAATGTTGTAAATATTTACTAATAGATGTCTTATTTGTAAAAATGTAGTGAATATTTATTAATAGATGTCTAATTTGTAAAAATGTTGTGAATATTTACATATAGATGTCTAATTTGTGAAAATGTTGTGTATATTTACAAATATATATCTAATTCGTAAAAATGTAGTGAATATTTTTTAATTGATGTCTAATTTGTAAAAATGTAGTGAATATTTATAAATAGATGTCGAATTTGTAAAAATGTTTTGAATATTTACAAATATATATCTAATTCGTAAAAATGCAGTGAATATTTACATATAGATGTTAAATTTGTAAAAATGTAGTGATTATTTATTTATAGATGTCTAATTTGTAAAAATGTAGTTAATATTGACTAATAGATATCTAATTTGATAAAATGTATTGAGTATTTATTAATTTATTTCTAATTTTGTTAAACTGTAGTTAATATTTATTAATATATGTCTAATTTGTAAAACAAATGTGAATATTTACTAATAGATATCTAAGTTGTTAAAAATGTAGTGGATACTTTTTAATAGATGTCTTATTTGTAAAAATGTTGTAAATATTTACTAATAGATGTCTAATCTGTAAAAATGTAGTGAATATTTATTAATAGATGTCTAATTTGTAAAAATGTTGTGAATATTTACTAATAGATGTCTAATTTCTAAAAATGTAGTGATTATTTATTTATAGATGTCTAATTTGTAAAAATGTAGTGAATATTTATTAATAGATGTCTAATTTATAAAAATGTAGTGAATATTGACTAATAGATGTCTAAATTGATAAAATGTATTGAGTATTTATTAATTTATTTCTAATTTTTTTAAACTGTAGTTAATATTTATTAATACATGTCTAATTTGTAAAAATGTAGTGATTATTTATTTATAGGTGTCTAATTTGTAAAAATGTAGTGAATATTTATTAATAGATGTCTAATTTGTAAAAATGTTGTGAATATTTACTAATAGATGTCTAATTTGTAAACATGTAGTGATTATTTATTTATAGGTGTCTAATTTGTAAAAATGTAGTGAATATTTATTAATAGATGTCTAATTTGTAAAAATGTTGTGAATATTTACTAATAGATGTCTAATTTCTAAAAATGTAGTGATTATTTATTTATAGATGTCTAATTTGTAAAAATGTAGTGAATATTTATTAATACATGTCTAATTTGTAAAAATGTAGTGAATATTGACTAATAGATGTCTAAATTGATAAAATGTATTGAGTATTTATTAATATATTTCTAATTTTTTTAAACTGTAGTTAATATTTATTAATATATGTCTAATTAAAAAAAAATCGTGAATATTTACTAATAGATATCTAAGTTGTAAAAAATGTAGTGGATACTTTTTAATAGATGTCTTATTTGTAAAAATGTTGTAAATATTTACTAATAGATGTCTACTTCGTAAAAATGTAGTGAATATTTATTAATATATGTCTAATTTTAAAAATGTTGTGAATATTTACTAATAGATGTCTTATTTGTTAAAAATGTAGTGAATATTTTTAATAGATGTCTTATTTGTAAAAATTTTGTGAATATTTACTAATAGATGTCTAATTTATAAAAATGTAGTGAATATTTATTCATAGATATCTAATTTGTAAAACAAGTAGAGAATATTTACTAATAGATGCTTAATTTGTTAAAATGTAGGGAATATTTACGAGTAGATGTCTAATTTGTTAAAATCTGACGAACTAAAGCATCTAATTGTCACCATGGTCTTCCGCCCCCTTTTTGATCCGGTTACATTAAACTACATGACATTTCATATAACCAAAAATACCACCTGTCAAAGCCTAGCCGCTGTGTTCTGTAATTTATGAAGATGCTTAATTAGCGTAGGATTGAATCATATATATACATATACATGAACATATACATATACCTAATTTTAGCCACACTGATGAGTCTTATCAATATGAAAGAAATAGATATGTGGATAAACAAATAAAATACTTATTATGAAACTATATAATTTTTTTATTAAATGTTAGTAAACTGCGTAGTAAGCTTTAAATAATAAAAGAATGTGTTAACACTGTTTGATAATTCTTAAGAAGTGTATTTCTCTTAAATGTAGCAATGTTATCTCAGTGGCTGAAATAGCGAAGAAGTTAAATAGAAGTCAACAGGTTACTTTATTCAGGCACTCTAACCTAGAGTTCGAAAGTATACACTTTTCAAAGCACGCTGATGATTCTTATTAAGGCGAAATATATATGTGCGTGGATTAATACAAGAAATACTTATTATTGTAGTATATATATATATATATATATATAATTAACGATAAGTGATATATCGTAAAGTGATCTATCTGACGAGAAGAGTGTTATCTTTGAAAAAACATGGTTTAAGGATTAGTGTAACTCCTTGCATCTGCACTTTCGATGTAATAAAATGTGTATCAATTTTATTTAATTTTATGTAATTGTATGCAAATTTGTATCTTTATCTTTTCTTCTTTAATATATATATTTAAATTGCCGAAACAGTTTTTCATGGTAAACAACTGATGATCCCTTAAATAATGTTAGAAGCAAACTAATATAATAACTGTAAAAATTAAATTTACTTACATGAGTGATTTTCCACTGAACGACTTGGGACTTAAGGTTTTTTGGGTTTTTTTTTCCTTATATAGTTTTAATGGTTGAGATACTTCCGAGACTATATATATATATATATATATATATATATATATATATATATATATATATATATATATAAATATATATATATATATGGTGGCTATCTATTCGATTTCAAATGTGGCCACCATTGGCGTATCGATGTGATATTAGTGTAAATTTTCCCAGTGAGAGGCGCGGACGTGGCTCTTCAAGCCTGCCAGACTTTTACATACGATACCATAGGTGGCAAGTGTAGTGGTGATCTGAGGTGATGCCAGAAATGAAGCTACCTCATGCCCGTGCTTGACTTAGCAAAACATGAACTCGTTGGTTATTTTTTTTAAATGCACGTGACATAGGTACAACGTTGCAAGCTTGGTTTCTTAAGTGTTCCATGTCTGCTCTATACGCTGGAGGTTTCATGTCCTATCTCAACCTCGCCTTCCAACTTTTTCACATAAATTCCAAAGCAATTCAAATCGTATTTGAGACAAGATTCTAATCGCTTACAAAGTTCATGACGTGGGCAAGTATTCCCCATAAATCACCCGTTTGGGAAGTACGTCATCAGTAAGACGAATTAGATGACCAGCCCAACAAGTTTACTTATACGAGACACAATGCTTGGAACAGCAGCTCGTTCCAACACATCGGTGTTAAGAGTAAAGCTATCGCAACGGATATTAAGTAAGTGCCTCACGTAATTCTGCTGAAAACGCTCTACCAGGCGAATATAAACTATGCAAATAGTCTATATCTCACAAGCATATAACAAAGATAACATCACACAGTCCTCATACACAGAGCTATGTGTCCACACCAGCTTCTCCAAATGACCAAAACACACACCATCTTTATATATAAAGTAAAGACGTTTTTCCCCTGTACCTTCGCGTCGAATAGGAAAATAAACTCGAACTCAATAGGTTACTACAATCACTACAACATCAAATTTATTCGCTCGAGCGTGTTCTTAGCAAACTCTAGACTATTACACCCACCTCGGGCAAATTGTTATTTTCGTTCCTCACTCAGTCACTCTCCCCAAACCAGACACCATACAGGTAGTAGCAAGAACATTTCTCTCTAACATTTTACTCCTCCCACGCTACCAGTCTACACCGGGAACAAATACACAACGGATAATTTAAAACTTATTATTTACGTTAAATATGCCTTCACCTCACCACACAGTAGCATAAGTTGCACAGAAAATATAACAGACGCTCCCTTCAATACATCTGACTACGTCACTTCCGCCAAAAACGATTTAAGGATTCTACTCTAAGCCTCAACCACCAACTACAGCTCACGATACGCCTGCCAGGTTCACTACCCTTAAACAATTATGCCGATTCCCCTTAACGATCATACTTTTCTTCAGGTAATATACCGTTCCTGTTCTGCTATTTCCATTATACGTCCATTTATCTGAGCATCCAACGACCGGGTTCTCGAAATAACACTACGCAGAAACAAAATACGATCCACTACCGAAAGTATTTGGCATTCAAAAAAGATATCCGATTTCGTATACGGGTTGCAAGGAGCTGAGGCAAACATATCCTTTGTATTGTCGAGGCTAATTGCGAGAGCCATACTTCTAAAAGCTAATGCGATCCATGATATCCGTCATATCACACTATGACTGAGCTACGAGATCCACATCATCTGCGTAGAGCAAACCCAGAACAACAGTGGAGAATTCGTTGACAACGACTAAAAACGCTGTAAGTTATAGAGCAGACCTGATGTGCAAAATCGAAGATACCCACCTTTGTCGTGAGTAGGTAAAGCCAATGACAGAGTTACATAAAATAGATGTAACAGCAAAGTAGGTGCGGGTATATCAGCCTGTTTAACACGATTGTCAACGGCAACGGCTTCAGACAGACTCCATTTCAGTTGGCACGTGGTTTCATATTGTTTTGCTGCGCACGAAAGAGTCTATGAAAGTTCGGAGGACATCGCAATTTACCGAATTCCTTTCCACAGCGCATCCTGATTAACTGTATCGAACGCTTTGGTCAGATTCACAAAGACTTGATATAGCTCTAGACGATGTTCAATGGATGTGTCCTTCATTTGACATGCCGTAAAGACCTTTTTAGTGGTACCCGTATTTCTTCTAAAGCCACACTGACTCTCAGGAAGCATAACAGGGCAGATGTAGGCATACAGGTTTTTAAAAGGGGATTCTGGTAAATAGTTGTTCTGTCCCATTGAAAAGAGAGACACATCGATAATTGCCGCAGACATTTTGCTTCTCTTTGTCAATATATGTCTCCTGCCAACACTCAACATTCAGACATTAGCTGTAGGTGTCTTTTTTAAACGCTTTCTGCCCTTCCCCATTTCTTTAACCTCTCTCCCTCTTTCTCTATCACCCACTTCCTTCTCCCCTCCCTTTTCTCTATCCTAAATAATTTTATTTCTTATTTTATATTATATTATTTTATTTAATCTCTATCTATCTATCTATCTATCTATCTATCTATCTATCTATCTATCTATCTATCTATCTATCTATCTATCTATCTATCTATATATATATATATATATATATATATATATATATATATATATATATACAGGGTGGGCAAAAATAAGGGTCCTATATTTAAAAATTCATAACTTTTTTATTTATTGATTTTTTTAATTTTTTTTTTTTAGAATAAGTAAAGGACCCTTTCCGAAGTAAGCATGAGCCGTATTAGCCCTAAGGACCGTATCCTCATTTAGAAAACATTATTTTTGCTTAAAAAACTCAAAACAGTGTAAAAAACAATACTTTAGTTTTTGTAAGTTTTAAGAAGTGTTTTTCGGCTAAAATTTGTTTTGTTTATTTCAAAAAATCTCGGAAGGGTCAGTCTACACACACATAAAGTTTGGTGAGTTTAACTTTTATTTAGTGGAAGTTATTCAAATTCAAGTTATTCAAATTTAAAGATAGGACCCTTATTTTGGCCCACTCTGTATATCTATTTATCTATCTATCTATCTATCTATCTTTCTATGTATCTATCTATCTATCTATCTATTTATCTATTTATCTATCTATCTATCTATCTATCTATCTATCTATCTATCTATTTATCTATCTATCTATCTATCTATCTATATATTTATTTATCTATCTATCTATCTATCTATCTCTCTCTCTATCTATCTATCTATTTATCTATCTATCTATCTATTGATCTATCTATCTATCTATCTATTTATCTATCTATCTATCTATTTATCTATCTATCTATCTATCTATCTATTAAGTATTTCTCTCTCTTTCTATGTCCCTCTCTCTTTCTTTTTTCTTTCTTTTTATTCCATTTTATATTTCATACTTTATATATTTTTTACTTTAAATTATTTTTTATTTTTATTTTTAACGGTTCCAATTCTAGCAACGTTACTTTTCACATCGGATTGTAACTCTAACTGATGAGATCTCAGTTTGTAACAGCTGCTGATCGATAGCATTGACATGCCAGTGTCGCAGATTGTGTACATGTCTTTGTAAATATAAATCTATGTATATATATATGAAGAAAACTGTATCGAACAAAAGAAAAAGGCATTCATCGATAAATATGCCGCATAAAGAATTTATTCAGAGGTTCTTAAACTTGAGTGAACTTCATATATTACTTATGAATTATCGATATCTGTCAAGATGTTTTTATATTGATTTGGTTTTAATGCATGTAGATTTATTTATTTTTCTCTTTTTTTTCTTTTATATATAAACAGATTTCGAATCTCGGGGTTGATACGCTTGGTACCTCTCGCTACACTGATGAGTTATGAAACGACGAAAAAACTATATGTTGAGAACTATATATATATATATATATATATATATATATATATATATATATATAAATGATAATTTATTTCATTTTGACTACAGAATTGATCTTGTTTTACGAGAGCAGTTTCAGGGATCCCCGATCATCAGGTATTGAAATTAAAATTGATTTTATTTCAAGACCTGATGATCGGGGGTCCCTCAAACTGCTTTCGTGAAACAAGATCAATTTTGTAGTCAAAATGAAATAAATTATTATTTATATTTCTGCTCTATATTTTTATTGAGCACTCTCATGAACCCGGTTCAACTTCCTCTGATTTATACCCTGTGGATCTATACCATACTCGGATTATATATATATATATAGTCATCCTCATACATACTGCTTCGTTGTATCACAGCTCTTCAGTGCGGCCAGACCAGCTAGTGCCTCAAGCCGGGATTGAAACTCAACCGTAAAGCTGACAGTCGGCGCTCCTACCCTTACGCTATCATGCAACACTGGCTTAATGTAAGTAGAATCTCAATGTAAACATTGTCAAATGCCGATAGCTCAATCGGTTTACCCAATGAGCTATGCCTTTTTCAGCTAGTGGCAAATGGCGATTCTCTTACGATTAGCCTTAACCGAGAAGGGGAGCTTAATTAATGTTCATTCATGCCTTACCAATACTTTTGCTTAAAGACGTCGGACAGATCAGAGAGCGACCGTCTCTCAAGGCTGAGTAGAGTCCACGGTCTTACCAGACTACCATATAAACTACTTCAATCAGTGAGTTACTCCTTTTAAAACATGTTCTTTGCCAAAACAGAAGATCACCTCCATTTCTTCTTCAATGTCATTTACGTAGTATAGAATTTGAATTAACCAATTGTATTTCCAATGGCTTCTCGTCGATAGACACATAACCACGAGTCTGATTTCTAGCTTATTACAACACGGTTGTCCTCAAATCAATAGTACACAAATATTATCACAGACTGTCACCATGTAATTTATAATTCAACTGCCATCCATCTCATTAACCCGTAGCCTTCAGAGACGTTTAGCCATTGTAAGTAAGAACTAGTAAGTATTGTTGTTTTCTGTTTATAATTACAATACGTGTCGTCCGAGAAAAAAATAATATAAACAAATTGTTTTCAAGAAAAATAAAAGTCTTTATTTTATTTTAAATCTATCATTCTTATCAGCTGATGTTTATTTACTCCTCGCGGAGTTAGGCACAAGGCCAGTTTTATCTTACTCCCACAAGTAAGATGTGACCCAAGATCGGGTCGAGCTAGTGGGGTTAAAAGCCAGCGCTCGAGAGGTGAGCACTCTGGCCATTTAAAAATTGCCTGGGCAGCCCCGTCGGCATTCCCCGGTAGGGGCGCCTCAGACAGTAAGCAATAAACTTACTCCTCCCCAAAGAGGGGAGGCAAAGCCTGGGAGGGTGGACCTCCTAGAACTGCACAGGACAGGCGTGCAGTATCCATCGGAACAGATACTACACTTTGATCTTAGCCAAAATCAGCTGATGTGCATTTTTGGCCGGTCTCATATTTTATCCATATGAAAGTCTATTAGCAATTCCAGGTTCATTTGATAGTAGATATGGTCAATAATCTAGTGCGATATTTTTAACTATTGTTTTGGTACAAAACACCTCTTGCCTAGTATTCAGGTGCATATATGCGTATAATAAATTAATACGCATGAGTGAGTTTTGCTGACATGCTCGGGTAACAATTTTGCCGTACGTAAATCATCTCTCAATTTCTAATTTCCGAACGTCACAAACAGACAAATAAATTTCCTACGTAAAATCCAGTCTAAGCACCCTTCAATATATAACATGGGTCTTGATTTACATATAGCCCTAGACACTGCGACCCGAACAACCATCATTCATCATACAGAGTACTTTATTTTACACACAAATTGCTTCACAGACGATACCCAAAAGTAGTTACACACTCAATATTAGTAAAATAAAATATGCTCCGGATTCCGGAAGTCTTATAGGACCACTAGTTTCAATGATAAGTTATACAGGGTGGGCCAAAATAAGGGTCCTATCTTTAAATTTGAATAACTTGAATTTGAATAACTTCCACAAAATAAAAGTTAAACTCACCAAACTTTATGTGTGTGTAGACTGACCCTTCCGAGATTTTTTGAAATAAACAATACAAATATTAGCCGAAAAACACTTCTTAAAACTTACAAAAACTAAAGTATTGTTTTTTACACTGTTTTGTAGTTTTTTAAGCAAAAATAATATTTTCTAAATGAGGGTACGTTCCTTAGGTCTAATACGGCTCATGCTTGCTTCGGAAGGGGTCCTTTACTTATTCTAAAAAAAACAAAAAAAAAACAATAAATAAAAAAGTTATGAATTTTTAAAAATAGGACCCTTATTTTTGCCCACCCTGTATTAGAAGAAACATATTTGTAGCTATTGAATGTATGATTTTCTCATAAATATATGAAGATTGAATATATTAAAATAGGGTAAAATTTTATGTAAAAAAAAAAATTCGAACCATCATTTATAAGTCCTATCATAGAACAGCGTCTCAACCACCTCCATGATTTTTTTGTGGTCATAACTCGAAAGGAATATATGAACGAGTATACGTACATATATAATAAACTAAACAAATATTAATTATTTGTAGCTCCTATAAAAGCCTCTAGATGGGTACAGTAAGTGTAGTATTAACACAGCATAACGTCGCTTGCTATCTGTGCATCGTTCCCTTCATTAAGTAGAACGCTCTCTTGAAATCAAAGCCGCCGAATAAAGTGTTAACATTATCACTGTTAATTTAGCTATTCAGCTGTGGCCGAGTAGTTCTAGATGTCGGGATTTGAGTTGTAAAATACTCGGAATCCGGGATTTCGAATCGCATGACCAGTAGTGAATAATTATATCTCTTTGCTGATGAGTCTCGATTATAAAGGACGAAACGTATACGTACATCGATAAGAATCAACACAAATATTTATTATTCATAGCTCCGAGAAAACCCTCTATATGGGCAGTGTAAGTGTAGTATTTACATAGCATGACGTCGCTAGCTATATATGAATCGTTCCGTTCATTAAGTAGAAGCCGCCGAAGTAAGTATTTAAAATTATCACTATTTATGTAGCTATTAAACGGTGGCCGAGTGGTTCTAGATGTCGGGATGTAAAATGGTTTGAGCCGGGAGTTTCGAATCGTACGACCAGTAGTGAATGGTTATACCTCCATGCGTATGAGTCCCGATTATAAAAAGAACGAAACGTATACGTACATAGATAATAAACAAAATATATATATATATATATATATATATATATATATATATATATATATATAGTAATTCAGATGAAGTAAACATTCACCAGATCAAAATCTAAAGAATTTATGATTATTTTTATTTATAGAGATATTTACATAATCTGCTACACTGGCATGTCAGTGTTATCGATCAACCGCTGTTAGAACAGTTTTTATTATTAATGCAAATTATAATAGAAAGCCCTATGGAAACAAACGTTGACTTATAGCATGTATCGCGTATTTTTATTCGAACTCTTCATAAATATGTGCGTATGTATGTGTTATTTCGTTCCAATAGACGGTTTGTACTTCCAAAGCGGTTGAGTATTGATTTACTCCTCTCCAGGAGTTAGGCACAAGGCCAGTTTTTATCCTACTCCCACAAGTAAGATGTGACCCAAGATCGGGTCGGGAAAGTGGGGTTTGAAAAGCCAGCGCCCGAGAGCTGAGCACTCTGGACATTTAAAAATTGCCTGGGCAGCCCCGTCGGCATTCCCCGGTAGGGGCGTCTCAGACAGTAAGCAATAAACTTACTCCTCCCCAAAGAGGGGAGGCAAAGCCTGGGAGAGTGGACCTCTTAGAACTGAACAGGGCAGACCCATTGACCGGCGTAAATCAAGCCCCGAAAGTCAAGACGATACCAGTTTATGGGGTGTAGTATCGATCGGAACAGATACTACACTTTGATTTTAGCCCAAAGGCCAAGAAGAAGAATTTGTGAGTATTTTATCCTATGCAGATATGTGTTTCTAAATTTCAGACGAATGGGTTCAGTAATCTCTGAGTAGACTCGTACCATAGTCGAATTATATCGGGTGTATTGATGGCTCACTTCGTGTTTCTCAACTTCTTGTTGATTAGGACAGCGTCTAAAATATCCTCACTTTTTTACAAAGAATTGGGAATCCCCATCGACTGACAGTTACACATTCGAATCGTATAGATAAGTACGCGGGCTTGAATCATTAGTTCTATCCCGTACTTACGTTTGAAATATTTAGTTGGACTATATTTAATCGCTTTGGAAGTTTATAAGTACAAAATAACAACATGCATGCTCAATTATAATCAAATTTTATCTCTGTCAGCTATTCACCTTAAAATGTGGGTTTAAATAAGTATTTCAACGAGAGGCGTACTTCAATGATTTAGACATTAAAATAAACAGAAATAAACCAGAGACGGGAGAATGATAAATGAAATATGTGAATCTTTGGTGATTTAGTAGAATGTGATTTAGTTGATTTTTTAAAAAAATGTTGTGGAAAATAAACAAATGCTATACTTCATTAGGCAATTTCCGCAATAAAAAAAGGATATTCCTAAATAAACTGTAAGAAAAGCTGACTTGTCGAGTCACAACTTGCGCTCGGCTTAAATTGTTTGTATCAGAGAAATAGATTTGTGAAGCTTATTTTATATACAAAATTAAAATAAAAACGAAATTCAAAATGAGTCTCTTTCAGATCTCTCTCTCTCTCTCTTTCTCCAAATGTTCTCTTTTACCTACAAGGCAACGTGTGTTATAGTATTACTACCTATACTGGTATTCTATTTTTATATATTGGTATATGTTTAATCTTTTAATTACTATTTTGCTATTGCCGTCGGCTGTTAATGTACCTCGGAAATAAAGCCAAATAAATAAAAAACAAATGAAATACACACACACACACACACACACACAAACCCACACATATATATATATATAAAAAAACAAAAAAAATAATAAATTTTTTTGGTTTTTTGACGTGGTTGTTTATACATCTGAGGAGACCTAATTAAGGGGTCGAAATAAGTTATAATGTGTACAACCTTAATGTGTGTATAGTTTTTTCTTTTTATAATTCTGTTTTGCTCTGTTTAAATTACATTGAGCTCTGTTATTCAGATTCTCAACACAAAATTGAAATCTACACACTATATATATATATATATATATATATATATATATATATATATATATATATATATATATATATTAAAGCAAGGAATATCTATGTTTGTGACACTTTTTTTTGGGGGGGGGGGATAATCAAATTGAAAGTGTAAAAACGAGAGGAAAAAATACATAAATATACAAAGCCGACTTTCGTCCATACATATCAGAGTACATACGTTGAAATGATTCAAGCATCACGACTAAAAACTTTTAAACAGTAGAATGTAACCAAGTGACAAGTTCGGGGCATTTTTTTTCTAATTGGAGGGAAGGGTCACAAGTAGACCACATTGAGTCCTAGAAGCCACTCCTTTTGTTAACAATATATATATATAATATATTTATACGGCAAAATCATGTTGACACACCGGTTTTCCTTAAATCACCGAAGTTAAGCAACGTCGATCATGACCATATATATATATACAGGTTGGGCCAAAATAAGGGTCCTATCTTTAAATTTGAATAACTTGAATTTGAATAACTTCCACAAAATAAAAGTTAAACTCACCAAACTTTATGTGTGTGTAGACTGACCCTTCCGAGATTTTTTGAAATAAACAAAACAAATTTTAGCCGAAAAACACTTCTTAAAACTTACAAAAACTAAAGTATTGTTTTTTACACTGTTTTGAGTTTTTTAAGCAAAAATAATGTTTTCTAAATGAGGGTACGTTCCTTAGGGCTAATACGGCTCATGCTTGCTTCGGAAGGGGTCCTTTACTTATTCTAAAAAAAAAAAAAGAAAAAATCAATAAATAAAAAAGTTATGAATTTTTAAAAATAGGACCCTTATTTTTGCCCACCCTGTGTATATATATATATATATATATATATATATATATATATATATATATATATATATATAATGTGTGTGTATAATAATATTTATAAATAAAATATTTTAATACCTACAGACATCGATGTTTCATGCTAACGAACTCTACAGTGTAAGAACTAATTCTCAACGGTCGGTAGGCGCGAACCCCGATCACAAATCGCCACTGATTCGTAGTCGAGAGTCTTATCCCATCGGCCATAGCCAACTAGTTAGTTAATAGAGAGGAATTTAAATGTAATTAGCGAGTCGCGGCTAGATTTACCCAAGCAGTTTAGAGCGATCTACGAACGGCGTTCGGATCGTGCATAAATGACTTAGGTAAAATAACATTTTTATTGTAAACAATATAATAGGGTGCATTTCGTATAATCTCAGTTGTTCAACTTTTCTGCTGTATTGAAAGTGCATAGAGTAGCACGATAAGTAGACAAAGAATGACAAAAGCCCAAGATGGCATTTATCTAGTTTACTTGTTTTCGTCATAATAATACATAAGTTTTCAATAACAACTGTAAAAGTACAATTCTGTGTTAACCACGAATTTAAATGAAGTTTTAACTGCAATGCAGATTTATAAATATGTGTTTGCTTTACTAACTTTTAACACGTTTCGTTCTTTTCTTGGCATTTTGGTCGGGATCAAAGTGTAGTATCTGTTCCGATGGATACTGCACCCCATACACTGGTATTGTCTTGGCCTCCGGGGCTTGATTTACGCCTGTCTATGGGTCTGTCCTGTGCAGTTCTAGGAGGTCCACCCTCCCAGGCTTTGCCTCCCCTCTTTGTGGAGGAGTAAGTTTATTGCTTTCTCCCCGAGGCGCCCCTACCGGGGAATGCCGACGGGGCTGCCCAGGCAATTTTTAATGGCCAGAGTGCTCACCTTCTCGGGCGTTCGCTTTTAAAATCCCACTTTCCGACCTTGTGTCGCATACTCCTTTTGTAGGTAGGTGTTTAATAAACACTTTTCGTTCCTTTTAAGAAGTATGTCTGCAGCTCAACTAGCCATTTCAAATTTCCTAATCTCATCAATTAAGTCGTGTAATTTCAGATATTCTTATTTGGCCAGAATCTGCCTCGTTAGCGATTTCTTTACTTTTCTTCTGAAAATAAAAAGAAGATTAACGAGATTACATTATAATTTTTTTTTCTTGTGCCACCATTAATCTGTTACTGATAGTATGTACTACAACGGAAGGTTTTCACATGACCTTAATCAAGTTTTGAAACCGAGTTCATTTGTTTATTAGATATTAAAATGGTGGCATATGATGTATGCATATCACAACTATCAATAATACTGATTAATACTCTATTTAGTTATAATTTTACGAGTTTCTTTTTATTTATGACTGACACAATGTGTCCGTTCTTAAAGAGCTGTTAATTACTCATATTGCTCCGACTTTGTTTTGCATTCAGCTCTCGCTGGTGTGATCTTCAATTGGCTTACGTTGAATTACATTCTAAGCTATTTAACTGTTAACACACTGATATTAAGCGAGGTTGGGCCTGGTGTGTACTAGATCACTAAGCATTGACTTCGAATAGAAGCTGCTGTAAATGGGGAGAACGCATCACAAGTGCTCAAATGTGAAGCGTTCGAAATCCCTCATCTGAAACAAACCTTGGTTAACATATAGACCTCGTGGTCATAGGCTAAATTGAGACGTAGATGTGTACGTCAGCTGGCTTACGTTCGCCAACCTAACCCTAAACCCTAACCCTAACCCTAAATCCAAACACTAACCCTTACCCTAACCCTAAACCCTAAACCCTAAACCCTAAACCCTAAACCCTAACCTTAACCGTAACCCTTACCCTAACCCACCTTAACCCTAACTCTAACCCTAAATCCTAACACTAACCTTAACCCTAAATCCTAACACTAACCCTAACCCTAAACCCTAACCTTAACCATAAACCCTAACCCTAACCCACCTTAACCCTAACCCACCTTAACCCTAACCCTAACCCTAACCCTAACCCTAACGTAAGCTGGCTTATGTTCACCAAGATTCTTAACTATTATACCGTTATACCGCAGATGATAAGCGACGTTGAGACTGACCAGTACTAAATTGGAAACCGTTTTTGGAACTGAATGTGGTGTTAGTGAAAGAACAACAACACGTCCCCAGTGTATTATCTGCAAAGCTAACGTCACTTAGACTTGCGGATAGACAACCGAAAAGAGCGGTTATCTTTTTTTATATAATATATAGTTATCTAATCGGTTACAGCTGTAGAAAAACTAGATAAGCTGTTGGATGTTACACGACTGCATATGCGGCATATAACAGCAACGTTGCGTCACATGTATTCCCGGTTTTAATTCGCTTAATAGATATTAATTATGGCGAAACTTAAATTGCACTCTCAAACTTCGAAGTATATTAGAAACTTAAGGGAACAAACGTTATATTTCCTAACGGCCGTTTCTATATCATTACCCAAAGCACACGCCAAAGTTTCCATCGATTTTTTAATGAGTAATGAGGTGATACATTTTTATTTTAAGTTTTCAAACTAGCCATTATTTTCAATTAACTTACTAAGTGGTCAATGTCTTACTAATCATATATCTCTGGATTTCCTCTTCTATCGCTATTAATCAAACGTACTTTTTTTCTATCAAACTCGCTTCTGTCTATTTCGCACCTCTCTTTACTTTTTACCCCCTCTCTTAATTACTCTATCTCTCTCTCTTTATTTCTGTCTTTCCCTTCTCTCCCCTCCCCTTCTCCCTCTCTCTATCTATATAGACATATTATTTACCTACACCCCTACTCCTTTCTATGTGTCTCTATATTTGGGAGTGTTCAACTCTGTTGTCCTTATTTTAGTCGTTTGCTTCAAAGTTGATGAGGATAATCGATATTAATAAAAACCCATATCGTTCGGAAACGGTCGTACATAAACTGCTGGTTATGTTGAAATTTCTGGATCGTAAAATGAAACAGTATGGGGGTAAACAAATTTACCTAAGATATATATTACATCTCTATCTCCTTCTCTCTCTCTCTCTCTCTCTCTCTCTCTCTATATATATATATATATATATATATATATATATATATATATATATATATATATATATAGCGCCGAATGTTCGTCGGCTTAAAATGGTGACTGGTTTTCTGTCTGTCATAAGTAAATCACATTCGTTATTCCAATTTAAAGTCCTGGATACTATATATAGTAGTCTATTTGTTTACATTGTTTCTATTCGTCTTGAACAACCTGCCATTGGAATCAAGCAGTGTCGACTAAGGAGAGATGTTGTTGTGGATTGCGCAACCTTTGCAAGTACAATTTCACCAGCAGGCAGCCGCTGGCGGAGTGCTCATACGTCGAAATCGACGGGAGAATTCATTATATATATATATATATATATATATATATATATATATATATATATATCGAACTCTCTCGACAGCTGTCTTTAATATAGGATTAATCCCTCGATGATTAACTAAGTTGTTGCGCGCGGGCAAAGACGTCGGAATTTAACTCGTGTTCCGGGGTTCGATTCCGGTGAGGATAATTCTTCTCTATACTGACGATTCCCGTAAGGATAGAAACGTATACGTATGTAGCCAAAAAAAAACAAATATATATAAGTAATTATCTGTCGTCCTAAAACAAGGCTTTGCTCTGTAGCAAGTTGTATTAACACAGCCGTTATCGTGGCGAAAATGCAATGGTCCTTTCAATAGGCAAACTCTCCCAACATCTGTATTTCATATCAGATTAATCTCTCGCTGATTTACCAAGTTGTTGACGACGGCTGCGCGGACAGAGACGTTGGAATTGTAATATGATATATAACTCATATTCCAGGGTTCGCGTCCGGAAATCGGTTTTAATAAATCCTCTCAACGCTGACGATTCCCATGAGTATGAAATATATACGTATGTAGATAAAAAAACAAATATTTATAATAAATGATATATATTGTGTGTCAGGAGTTTTTGAAAAACATTTTTAAAAGTGCTCGATCGTAGAGGAGCGAGAGCCCAATATAATTTATTGGAACACTATATGTTACATATTTTAAAAACGTCCATTTAAAAATATATATATATGCCTAGTGGAATCGTCGGCGTTCTGAATACGGTGAAACTACGATGAGAGTTCGGGTTTTCTAATCGTGGTTTCATTTTAACCGTTTTTTATGCCCTCCCCAAAGCATAATATGCTAACTATATAAAAAGTATTTTCAAAAAGTCGTCAGTGATTTTTCTACCACAACAAGTAAGTGCATAGAAACGAAACAAATACAACCGTCAACATTCAAAATTGTGAATTTAGCTAATTTGTCCTTAAAGCGAACTGAACAATGTTGAATGTAAGCCTTTGTGTTTTTTATTGTGGATGTAAATAATAAAACTGATCAAGCTTTTTTATAAATACCTTGAATGCTGTTATCAAGAAAATGTATGTTTTTTAATGGGCAGAAATAATTGTTTAGATTAGAAATGTTTTTTTCAAACAAATTCGGAACATTTACTTAATTATACATATAATATCATGAAATAATAATTATCTAGAGAATATTCAAGATTTCATCTAAAACGACTTTCTTACCAGACAAATATTTCTGCCCATGCCGAAAAGTATATATCTCTTACATACAAAATAACATAAACACTTACGAAAATGCTTAATCAGTGTACATTCGCCACAATCAGGCTGAAGATTTAATCAAAATAAAACCTTATTCATTTAATTTTTATATCTCGTGTTTATTTTAGTTTTTTCACTTAGACCTAATAGAAATTTATACTTTAACCTTATCATGACAATCAAACTATTTTGCAGTTTTTTAATTCTTAAATGTGGTAACACGATCAATTAAAAAAAGCACTACAATTCATATATGAATAAATCACAAATTAACACCTACCACAACGGTCCATACTAATCTATATTCTCTCTTTTTTAATTTTTTCCTCTATTCTTATCCTTTTTTCCTTTTTCCAATCGGCATAAGTTCACACGTACTCGTATAAACAACTTCCGGTTATAGTATAAATTCATTTAATTGACTTTATCAATACATTATTCATTGGACAGCAACACTTCTGTGATAATTAAAAGTTTTGTGGGATGGCGGACATTAACCAGCAATTTCAGACACTCCAACTGAAATATCCTTTTATGAGTCTAACCGTCCAGTTATCAGCTCAATTATCTGGCTCTCGATTCCATTTGGTTCAGACGGTATATTGCACTTAATACACGAGGGTAGACAGTGCTCATCACATTAATTATGATGGCTAGAATGTGTATGTTATTTTTGGTTATTATCGCTTGTAGTAAGGGGTGAACCTTCAACCCCTAGACATCTGCAATTTACAACTGATTTTTAACCGACGTTCTTAAACATCATGACTTGGGTCTGTGTGGAAAAGATCTAGTATAAATGTTGGAATCCAAATAGGAGGATTACATCGGACGAAACCTTGTGAATATAAGAGCCATGATAAGAATAGTAGTCCGAATCTAATCTAAAAAAATCTCCAAAACTTAATTCAATTTTCACTTTATTTGAAGCCAAATTAAAATGATGTGTTTAGTTATATGATAAAGTATTTGTTTGTTTACATTTAGTTATTTTGATATTCTGCCGAAAAATAAATGTACAAACTAAGTGAATCCTACTTATTTTATAAGCAATAGTTTCTATATAAAGACGTGACACTTTAGACCATATCCTATTATTATTATTATTTTAAAAAAATATGTTTAGTCTACTGAGATACACGATGGCGGAGGATTAAGCGAAAGTTGGATGACACCAACATGAGAACGAATTAACAATAACGCGGGAGAAAACAGGCGGGAAATGCGAATAAACAGAAAACGAAAAACAGAAAGACAATGAGAGATTTTATGGAGAGTGTTTTTTTAGGTCTAGTATTCTGTGAGCAGGTAGGTTTTTTTTTAAATTTCTTTTCTATGATCCAGTTAATATTATGATTCCTGGAATGATGATGGTCCTTAAATGACAGTTTCTTTTCATTTCGTAAATAAAACCTTTGTGTTTCGTTATCTTCTCCCTCTCAACTCAGCATCATTATTCGAGTTTTTCTATAAAGACAAACAAACGATGTTATCAATATATTTATCAGGGAATTGTTGAATCCGATTTGTTTCGCAGTGAGCGAACGATTGAATACGTCATCTTTAACTCCAAACAATTTTCTGACTCTATTTGTATTCGGTATGAGGGTACATGGAAAGGAATTTGATTGTATGCGATTTATTACGGAAATTAATATTCTTCGGTTAGCTTTTTACCGGAAATTAACACTCCGTCGTTTTGAAATCGAAAAATAATCATGGACGCGTTATGTCATGACTTGAACATGTTATGTCATAAAAAACCGAAAAAATAAACTATCTTTGATGTGAAATGTATGTATATGTCATTATATAATGTAGTTTTATAACTTTTGTAAGTGTATCGGGTGGAAATGACAATATATTTTTAATTAAGTAATAACAAAGGAAGCAAATCCAATTCGCGTCTCTATTTTTGTTAGCCATATAATATCAAATAGGAATAGGAATATGTTTCTTGAAGTAAAAGGAATACGCTCGTCTTGTATTGTATGTTGGTAATCTAATTGTAAACGTTTCTTATATATTTTCCCCGTGATCTCATCGATTAATATATGATACAAGAAACATTGTTTGAAATTATTGAAGTAATAATTACATCGTTTATGATCGATATGTGGCTTTACATAGAACAGTACTCGAATCGGTAGTCATGACCTTCGGACTGGGATCAAAGTATAGTATATGTTTTGTACTCAACCATAACAGTTAAATGTCTATCTTGACTAATACATATTTTTGTCCTATCCCAAATACTGATATTGTTTTCTTTACATCGTATCAGTACTTGGTTGTTTGGTTGTTTTGTTTTACGGCATATCAACCCTTTTCAGGTTATTTAATGCCGAATGCAGTCATTTTGGTGAAAGTTTTTATGCTTCAAGTTCTTTATATGTTCAAATATTTATTGATGGTGTTTGGTTTGGTTGTTAAAGTATATTTGTTTTCTTCTCTTTTTTGTTTCTTTCGCCTTTTAATATCTGTTTCTATTTAACCCATAGTTGGGACCCTAACAGGTACTACCACTCCGGGTCAGGGTGGACCTGGGAGCAATGGTAATTAAGAGGAGGCTCCACATTCCCCAAAGTCCGTAAGCCGGATCTCACCATCGGATGTAGTTTAAGGTCATATCCAGGACCGGGAGTAGGGTAGGAAAAATAAAATAAAAAAGGGGAGGGAGAAAGGGAGAGGGGCTGTTGTTTTTGTTTTTGGTTTTGTAGAACATAATTAAGTTTCACAAAAAAAAAAAAAACAAAAAACGTCAATGTAGGTGAATTTCGTCTCAGGGAGCTACAGGGCAGCCTGATCTGGTATCACCAGGTATCAGTACTTGTATAGGTAGGGCTGAGCCTCGGGCTAGGACTAACGTGTAGTGCCTATTTCTCCCCAAAGATAGGAGGGTAACTCTCTATTACTTGGCGGAGGATTTATCTTTGCCCGTCTCGAATGCCCATATCAAAGAGCTGAATACCATTTGATTTAAGACGACCTCGTGTTATTAGCACACAGCCCTCGTGTGAAGACAGTAAACTAAGACTATTACTGTTGACTGGGTTAACGATATAAGTTTGTTCTTTTCCTAAATAAATCCTGGTATCCTATGGGAGCTGTAAAACGGGAAATGTTTAATATCTCTAATAGTATTCTAACACAACTTTTTTGTCTCATTTTCAAAGTTAGACCAAGCTAGTATTTAAGTTTATAAACCAAATTTTGGTTTTGACTAGCCAATGTTCATTTGTTATCATTACTTACGATAACTAGGTTATTGTTGTGAACTAGTCCAACAATAAAAAGAAGACAAGTCGAGGTGGGGTTAAGATAACAAGTGTATTAACATAAAAGGTACAAAGGTAAGGAAACTGACTGGCACTCGGCTAGACGGTTACAATACTGTCCTTTTTCTCCCTAGTGATTGTCTACTCGCACTATTTATAGTGAGAACCGGTGTAGTTTCTCTGCTGTTAGAGCGGCCGGTGTAATAGTTATGTCATCGTTTTAGTGTGTCACTGTGTTTGTTTGTGTATATCCTAACGGGCCATCGCTTGATCACTCCTCACCAAACTCTGTCATATTAGCGGTTATAGTTTTAGTTATATACATAACTGTAATGTCACACACACGTTTATGGCGTAACCTACGTGTGTAAAACACGACAATAGATGATAATTGGATATTATATAATTATAATTATTATCCAGACAATATTCTAGCTATTTCTCGGCAAACACAAAAAATAACAACAACATGCAAATAGAATGATAGTAATACAGGGTGGGCAAAAATAAGGGTCCTATTTTTAAAAATTCATAACTTTTTTATTTATTGATTTAAAAAAAAAATTTTTTTAGAATAAGTAAAGGACCCCTTCCGAAGCAAGCATGAGCCGTATTAGCCCTAAGGAACGTACCCTCATTTAGAAAACATTATTTTTGCTTAAAAAACTCAAAACAGTGTAAAAAACAATACTTTAGTTTTTGTAAGTTTTAAGAAGTGTTTTCCGGCTAAAATTTGTTTTGTTTATTTCAAAAAATCTCGGAAGGGTCAGTCTACACACACATAAAGTTTGGTGAGTTTAACTTTTATTTTGTGGAAGTTATTCAAATTCAAGTTATTCAAATTTAAAGATAGGACCCTTATTTTGGCCCACCCTGTACCTGAACAAAATAAGCTTTTTGATATCACATTTTTATTAAATTTCTCTCTCAAGAGACAATGGTACCCAAGCGAACATTTTAATGACAAGGAAAAAGTCCACAACGACTGGATATAATGCTTGGATGAACAATACTCAGCATTGGCTCATAAAGTTGATTCTCAAATTTACGACGTTTCGTAGTTACGACGCGGTGATAATATATTTTTTCTTCGGACATTTGCATTGGAAATACATAGACGTGGGAATAGCCATTGACTCACGCACACACCAAGATACACACATAAACGTACGAGCAAACACGCGCACACACGCATAGACGAACAGACTTGCACGCACACTCACAACACTGGTGTACACACGTTAACATACGTTTCCCAAACTATTTTATACTACACATACACACACGTATGCACATACACGAAGGTACCGGCATGCATAGGTGTGCACGCGTAGAATCTATCAAGCCAACACACACATATAGGTGTACACACGTGCAGATACGTTTTCCAATCTTAACTTATATATCAGATACACACGAGCACAAAGACAAGTATTCACATACGCATTGACTAGTTTGTGAAGCGCGTCAGAACGATACGTTATCAGCCAGAATTGCGCTAATGTTGGCGAATTCAACTTCGTAATTTTATAAATGAATAAATAAATAAATACTGTTATATATATAGGTATTTTGTCCGTCTGTCCGCTAGTCAAAATTTTTTTAAGCGTAATAAATAAATTGCGAAATACCTTATTTAATATTCAAATCAAATCTAATCTTATCTAATCTAAATATAGATAAATGCGAATCTTTCTTACGTAACCTTTAAAACCTTTAAACTTACTTCAGTATTTATAGTATATTTAAAACAAAAATTTTACACGCCTCACAGATACTAGGTTTACGAGAGGCGTTCAATAAGTAATACCCTTGACCCATCTCCCATAGCAGTAGATTAATGAAACTTAGCACAGTTATTAGTCTTTCTCTACATAGAAACCACCCAGAGTTATGCATTTCTCCCATCGTTTTATGCAACTCTGAACACCGTTTCTTATAGAACACCCCAGGTTGGTCCTCCAACCACGTCGTAACTTCAGAAATCAAGGCTGCATCATCTGAGAAACGCTTTCCTTTCAAAAACAACTGCATGGTTGGGAAGAGATGAAAGTCAGAGAGTTATAACCCCTCTCCATTTAATATATATTGTTCTTTCTCTCTCTTTCCTTCCTTCTCCTTTTTTCGCATTTCCCGCCTTTTTTCCTCCCGCGTAATTGTTCATTTGTTCTTATGAAGCCGTCCATTCCAATTTCGCTTAATCCTCCGCCATCGTGTATCTTCTTCTCTAGTCGACTAAATATTTTGTTAAAAATAATACTAATAGGATATGGTCTAACGTCTTACGTATTTATACAGAAATTATTACCTGCAAAATGAGTGGAATTCACTTAGTGTGTACATTTTTTCAGTGGAATATCAAAATAAGTAAATGTAAACAAACAAATACTTTATCACATAAATAAACACGAATTACAATCATTTTAATTTGGCTTCAAATGAACTGAAAATTAAATTATGTTTCGGAGGTTTTTAGATTAGGATTAAACATATGTAGTGTTTGCATAATTCGAACTAAAATTCTTATCATGGTTCTTGTATTCACAAAGTTTCGTCCGATGTAATCCTCCTATTCGGCTTCCAAAATGTATACTTGATTTTTTCCACATAGACCAAGGCCATACTGTTTAAGAACGTCGGTTAAAAATCAGTTGTAAGTAGCAGATGTTTAGGGGGTTGAAGATTCAACCCTTATTAGAGTCGATAATAACTAAACATAACAACATTTCTAGCCATCATAATTAAGGTGATGAAAACTGTCAACCCTCGTGTATTAAGTACAAAGTATAGATCGAAATTCAGTAAAAGTTCCCATGTTTCAGATCAAAATCTTTTAATTTCGACTAAAGGGTTGCCGTAATAGAAATGATCCACCTGAAGATGGTCGAAAGTTACATCTAAAAACCAAGATGAGAATAAAAGTCCGTGAACTAAAAATTATACAAATTGTAAAAATCATAAAGATAAATATTACATGGAAAGACATGCGTCAATAATATCACGGGTGTATTTGTAAAATATTAAACTGTGTTCACGTAATCGTATACGATGACTCGCAATACGTATTGTGTTTCGGTATTATATTAGCCAAATAGTAGAAAGTGGATGTTTGGTTTATTTTTTTTTTAAACATTTCATAAAACATGTTTATACCTCCAAATATAGTTTCGTACTTAGAACATAATTCCCGCCAAAACCAACCTTATATTAATACTATGACAAATTTATCAGCCAATTCTCCTCCGAAATGAATATCCTTATTCGGACTATTAAAAGGATCTACCAAAGGATATCGAGACATGATTTGTCTCTTATGTTCAACAATACCTGCCTGCAAGAGAATATGCTGCCTATATATATATATATATATATATATATATATATATATATATATATATAATTAGCAGTAGTACTAGTATCATTTATGATGACATAATTAAAACACCTATATATTTACTTTTAATTATAGAGTAGAGGTTTTCTTTCCGAATTCTTTTTCGGAAGCACGGTAAGTTTGAGGTGGTTGTCTTACTTGCAATTTGCCTTCGCGCTTCTTCTAACTATTTAAAATATTTATTTTTCCGGGAGACAAGAAAAGAAACCCTACCTGTATCTTGTTCGGCATTCATCCTTGGTGGTTTTAACCGGTTTTCCTCGGAAGGAGAAGGTTTAATGAGAGTATCAAATTCACAAGACGTCCCTAGTTGCATGTATATCCCGATGGGGGAAGATGACGCCGACGTTAGGTGTTTGCAGTCCTTGAAGGAAGCTGTAAATGCCCATCTTATATACAGCACTTGGTATTCACAAATAGTCACCCATCTGGTACTAACCAGGCTCAATGTTGCTTAACTTTGGTGATCGAACTGATGTGTCAAAGTTATTATGCCGGGGACTATAGAAAGCACGTGTTTTACTCGCTGTTTACGTTACAAGATAGAAATACATACATTTACTTATATAGAAAGTAACGGGGCCCATGTAACATCGAGGCTTGATTTTTACATTTATCTTCTCTATTTAATGTTTATCTTATGTTGTTTTAAATAATACATTTTAGTAAGTTTTGATTATATCAACCACAAATTGTCTCTTTTACGTCTCGTTAAAATAATTGCGATTGCCTGTTTAGTATTTTATTAAATAAAGAAAATGAGTGTGTTTCTTCTGTATTTTATTGAAGATTGTAACAATTCAAAGGATGTAAAAACAATATTAACTTCCTTCTTTCTGTAAAAAGAAATTGGCAGCTATATGCTTTCTTTTAAGTCAATAAAACTAAAGTGGTAACCTGAGTATTTAATTCATTTTTCATAACAATTGAACTTGTTGTAACATAGATTATTATACTTCCAGCATTAGATACTAATTGTTAGCTTAATGTTCCTAAAAAAGTGAAACGAAGCTCAATTTATCAAAAATATTAAACGAATCTACAATTAATGAAAAAAAAATGGAGAAATAAAAGAATTAAAAAAACGAAAATAAAACAAATGTTTAAAATTTATTTAAATAAAAATAAAATAAACATTTAAATAAAAACATAGAAAATAAAACATAAAAAATAAAATATATAGAAAAATAGAAAATCAAAATCAAAATCAAAACATAAACAAAAAAAAGCATAAAAAATAAAACATAAAAAATAAAACATAGAAAATAAAACATAGAAAACAGTAAAACATATAGAATAATATAACATATAAAAAAAATAAAACATATAGAAAAAAACATGTGTAAAAATAAAACATAGAAAAATAAAACATATTTAAAAATAGAACATAGACAAATAAAACAGAAAATAAAACGTATAATAAATAAAACTTATAGAAAAATAAAACATATTGAAAAATAAAAAAATATAGAGAAATATAAATATAACATTAAGAAAAATTAAACACAATAAATATAACGAAAAAGAAACGATCTAAAAAAATATAAAACTCATTTTAATGTATGGAAGGTTGATAACATACGTAAGAATATAGGACTTGCTGTATGTATGATTGTATGGGTACATTACTATTTAATATAGAGTCTGATATAGTGCACAATACATTATTAGGTTGATTTGTTCTTCGCTATATTGTTTCGCAGATGTGTATTATAAAATGAAATTATGTAATTAATATCTCTAAATGTGTTTTTTTTTAAAAATCAACTCTAATCAAATGGACACGCTTTCAAAAACAGAACGATGTTTTCTTGTAAAATGCGTGGAATAACACTTTACGCGACCCTCTTATTATGCTTAAAGCTGATAAGCAACATAATATGTGCAAGAAATTACAAGCGCTAAGAAATACACATCTTGGTTAATTAAAACGCGCTCTTTTACTTGTTCAACAGAAAAGTATCCATACGGGGTTTTTGAATGAATCTGCTGTAATTAATTGTTAATTAGCCTGAAACGCTTTAGGAAACGTACAAACCCAGTCCCAACAAATACACTTATACACAGACGCGGAAGTATGGATGAGGACGCACACAAATGTGTACACATATACGACTGGATATCCACCTGTGCACACGTATACACGCACACACTCTATCACAGTCTGTCACGCACGTCGATGTACACACGTGCACACACGTTTCTCATCTTAGTTTATACAACACGCACACGCACAGCACAAGTCCGCTCGACTTACGTAAACGCGGGAACCCGAAATAAACACACGCAAACACATACTATGTCACACGCACTCACACACATCAGTGTAAATACATGCACGTACATGTTTCAATTTTTGTTTTGTAAAACACATACAGACACACACTTGGCCAAGCATTTTGGACAAGGCTGTCATATAGATGAGGCAGAAACACAAAGCAATCCTGCCACAGAGATAGCCCAAAAGAGCCGCAAGAGATACACCCAGACTTTTAAGAACAGGTGCATTGGTGAGTGGTCAGAACAGAAACGTGCCACATACTTCCTCGATGAACTATCCAAGGACTATATTGATAAAGAAGGGTCCTTGGACTGGCTAAGAAGGGGAGCCCTCCACTACGACGAGGAGAGGCTTATAATGGCCGCACAAGACCAGGGCCTGATGACAAATGCGTTTAAAAAGATGGCTGGTCTCAGTCAGGACAACAAGTGCAGGTTTTGCCACACTGAAGTGGAGAGTGTGAGCCACCTGATATCGAGTTGCAAAATCATGTTGGCAGATGGCTCCTATACAACACGACATAATGGAGTGTGCAGGTACCTCCACTGGACCATCTGTAAGAAACTGAATATCAGATGTAGCAGCAGGCACTGGGAACATCTACCTGAGAGAACTGTGGGGAATGAGACATACACCATCCATTATGACCATGAAATCCCCACAGCTACCTATCTGGAAAACGCAGCTGTCAAACCTGACATTGTAATATGGAACAAGAGAGAGAGAGTGGCAACTTTGGTTGAGGTCAGTGTCCCTAATGATGGGGGCCTAAATAGAGCTGAAAGGGAGAAAATGACAAAATATCAGGGTCTAATGTATGATATGAAAAGAAACTGGAACCTCAAAGAGATCTCTATCATTCCAGTTATCATAGGAGCCACTGGACTCATGAAGAAGAACTTGAAAAAGTATTTAGCAAGTATACCTGGTGAACCAAGTGCAAGAGAAATCCAGACAACTGCACTCAAGGGAACGGCCAGAATCCTGAAAAGAGCTCTCGGTTGGAGTCTGTAAATAGCGGGTGATCGTATGGCATTTGGAAGAATGCCCCGTCCCCAGCAAATGAATGAAAAGAAAAAAAAAAAAAAAAAAAGACAGATTTTCGCACACGGACATATGCACATACGCAATCACACATACACACAGATGAAACGGTCGCACCTGCATATACAGAAAACAAGGTAATTTTGTGCATACATCTACACACGTGCACTAACACTTATTTTTATCAATCTAGACATACACACTTCTAAGCCTTTGACGTTAATGCAGTCCTCCGTATATTTTTAAAATAAATAAACTGCTTAAGTTAGCGACAAATAATAAAAACGCACCGGTAAACACCGGTCGATTATCGCCAGTAAAACAATAACTAATAATCAGGGTATATATATAAATATATATATATATATATATATATATATATATATATATATATATATATATATATATATAATAAAGAGAATATTTTTTCATAAAATATTTAGAAAATTAGCAAATTATTTGTTTTGAAATAAATTATTTATTTATCTTAAAAACATTTTGTTTTTAAACTTGAGTACTTTCGGTAATATACACCATCTTAAGAGGAATATTTCTTTTTTTTCTTTTTTTTCCTGACCGAGACATACTTATCGCAGTCAAGTTGAAATTCGTCTTGATGTTAAGACGACAATGTTGATAAGGCTGTGTGTATCACGTAGTTACGTGGGAAAGAAAGTCACACATTGGAAATGTTGGCGGAATGGCATTAATAAAGAGCTCTTTATTATTGCTATTCCGCAAACTTTTCCAATGTGTGAATTTTCAATATATACATATATATATATATATATATATGTGTGTGTGTGTGTGTGTGTGTGTGTGAATCATATATGTGTTTTTAACCTATTTTGGTGATTGGCAAGTCTGTTATTATTTCTTAAATATTGAATGTGCGGCACTAATCAATAATATAGTCTTATTTAGTCTGATTTTCGGTGTTTGTCATCGATAGCAAATAATTTGATGAATAAATATTTACTTTGGACTAGCTATTTTTTAAATTAAATTTTCCACTTTATTTCATATCAGCAATATTTATTCCCGTCCGGATGCTTTCTAAAATGCCAACATTTTTTTTATAAACTCAGATAGATACATTAGCTCATGTCATTAATAAACGAATCGTCGCTCCATTCACTTAAGATATCATATAAACATATATATTTATTTTAAAATATAGACGTATTTAGTTATATGTCGTAATAGCAAATGAACATTATTTCTTTTACATCAACAACTTACAGTGTTGTTATGGTTCGATGTTAGAAACGGCAGTCGTTAGCTTCAGCTGTGTTCACCATTTGTACACACTTTCCTTCACGATGAGATTGTTTTATTTTCTTTCTTTTCCTATAAGCTACGACTGTATTGTTCTGCTTGTTTTATTTATAGTATGTAGTACTTAGAAAATCGAACATATATTAGCTTTACTTTACGTGCAGACAAATTTTTTATTGTTTCGACGTAATTATTTCGACGCGAAAACTCATCACGTTTCACATATTAGGAAGTTTTCATGTGTCCATCTTATCACTGTAAAATAAGTATTTTCTTACTAGTTCATATATATATATATATATATATATATATATATATATATTAGTACTTCATGTATCCACATAAAATATTATAAGGAGATATAATTTGTTATGTATCAGTTTTCAGTATTTACTTCAACAGTGCTCAATACGTAAGTAGAGCTAGGTAGTAAGCAATGAAAATATATATGGCAATCAAGCTACACAGAGGCTCCCGTGTTTCATCCACGGGGGGAATCGTCAGGTTAAATGCATTTAGCCTGACGATTCCCCCCGGGGATGAAACACGGGAGCCTCTGTGTAGCTTGATTGCCATATATATTTTCATTGCTTACTATATATATATATATATATATATATATATATATATATATATATAATATTTGTACAATGTCGGGTTTTCTCAATCCTCTGACGAAAAGAATTTATCTTTGAAAATCTATAGATAAAAGGATATGAAGCTCCTTGCTCTGAACTTTTGATGTTCTAATAACTATTGTATCTTTATATTTTTTTATTCTTATATTTCATCTTTAGAGTTGATTGCTCTATTCAATATATTGAGCTTTATATTATTACGATAGATTATTATTAAACTATATTTCAATTATCTTTAATTTAATTCAACATTTAAATATTTATATATATATATATATATATATATATATATATGATCTTTTCGATAAAACATCTTTAACACGCAGTAACGCAAATATTCGAGCGTACTTGATCAATTGTGTTTAGTAAAGAAAACCATAGTATCACGGGGAATGGTATTATTTTCTCTTTAAATTTAATTAACACCCAAAACATTTCATTTGCTATATTATTTATATAAAGTAAGCGATTTGATTTTTATTGAAAAATCCGGAGGAAAATCACCATTTTCTTGTGTAAATAAGCTGTATATTTAAACTAAGCTGGGAATTTATTTTCCTCTTCATTTGAAACAAATCCTGTAGAATTCCGAAATAATTATCGTTACATCTAATCCGACGGAGTAGAAAATCGCATCCTTAATCTAGATTATCTGCCTACCTCGTGGGTTTTCATTTAACGTAATTGTTGAAGTATGTTCATCCAAGTGTTCATTCCTGTAAGCTGGAAACACAACCATCTGTAAATTTCCGCATGCCTGTCTTTATAAAAGCCTAAGTCGATAAATGAATGTGCCCAAGCTAGTATATTGGAATTTTAAATAGGACGTTTCCAAACATAAAATGATTATAACTATCTTTCTTTAACCTGTATACTGATGTCGTTTTTTGGAGACGATATGTTGAGCAATTTATCGACTCACGTAAAGGGGTGGTTACTCTGAGAATGTATATCATCGCAGAACTTAACACATATACAACTAATTTAAGAATTGCCATTTACTGTTGAATATTTGAAAAAAGAACTGAAATAAATGTAATTCGTGAAATGTTGAAATTTGCTATTTCAAGATATAGTAACAGACTGAAGAGTTAGAATGCAAAACGCGATAAACGCCATTTTCAAAATTACAAAGCTATCACTAACAACACCTGTTGTATTTTAAGACTCGACCACACCACAAATGTTTGTTTTACATAATAGGATACTGGCATCATTTATTTTTGCGTTCAATTAAAATAATATTTTTTAAAGTTTATATTTAAATCATTCATCCTTTTATTATTTGATGTCTCAATTTGAACTGATTTCATTCGAACTCTTCAACTATACTTAACTTGTTATTCACCGTTAAATGAAAACGGTTCCATTATTTTTAAGTCTCGATGATATCATGAAGTTTTTTTTTTATTTAAATGTAAGAATTTTCATGCAGTGTAAAATCCGTGTTTACGTTTTTCTGTGGTCATACGCCATTTCAATGGAGTCGCTATCTCGTGTCGGTTGTTGATTGGCCATCGTCAAATTGACTCACTCATCCGTTTACTGACAAACACACTACGACAATAGATTGTTGGTTCCTATATTTTATTTCCTCTAAATTTGAGTGTGAACTTCAATTCTTATATATCCATTTTTATGCACACTAGATTATCAGCTACCCGTTAGGTCAGGATCGTTGGTTCTTGGCATTTTGGCTAAGATCAAAGTGTAGTATCTGTTCCGATGGATACTGCACTCCATAGACTGGTATTGTCTTGGCCTGCGGGGCTTGATTTAGGCCGGTCTATGGGTCTGTCCTGTGCAGTTCTAGGAGGTCATCCCTCCCAGGCTTCGTCTCCCCTCTTTGGGGAGGTGTAAGTTTATTGCTTATTGCCTGAGGCGCCCCTACCGGGGAATGCCGACGGGGCTGCCCAGGTAATTTTTAAACTCCGCTTTCCCGACCTGACATTGGGTCACATCTTACTTGTGGGAGTAAGATAAAAACTTGCCTTGTGCCTAACTCCTGGAGAGGAGTAAATCAATACCCGTTAGGTCAGGAATTTCGCTCGTACCTCAACTATAACGACAGAACACCCTTCGTGTTGCTACACAACTATTGGTGGTAATTAAATAAGCACTGGCCGCGGTATGCCGTTTTCAAAAAAATAACCACAGCAATAAACTAGCTGCGGCTGCTGAGAGCGATGGTAACAGCCAGATGCGGTTCGTTGTGCGGTCTTTAATATTACGAATTACAACACAATTAGCAATCTATCCTAATTAACCAGCCGAACTATTTCGACATTTGAGATAAACATAATATACTGAACAGGACGGATGTGACATTTTCGTATATATATATATATTAATATAATAGTATATATATATATATATATATATATATATATATATATATATATATATATATATATATTTATAATACATAAAATGAACAGTTAGGTCACAAGAAATATCACATTTTTTCCAATTATATTTTAATCGAAAATTTATTGACTATGATATATCTAGTAATAAATGCTTCTCACATAAGTACAAATAAGAAGTTTGTTTAACTCTAAATAATTCAAACGGATTATCTAGAAGTAACGCGAACTATTATTGTTTTTTTTTAGAATGTAAAAGAACACACACTGTAAAATAAATGGAAAAAGAGGTAACCGACCTCTATATGCTTACAGGTACATGATAAATATCAAAACATATTTTTTTCTCCAGGATAGTCTAACAAATCACGTCTTACTGGGGTATATCTCTAAGCGGGTCTTCAAAGTGAAAGCGAATAATGCGGTAAATTTTAACAAGCCAAATATTATGTGTTCGTTTCAGTAAAAGGTAAATATCAACGACTGTGGAGTTTTTATGTTTCAGAATTATTTTTATGACGGTTGATAATTTGTAGAATTCGGTATATTCGAACTACTTTTTCTCATCTTGGCTGTTTTCACCAGAACGTTTCGGCCGATATCACCACCGACCTCCTTCAGATGTACCTTGTCGAACTCGCGAACCATTCTGTCGAACTCGGAATCTTTTATTAAATTCACGGGGTAGCATGCTTTCGTTTCATCTGCCATGACTGGAAAGAAATCTTCAGTAATTCGCAATTCCTCGTGTCGCCCGCACTGAGGATTGAACCTTCAACCTTCACATCACTGTCACTTAGAACTGAATTTAACTTAGTACTATGTCTACTGTTGATTTAATCAAGAGTTCTGTTTGAAATTCCGTCCAGATTCCCGAGTTCGACAGAAAAATTCCTGAGTTCGACAAAGTACACCTGAAAAAGGTCGGAGGTTACATTTGCCGAAACGTCGTAGAGTTTTGTTTGGTCGTTTTGGTCATCTTTTGACAAAATACGATTCTCCCGATATATTTTGGCTGCTGATATATTGCTAAAAGCCAGATGTACCTTAAAATTCTAAACCTTTTTGAGTGTTCTTATTAATAAGATGTTTTGTTCGGTCAGACTAGTAAAACTAATATTTTCAATGTGTTCCTATATATTCCTATTAAGACACTGATAGAGTTGTCCTCTCGCGTAGAGTTGACTTCCTTTACTTATTTATAAGGAGGGGATGTTTGACGAATTAGAAATGATGTATCTGCAACTGAAGATACATGCACACTCTTTGTCTTAGGATGCAGCATGACTAATTTTGTAGATATTGCCCATAGTTTATTAAGTAGCCATATTGACTTAAAATATTATGTGTTGCAAGTCAACCATTTCAAGGCCATTAAAGACCTTAAGTCCAATAAGAACATTCATACTACTAAAACAATTAGTAAACTAAAATTACAGTGAGTGATGTATGAGAAATGAATAGATATGTGAGAACGAGATGCGTGACTTGCTACATTAATTATAATATACAGCTAATTAAACAACGTAAACCAATGATATAAAAATGACTCAATATTAACGGCAAAGTGTATTAGATCATAACATGTTTAATTAAAGTATACAAAAATAAACTATTATTAATACACACGTTACTAATACATATTTAGTATTATGATTATATAAAAAATGACTCATAACTTACACCAAAGTGTATTTGATTATAAAATCTGTTTGATTAAAGTATACAGGAGTAAACTATTACGAATACACACGTTCATTAACTCACATCTGGTATAATAATAGATATATTTACGGTCAAACATAGACAAAGCGATTGAGACATTGAGAGAGAGAGAGGGGGGAAGAGACTGATTACTCGTATATATGATATACATGATGAATAACACGTAACTCTAACACATCTTGCTGTTCTCCTGCTAGTACATAATTATGTAACACTTTCTAGTTTTGTTTCTGAAAGGATTTAGTGTTTGCTTTCCCATCTACATGATTTGTACGTACAACCACATTCCGAGTATTTATTTACTCCTCTCCAGGAGTTAGGCACAAGGCCAGTTTTATCTTACTCCCACAAGCAAGATGTGACCCAAGGTTGTGTCGGGAAAGTAGGGTTTGAAAAGCCAACGCTCGAGAGCTGAGCACTCTGGCTATTAAAAATTGCCTGGGCAGCCCCGTCGGCATTCCCCGGTAGGTGTGCCTCAGGCAGTAAGCAATAAACTTACTACTCCCCAAAGAGAGAAGGCGAAGCCTGGGAGGGTGAACCTCCTAGAACTGCACAGGACAACCCCATAGACCGGCGTAAATCAAGCCCCGAAGGCCAAGACAATACCGGTCTACGTGGTGCAGTATCCATCGGAACAGATACTACACTTTGATCTTAGCCAAAAAGACAACCACATTCTGAATAAGTGCAATGAACTATCTAATAGCACGTTTCACCTGTTTCATCGATCAAAGCTTTCATACGGTCAATTAAAACCTTATTATTAATTGTTGTTAAAATATTGATTTCTGTGAAATTTAATCACATCGACTGTTTCCTCCTTCAGTTGTCAACATTTCGCACGTATATTGCCAACATGAGCATTGATCTCTTTCAACACGATGATTGTTGATTATTCGAATTGTGAATAAATCAAATTGATGATTCAAACAATCAACACATGCCTCTCCAAGAAAAGCAAATAATACACCAGAGTCTGATTTATTATTTCCCTTCTTTATCGCCATCTCTCTTCCAAAACACCACTTTGGTATTTCGCCATCTTTATTCTTCCCCTCGCTCCACATGACAATGATTTTAGACATATTAAAATAAATCAATCATTACATTAATGTTTATTAGCGGGGCCCGTGTAAATTACACGAAATGATGTCTTCAATACTAATTATCTTGTTCCTAATCTATATATTATTTTGTAAATGCGTTAGATTAAATTAATTTTAACTCCGATTCATGAGTAGCATACACAGATTCGGAAGGCCGTTGCTTTTGATGTAAGCGTGACACACAAAATTACACACACGCTATCGTATTAATATGTGTATTTCTGGTCGTCCTCTCCCTACCCCCCCCCTTTTGATGTAGAAAAACTAAAACTTTAGAGGGTGGTAGAGATCGAACTATAAACCAGTCGGACCGACGTCAAAAACCGACGTCAAAATCCTACATCGCTAACCGTTGCACTTAAGGGAAATACTTGAAAATATTATAGAAAATTAGGCGACTTGAATACTTTTCCAAATCTAGGTGCGGCACGCATGCGCGGAGATTTTCATGTAAGCGTGACACACGAACACACATGCAATTGTATTAATATATAAATAGTTGTTCTTTCTTTGTGTTGGTTTAATAACACGTGTACATTCAATTCATTTCGGAAAATATACTTAAATACCCAACAAACGTGTTTTTTAGCATTTCCTCCATTTTATTTGCTCATTGGGGTTTTAATTTCAGCTTCAAATCTTTGGTCAGATAAATTGTCTAGTCATGTAAATTTCTGGTAATAATTAGGAAATTTGTATATCGATTTATTCATATGTAAAATGATTTATTTCACTAATTAATTTAATTTTGTCACGAATCACACAGAGTAATATCTTAATAAGAAGCATATGTGGATGTTTGTATGATATTCATGACTATTACAATGTCATGAAAGCGCCTGTTACTTATAGAACGAAATGTATTCATACATTTTCCCTGTTACCCAGATATAGACGTATATGCCATTTAGCACTACCCTACTAACTGCAACTTTTCATTGATGAAGAGGTAATTTATTAAATATAGCTTAATAGAACTTTTTCCAAGTTGATCTAATGTTTTATCTTTTGATATAAAACTGTCATATCCTCGATCAATCTGTTTGCAGATTCTTAATAACATTTATTTGGGGCATTTACTTGCGTTGGTGTTTTGGTACTCATGCAGTTTACGAACCACGTTATCGGCAGCACATTTCGGCAGATTGCATAAATCACAGACAGTTGCGAAACGAAAACTTCGTGTTGTTTGTGTTGAAAAGTCAAATTTTAAACCGCTAGCAATCAGTAATAATTAAGTAAAAGACATTTGGAGAAGAATAATGGTAATTTCAACAACACATACTCTCTTACTCAGAAAATGCAATGAAAGATGAACGAGACAATATGTAATTCTATGAGAGACTTTAAAAATTAAGGAAAAACGTCAACTCAAAAAAAATCATTATCTTATTGTAAGTTTCCTAAATAAATATCAAATTTTAGCGAAAAACATATTATGTAACAACTGATAGCGAACAGTTTTTTGTTTTGTTATGTTTGTTTGTTTGTTTGTTTTAAGTTCATTTTGAACCTTACCGAATATGTTAGGGTAAGTAGTCTTTCTGTTGGGGGTTAGGGTTAGGATTAGGGTTAAGTAGTCTTTCTGTCAGGGGTTAGGGTTAGGTAGTCTTTCTGTTAAGGGTTAAAGTTAGGATTAGGTATTCTTTCTGTTATGGGTTAGGGTTAGGATTAGGGTTAAGTAGTCCTTCTGTCAGGGGTTAGGGGTAGGTAGACTTTCTGTTAGGGGTTACCGTTAGAGTTAGGTAGTCTTTCTGTTAGGGTCATTATGTTTGTTTAGCAGATTTTATGTGGACTTAAGCACGGGCGACAGTAAAAAAGGAATGGTAGATGGAGTGAAAGGATCTGTGCATCTCTAATGATACTTGTCTTTCAAATCATTATTTCCTTTCAATTTTCATGTATGTACACACGTCAGGCAACTCTTTATTTCGCCTAACAGTTTCCTTTCATTTGATAACAAGCAATAAATGATTCAAGAAACTGGAGCGCCTGCCCGAACTCGATTAGATCCATGATAACTTTAACCAATTTCCCCAAAAAATCGAACTTTCGCGCGATATTTTCGTCGCGTTTGTTAATTTTCGGCTGCTGCAATTTCCCTGACTGGCACTTTCCGGTTGTTTACATAACCTTCGGTTAAAACGCAGACATTAAACTGCATATTTACCGGCGTTTTTTTATGGATTTTTTTCTGGATTTTTACGATAAAACTTGTAAGATTGTGTTATTCCTAAATGGAAGTACATTTTGTATATAAATAATCTTTGAATTAATTTATTTCCTATTGTCTATAAATAATCACATCTGGAAACAATAATTTTATTTGATCTGTTGGTAATACGGTGCCATGTACACTCCTTTAAGACGATTATGCAGATGATTGTGGCTCGGTTATTTACATAGAGCCATGCGGGAAAAGCTAAATTGCGGTTTCCCATCAACTTATTAGATATTACACCCCAGGAATAGTGTTATTATGCACGCACATCCACTTTGTAGGCGTACACATTTAGCAAGGCTATATGCTCAACATACTTTTCTGAAGTCGTCAACCACGTGATACCGGGTCATTCGATCGACGCTAATGACTAATTGGACACCAATATTGGCCCTCGCATGCAAGAAGCTGAGCCAGCATTTAGTAGTTTGGTGTTGGTCGCAGCGCCATATAAAAGTGGACAGTGTCCAACTGGCATTAGCACATTATTTCTTGCTTTCGAACAAATCTATTAATCTATCTATTACATGTGTTACGTATTCGATATATTTATATATATATATATATATATATATATATATATATATATATATATATATATATATATATATACATGTATACCAATGGTAAATGAAAAAGGAAAATCAAAAATTATTTATATATTCACCAACGTGTAGTCTTTATTTTAAGACTTCTTAAAGATGAATAATTCGAAGAAATTAAATACTGGTACAATATTTTAAATATTTGATTGTGTTTGTAACGTAAAAAGAATGTGTTTATTAGTTTTTCTTTCTAACGAACCATAGTCGTTAAGATTCAAAATGTGTGATTTGTTTATGAAATGGAATGAATGTTTTTTTAGTATTATTTATCTATTTTCAATATTATTTTCACAGTTTTATTTAGTATGTGATGTAAAGTACTTTTATCTAAACTAAAGCTTATTTGTTAGTATAAGTCTGCTAATTAAATTTTATTTGTAGCAGCCGTTACGTTGTATACGAGTTTATAATGAGTGCTGATTCAGGAAGTCTTCACCGAAGTCTTTTCCTGATCCTATTAAGAATCAACTTTGTTGGGAGAACAGATCATAAGGGCTATATGTACCAAAGAATAAATAAGACCAATCGTTTGAGATGTTGGTACAAATGAAGGCCAGTTCACATACAGCCTCGTGAAAGTAGGCTCCCTTTAAATGTAAGTGAGAAACCCACTTCTTGAACGTTCTACAAAGAAATTCAAAAGAAGAAGACAGTTATCTTTCTCACTTTTCATAGTGAAATGTACAGCATTTTTATGCACGATGATATTAATACGATGGCAGAAAAGTTTGAATATTATGTTGGTACTCGTGATCCTGTTTATCTGTAGTCAAGAGTTTCTTGTCTTTTTTAAAATTTCTTTTGGTTCTGAATGTAGTTGCCAATCAGTGATGAATTTGACCAACATATTTTCATTGAAAAAGCCTAAACAAGTTGCTCTTTTTGTTTGAAAGAGATTCGGTTGTGAACCAAATAATGGAAGCAAACATATATTCAACCATTTCAAATACTGTTTTAACAGACATCGAATTAAAGTTTTTTCAGAGATTTTTGTATACCCCCTACCGATGTTAACATTTTTTTTTAAAACTTGTTCTCGTAAGGTTTTGCTTTCTCGAATTAAACATAATTCCATAATTTCCTTAGATATTATCTCTGGAATGGAATCAAGGCTGGTTGAGTTGGCACACCAATATTGTAACGCTTTCATTGACCATAATGACTTTGTCTGATAACAAAATGCATTTTAAAACTCTAAAATCTTTTACATCGTACACAAATATTTACTATTGTAAACGAAAAAAAGGTGCAGGAATGGTGGTACTAGACGGGACAAATCACGTTAGAAGATGGTATCTATTCTCAACAATATCTCTGAATGCTGTAAACTTGTCCCTGTTGAGTTCACAGATAATACCTGCAAGAATAAGCTAAAGATTTACCAATATTGACATGCACTATTAAAAAAATAGCTGTTTTCTAAATAAGTGTAAGACAGGTTAGACCCTCTATCTCAATCCGTTCTAGATTTTATAGGATTCCTAAAATACACAATCAGGGTTTGCCCCTGAAACCAATATTATCTGTGATAGGGTTTCCCAACATTCTTTTGCTCAGTAGATTTTTTAAAATTTTACAACCTGTGCGTAAGTTATACATTACGCATTGCATACCTGATTCCTATTTGTTTGTTGGGTAAAATACGGGTTCGGAGACATCCTTTATGTGTTTACTTGATGTCTCTAATCTTTTTAAAAATATACCATTAGATGAGGCTGTACGTATCAGTATCGACTCACTCTATGGTGTTCGTCTTACAGCTGATTCCTTTTAAAATGAGATTTGTGTTGAATTAATATTTTTTGTACAAAATCAGGGGAGTTTAGCTTTAGTGATAGTATGTACAGTCAGATCGACGAGGTTTGAATGGGGATTCCATTACTTGTTACCTTAGCTGATATTTTCGTCTAATACTATGAACCTCTTCTTTAAGCTATATATAAACACACACAACATATGTTACCTTAGCTGATATTTTCGTCTGATACGATTAACCTGTTCTTTAAGCTAAATATATAAACACACACAACATCTGTTAACTTAGCTGATATCTTCGTCTAATTCTATGAACCTGTTCATTAAGCTATATATAAACACACACAGCATATGTTACCTTAGCTGATATGTTCGTCTAATAATATTAACCTGTTCTTTAAGCTATATATAAACACACACACACAACATATGTTAACTTAGCTGATATCTTCGTCTAATTCTATGAACCTGTTCATTAAGCTATATATAAACACACACAACATATGTTACCTTAGCTGATATGTTCGTCTAATAATATTAACCTGTTCTTTAAGCTATATATAAACACACACAACATATGTTAACTTAGCTGATATGTTCGTCTAATACTATGAACCTGTTCATTAAGCTATATATAAACACACACAACATATGTTACCTTAGCTGATATGTTCGTCTAATAATATTAACCTGTTCTTTAAGCTATATATAAACACACACACACAACATATGTTAACTTAGCTGATATCTTCGTCTAATTCTATGAACCTGTTCATTAAGCTATATATAAACACACACAACATATGTTACCTTAGCTGATATGTTCGTCTAATACTATTAACCTGTTCATTAAGCTATATATAAACACACACAACATATGTTACCTTAGCTGATATTTTCGTCTAATACTATTAACCTGTTCTTTAAGCTATATACACACACACACAACATATGTTACCTTAGCTGATATTTTCGTCTAATACTATTAACCTGTCCTTTAAGCTATATATAAACACACACAACATATGTTACCTTAGCTGATATGTTCGTCTAATACTATGAACCTGTTCATTAAGCTATATATAAACACACACAACATATGTTACCTTAGCTGATATGTTCGTCTAATAATATTAACCTGTTCTTTAAGCTATATATAAACACACACAACATATGTTACCTTAGCTGATATTTTCGTCTGATACTATTAATCTGTTCTTTAAGCTATATATAAACACACACAACATATGTTACCTTAACTGATATTTTTGTCTAATACTATTAACTTGTTCGTTAAGTTTCTTTAATAAGTTGAATTCCCTTCATGAAAATCTACAGTTCACTATGGAAAGTGAGATATAAAACTGTATTTCTTTCTTGTATGTCCTTGCGGAACCTTCAATAGGTGGTTTTCCTACTTCCCTTTACAGGAAGCCTACTTTCACGGGATTGTATGTGAATTGGTCTTCTTTGGTACCAAAATCTCAAAGAATTGGTGTATTTATACGTTGGTGCATACAGTCCTGATGATCTGTTCTCCCAGCAGAGTTTATTCTGCATTTAATAAGAATTATTTACTAATAATGGTTACCATGAAGACCTTATTAATGATAGTATCAATAAAAAGGTTGTTGAATTGTAATCCCCTGAAATGGGTCGTCCGATGAAATGCTTTATTTATTAAAAAATCCCTGGGATAGGGGAAATGAGTAAAATACTAAATAAGCAGATTGTTGGAAGCATAATCAATTGCTTCTATATTGTTTCTCTGTGCTTGCTTTGTGCTACCAGACCTTATTTTTCTTTTTTTCGTACGGGGAGTGTGTACTTTATTCATTATAGTAATCATGTTTACTGTTTTACACGAAAGTTCGATGCTGGTTGTAAACGTAGGAGTTTCACATGTTGACCGGTCATAGTTCAGGAAGGGGACATTTTGAATTCAGCACCGTCCTCTTCCGGAAGACATGCGCACGGGGTAATTGTCGTGCCTCTACACCGCCTGCTTGCCCATAGGCGATCTTTTCGAATCAGTCAACATAGAAGTCGGACGTTTGTTCCGCTTATGATAGACGTTTGCTCTGGGCCAAATAGCTTGGCAAAAATAGAGGTAAGCAACGCATAGTTCTCTAAACCTATGTAATTTTTACTCTTTATAATTTGCTTTGGTTTGTCTTAGAACATGTTTGTAAGATTTGTTTATTTTCATGTATTTCCAGTTTTACCGTGAAAAGATGTAATAGTTCAGCGTTGGCCACGTGCGCGCAAATACATACATATTCATCAGTATAATTCGTGTTCGACATTTTGCTCCAGTTTGCTGTTCCACTGGTTATATTAGGCGTATTGCATTGCATTAGCAGACCCGCATAAACCAACATGTTCCATCTAGGATTAGACAGAAAAAGGCAATATATATATATATATATATATATATATATATATATATATATATATATTGTTCTTGGCCATTTGACTAGGATCAAAGTGTAGTATCTGTTCCGATGGATACTGCACCGCATAGACTGGTATTGTCTTACCCTTCGGGGCTTGATTTACGCCGGTCAATGGGTCTGTCCTGTGCAGTTTTAGGAGGTCCACTCTCCCAGGCTTATCCTCCCCTCTTTGGGGAGGAGTAAATTTATTGCTTACTGCCTGAACCGTCCCTACCGGGGAATGCCGACGGGGCTGCCCAGGCAATTTTTAATGGTCAAAGTGCTCACCTCTCGGGCGCTGGCTTTTCAAACCTCACTTTCCCGACCCGACCTTGGGTCACATCTTACTTGTTGGAGTAAGATAAAAACTGGCCTTGTGCCTAACTCCTGGAGAGGAGTAAATAAATATATATTGTTCTTGGCCTTTTGGATAAGATCAAAGTGTAGAATCTGTTTCGATGGATACTGCACGCCGGTCTGTTCTGTGTAGTTCTATAAGGTCCACCCTCCCAGGCCTTGCTTCCCCTCTTTGGGTAGGAGTAAGTTTATTACTTACTGCCTGAGGCGCCCCTACCGGGAAATGCCGACAGGGCTGCCCAAGCAATTTTTAATTGCCAGAGTGCTCACTTTCTAGGGCGCTGGTTTATCAAATCTCACTTTCCCGAACTTGTATCACATCTTACCACTGTGGGAGGTAGATAAATAACATATTTATATATATATATATATATATATATATATATATATATATATATATATATATATATATATATATATACATACATATATGTATATATGTGTGTATATATATATGTATATATGTGTGTATATATATATATATATATAAATATATATATATATATGTATATATATATATATGTATATATATATATATGTATATATGTATATATAAATATATATGTATATATATATATATATATATACATATATGTATATATGTGTGTATATATATGTATATATAAATATATATATATATATATATGTTTATATATATATGTATATATATATATATATGTATATATGTATATATAAATTCATATATATATATATATATATATATATATATACATATATATATATTGTGTGTATTTAGGCAGCATATTTTCATTTAGGCAAACATTATTAAATAACACGGAGTGGTTTTGTTTGATGCGACTTTTTTTTATTTTTTCAATTTTCCGAATTGCCAATCTAATGTTACGGTCAAATTGATGTAAAAGAAAAAACAATGGAACAAGAAACTCATGGATCATATTTACATCAATTTGACCGAAACATTAGATTGACAATTCGGAAAATTGAAAAAATAAAACTCCGTGTTATTTAATAATGTTTGCCTAAATATATATATATATATATATATATATATATATATATATTATTTTAACATTTACCTCCTTTTTACATAGACCAATCACAAAAGTGAATTTATCTTTATCTTTTTAAGACGATCAATTTTCTCTCATTATTTGGTTTTTTTGACGTGGTTGTCTATACATCTGAGGAGACCTAATTAAAGGGGTCGAAATAAGTTATTATGTGTACAACCTTAATGTGTGTATAGTTTTTCTTTTTATAATTCTGTTTTGCTCTGTTTAAATTACATTGAGCTCTGTTATTCAGATTCTCTACACAAAATTGAAATCTACACACTATATATATATATATATATATATATATATATATATATATATATATATATATATATATATATATATATAGATGAATTCCTTGGTCTTTTTACTTATCAGTTTAAAATACTCGTTATATAGATATAAGTATTCTGTTTGGCCTTTCCCTTAGAATCAATTCCAAAACAAAGCTCTATCTAGATAGTAATTTAATAACAACAAGTCTGAGTGATATTGGATGCCAAATCGATTTCATTTAATCTTCACATAATTGAACACACCTACACTGGATGTCGCTCAAAAGTATCGGCTATTTGTTCGTCTCTCATTGATTAGTAACGTCAATTTTTGCCTAAGCAATCACTACATTGTAAGTAATTGGCGCAATTTTGCAATTCATTTTATTTCTTTTCATACTCTTTATTAAGTTCAATTCGTGAAGTCATTCTTATTCCACAATAATGTACTATTGTAATTTCCCATCTTCAATGATAGTGCGATGCTGACTACTTAAGTAGACCTAATGAAAGGTGAGAAAACGTGATTGCTATATCATATGTGCGTGATTTCTAGTACTAGAGTGTCGGAGATAATTGGTGATGGTTACTCTCGAAACAGGACGGTTGTGTAGATGTAAGCTCCAGCAGCGTTGATAGCGGAAACGCTAGTTTGACGTCCAGCTTGTCAGCGGTTTCACATTGAGTAAGCTTGGCAGCGTACGCTAAAATTTAGCGAGTCACTATCGTGCTGGGTCTGGTAGATGGTTCGAAATATCACTTGGGAGGGTTGATCCGGCTTTCTAATTTCATAGAAAGCTTTTAGAGAGATATTTACTTTACAAGCTGTTTTCAACCGGTTAGGAGAGATAGCGACGTCATTCTTTTGTTTATTTTTTTTTTTTGCATGGCAAGTCGCCGTTATTCCACAAACGACCCCTGGTATTAAGAGATGGTCACCCATCTGCTACTGACCACACCTAAAGTCACTTAATTTATGCGATATAACGAGGATCTCTATGTGAACTTGATTATCCTGTCTGCTTAGTCCAGTATTGTAAAAAGGAGACGACTCGCAATCACGCGAAGAAAATAGCGACACTAAAATGAAAAAGTTACCTTAAAACAGGTGACATGAATAGGAATAAATGAATAGAAAACATGTCAAGACTGTTATAAAGCAAGTGGTCTTCCTTATAATCAGCTAGAAAATTTAACACCTGCCAGTGTTCTATATCTGTACGGAGCCAGCATTCGCTAAGACATGGCGTACTGTTGCTACATCGGGGCAGTGCACCATCCACTCGTCTTTCCGTCTTAGACAGCGTCCAAAAATAGTATTTAACCTTATGAGTCCTACATTGTAAACCAAGCCCTAACCCATGCCCTATGGTCGCAATGTTGTATATTCATGCTTGATTTACAAGTACTGCAGCAGAATGCGCTCTGACGAACTTGCTGCATTTGTGCAACTTCAACATAAACACCTCGACCAGCCCTTCCAGCAGCAAACTTACACTTTTTCAATGTAGAGGGACCGCTAGCTTTTGAAAACCTCACCTAAACAATGAATACATCTACTAATGCGCTTTATATAACGACCCCGGTTATGTGCTGTATATATATATATATATATTATCGCTATTATATGCTTTCTGTTTTCCTTTTTTCTATTTCCCAATTCTTTTTTGCAGACGCGGCCTATTTGCTAATAGCAACATACGGTGGAAAACCTCCGGTTTCATCTCTTTTTTTCGAATGTTTTTGTCGTTTTTCTAAATAAGTCATTAATCTTCACTTTTTTTTAGAGACCTTTGTTAAATCTGAAAAAGAATGTCTCATCCCTCGTTTGTGTATTTACGTTTTTCCTGCGTGTAATTATTTTTTCTAGTTTGTCTTTCACGCACATAAGTACACGAATAGATATATACATACATATTTATATTTATAAATATTATCTGGGTTTTTTTTTCAATTTCTTGGTTGCTTTGCCTGTAAAAGGATACAAAGAAACATTAAACAAATCATTGTTTTCTGTTTGCCGCGCCAAGCAAGTTGGCTATTTGTATATCTGTTACACCGGCCGTTCTTACACAGGAGAAACTACACCGGTTGTCACTATAAATAGTGCGAGTCACCAGAAGACAAAGCACAGTCTTGTAACTGTCTAGCCAAGAGCTAGTCAGTGGCTTACTTTGTTAATACACTTGTTAAACCAACCCTCGACTTGACTTCCTTTATTTATTATTTACTGTGGAACAACTTCACAACAATATCTAAAGATCGTCTTTTGCCTCTGGTCCTATCTTGGCCTGTTGTCACTTTATTCCGACTCGATGCTGATTGACTGACGAACCTGCTAATATAGACTAGTGTCAGTTTTCCTTGCTTATGTGTTCTAAATGACGGTCAGTTAACAAAAAGTAAATTAGGTGTATATATTTAGAAAGCTATGTCACAGAACCAACATAATGTTGTATGTATGATAATAAATATGTCGCTTCGTTTCCAATCACGTCATGACGTGCCAACCCAATTGAAACAAATCATATCATCCGTCTTGATCTAATCGGTCCCGACATTAACCCGAGGTGAGGTAAATCGGAAATTCCCAGCGTCGAATTTATCAGAGTGTCGTTGGATGATAAAAGATTATGCAAAGATATTTCTGTTTATATTTGTATGTTTTTATACGTAACCTAAGGTCGGTTGAGCCCCCCGGAGACTCTTGAAGTAACCAGCGAGGCGCAACCCAGAACACCTTGTATTCAAAAATACGCACCCGCCAGTTTAAACGTCAGTTAAATTCGGTGATCTATGTTTGGAATGATAAGCGCTCAATGGGCAGTTATCAGCCTAGGGAGCTTTGTAAGCTTTCATACGTAATGAGTTCCACTGTTAAAGTAAACAAATTAAAATACATAATTGATTATTCGCTGTTACCGACAAGATTGTTCGCAGTATTTCAATGAACAATCCTAAACTGATGACTTTTCTCAGAAAGTGGTAAAATGTTTTAGTAATAAACACACACACACACACACATATATATATATATATATATATATATATATATATATATATATATATATATATATATACATATATATGATAATTTTTATTTACACATACATGTAAAAAATCTGCGACACTGGCATGTCGATGTTATCAGGCAGAGTTAAAATCCGATCTTAACCTCAGATCATATTTGGAGACAATCAGATCTGAGATTAAGATCGGATTCTAACTCTGCCTGATGAGATCTCAGTTTATAGTAACTGTTGATCGATTACATCGACATGCCAGCGTTGCAGATTTTGTACATGTCTGTGTAAATAAAAATTATCATATATAAAGCACTATTTTGATATTGAGCACTCTTTATAAGCCCGGTTGAAATTCTTTGGATTACCACACTGGGGATGTTTTTACCTGGATTATTACCATTATATATATATATATATATATATATATATATATATATTTGATACATTGTCTCTCTCTCTCTCTCTCTCTCTCTCTCTCTATATATATATATATATATATATATATATATATATATATATATATGAGATAGAGAGAGGGCATGGTAGTTTTCTTGAAGTATTTCTGGAAATAGTAGTAATATGTTAAGAAAGCTGAGGGCTATGCAGAGTGCCGGGTAGGTTGTAAGCTGGGAGAAACAACAATGATGAATGGAAGTTGGACTTACTATTTATTTTTTCTTTAAATCTTACATAACAGCAACTGTGATATAGGTTGTTTGTGTGTTGTCCGGATGATAATTTCACATCATTTATTTGAAATTTTAGGAAAATCTTTCATTTGTCCCCAAAAAAATGTGATATGAATATATATGATATATATAGACAAATATATATATATATATATATATATATATATATATATATACATGTGATATATATATATACGATATATATAGAGAGATATATAATATATATGTAGAGATATATGATATATATATGATATACATATATATTTATATATATATATATATTAATTTATATATGTATAAGTATATAAATGTAGACGGATATGAATATATATATATATATATATATATATATATATATATATATATATATATATTTATATATACTAGCGGGACCCGTGTAAATTACACGAAATTATGTTTTTAATACTAATTATCTTGTTCCTAACCTATACATGTTTGAATAAAATATGATAAGAATTAGACTTGTATATATATATTTTTTTTAAATTAACAATACATGAAACAATTTACAAAACTTCTTTATATACAATATTTCTAGTGAAGGTAATATTTCGACGACTAAACCTTACTTTGTAAATGTTTTCGATTAAATTAAATTTGTCTTCAATTCATGAATATTTATTTACTCCTCTCCAGGAGTTAGGCACAAGGCCAGTTTTATCTTACTCCTACAAGTAAGATGTGACACAAGGTCGGGTGGGGAAAGTGGGGTTTGAAAAGCCAGCGCTCGAGAAGGTGAGCACTCTGGCCCTTAAAAATTGCCTGCGCAGCCCCGTTGGCATTCCTGGTAGGAGCGCCACAGGCAGTAAGCAATAAACTTACTCCTCCCTAAAGAGGGGAGGCGAAACCTGGGAGGGTGGACCTCCTAGAACTGCACAAGACAGACCCATAGACCGGTGTAAATCAAGCCTCGAAGGCCAAAACAATACTAATCTATGGGGTGCAGTATCCATCGGAACAGATACTACACTTTGATCTAAGCCAAAAGGCCAATAACAATATATATATATATATACATATATCCTACACTTTGATCTTAGCCAAGTATGCATGAGTAGCATACAAAGATTTGGAAGCTCGTTGTTTTTTATGTAAGCATGACACACAACATCACACACGCTATTGTATTAATATGTGTCTTCCCGGTCGTTCCCTCCCTACCCCTCTTCCCCTCGAAATGTAGAAAAAAAATCTTAGAGGTTGGTTGGGATCGAACTATAAACCAGTCGGGCCGAAGTCAAATATACTACGTCGCTAATCGTTGCGCCAAAGGTGAATACTTTATTATGTTTCTAAAATTAGGTCAGTTGAATATTTTTCAAAATCTAGGTGCGGTACGCATGCGCAGAGCTTTTGCCGGAAGCGTTACACACGAACACACACGCTATCGTATTAATATATAGATAACTATTTATAGATATATTTATATATGTAAGAATATATGAATATATATGTATATATATATTCATATATATTTATACACACATATATATATATATATGTATATATATATATATATATGTTAATATATATATATATATATATATGTTAATATATATATATATATATATATATATATATATATATATATATATATATATACCTACTAATAAAGTGTGAAGCTTGTGTTTCTTTGGTGTAAAGCAATACAATTTTATAAAAACTGTATCAACTCAGGCTATCGGTACGTGGAAAATATGTAAACAAAGAAAACATATAAAGAACTATGAGTTCATCGCTTAGTAGTACAGGGGCATCACCCCATATATCTCAGATGCTGTTCAATGGCTCCGCTGTACTATGTTTTTAGTGAATTTCATTATTTTAAAAGTCATGTCTCTCGCGAGAAGAAAAGAAAGAGATTTTATGTTTTTTGAAATAGTTTTTTTTTTAAGTATGTGTACGAGTTCGCGTTTGATTATTATCGGATCGCCTATTCAGCATTCCATTATCAAATAACATACATTAAACGTGTAGCAGTTACCTCCTCCTTTCAAAACATAACTACACCGGTTTGCCGGTAGGTGTCGCTTTTTCACCGACAGGTGGCACTGTAAAGCGACACCAGAGTTATCTGCCCTTCTGACTATAAAAACCGTTGCAAACGGAAAATCCATCTCTTCTTCACCGACCAGCTTCGGCAGAACAACGCTGGCACCAGCGCTCCGTTTCACTCGCTTTTTCCTACTCAATTGGCCTCGACATGAACGACGCTGACACTAGCGTTCCGTTTCACTCTTCTCTTCTGGTCAATCGGCCTCGACAGAACGACGCATACACTAGCGCTTCGTCTCACGCTTTTCTCTCCAACTGGTCGTGGCATAACAACTACCAACACACGTTTCTTCCGTCAACACGTGGTCAAACAACGGTAAGAGTTCTCAACTCATTTTCTTTGTGTACGGCTTTCAAAGACGTGTCCTACGCCGGATTCATTTCTTCTTATACCTTTTCAAGAACTGTTTTTCCATCGACACACATGCATACATCACACACTTCATCATTCCACGTACACACACGTTCAATAAACCTTATTTGAACTACCTCATTTTGTTTATTTATTGCTCTGTCTTTGCATGCAACATTGCTTGATTTACTGAACACGTTTATAATCGGGGGAACATCGCTCTCTCGATCATAACAAACGTTATATTCTCTTAAGCAATTACATAACGAAAAAAAAAACAAATTTGTTTATCGTTTGTTATTATTTCATGAATGGGTTTGAATTTAGAATAAGGAAAACATTACAGGGAAAATTGTGATATAATCTGATATGTGATTTTCAAAACGTTTAAGCCGATGTTACTTGCAACCTTGATCAAGTGCATATTACCGATTATTTGTAATCTGTATGGAATTTCAAACGAAACTTATATTTGATTCACTGGAGTAGATTGCACTTCTTCTGTGCTCCATGGCGGGGCAGAAGACTTAAGGAATTTGTGTGGTTAGCAAAGTTAGCCCAGCCAGGAATGGATCCAGAAAGTGTGGTTTGTGGTTTGAGTTGTCCCCCTTTGCAAATTGGCTGTTTAGAGAATTTGAAAGCTAGATGGCTCTGGTTGACAGTCAATTTGCATAGGTGGGGCAATAAGTAGTATAAAAACTGTACTCTTTCATTGAGCTTTTGAAGAGCAGTAGGGAGAGCAGAGTGAGGCTGAAAGAAGAGACTGTGAAGTACAAAGAATTGTTCTTGAACTATTGATTACCGATTGGACGTTGAAAGAGATTAACCACTGTGGTTTGCCACCAGATTTTTTTTTTATTTGTCTTCACGGATTGACCACAATTCGTAATTGTATTATGTATTTGTAATAAAAAGTATGACTACACATTGAACAACAGGAATATGTTTACGGCTCCAAACATTTATATGAGGATTGTCCGCAAGGACCTGTTGCGTAACGGATATAAGTTCTAAGTCCTAACCGTTCTAAGTGACATTCTTCCGGTGGTTTAAGGTTAAATACTCAGTTCGTGCAACACTAAGAATATGAATAGCGTGTCCGAGTATATGTCCATAAAATCGTAGAATTATCAATATTTAAACATTCACCTTGAGGAATAAACGAAAAAAGAAAATTTCAGAAAATCAGCCGCGAAAGATGTTTCTTTGTTATTATTGAATAAGTCTATTTACTTTTGCGCAGATTAAGTTCAGCGCAATATTATAAGTATCGTCTTATTTCTCGACTTATTTATCTTTCTTTACAGTTAGATTAACCTTACCCCTAACTATAACCCTAATCCCTGCGCAATATTATAAGTATCGTCTTATTTCCCGACTGCTGTATCTTTCTTCACAGTTAGATTAACCCTAAGCATAATCCTAACCCTAAGCCTAATCCCTGCGTAATATTATATGCATCGACTTATTTTTCGACTACTTCATCTTTGTTTACAGTTAGTTTAACCCTAACCCTAACCCTAAGCCTAAGGCTTCGTGATGTTATAAGTATCGACTTATTTTTCGAATTTGAATATTTATTTGATGTTAAGCAAATCGATTACCTTGAATCTTTAGCGATATTTTAATCACGAAATTGTCATATTGATCAGTTAGTTTCACTTAATGGGACTGATAGGGTGCTGCAATCGCACAGGAATTATATGATAAAGACAAAACAGAGCGGCGATTTGTTATGTAGAGGTTTACCAAAGATTGTATGATATTAAAGTTTCATGTGTGTTGATTTACGGTAAATAAGGTAAAACTCGCCTTCATTGTCGTCGATGAATTATTTATATAAACGATTTATCTGGAATTCTTAATGAAGATTTATCGTTTATCCTTTGCTTGTTTTGCGGGCAAATCACACGAGATGTCTGTGTCAAAATATACGTGACACTCGAGACAACTCTGGGGAAACCACTCTTAATTATGTGTTGGCGTTTGTGTTATTACATTGTACCTTGTGGGTTTTATTATTCGCTGGGTGAGTATTCCGTACTAGCAGGGATATTCAACGTTGCCCAAGGAGTACAGATAGTAAAACGGAAGACTTGTGAAAATTGTCTATAACATATTCGGCTGACCATATTGTTTATAAGTGAGTCGCAATTATCAAGGTGCAAAGGCCCCTCGAGGATCAGAATGATTAGCACATTGAGAGGATTGGAAACGATTGGGAGAAATATATTATTTATGTTGCAGGCTCGGCAAAATAAACATTGGATTTTAAAAAGCTCATCTTATAGTCATCTGGAACGCAACTATGTGGTACTATATTACACAGATGGGAAGTTCTGGGAAATAAACCTTGTTCATGGAAGTTACGTTAAGTTTTAAGTACACAGCGGAATAAATAATATGTTTTACAGTGGTTGTAGCAAGCTGTGTTTTAATTACGAATGTTTTACGCGGTAGAACAAGTGATTGGAGTTCAGTTGAGCAGAAATACCACAGAAATAACGATACAGAAGACAAAGACGAGTAATATCACTTCTGTTAGAAGGGTTAGGGTTAGGGTTAGGGAGAGCTGACGGTAAAAGAATATATCCAGCTCCTACTAGATTTAGAAGACGAGTTTCTTCTGTGTCAAGACTATAAATAATACTTTTAGCTGCATGCCCTAACATCTGGCAACAGTAGTCTATCTTGGGATGTCTCTGCCATGTATACAGCAAACGGGTATTTTCAAGAGTGAACTACTTTCTAGAGCGGTAGAATGATTCAACCATTTTTCCAGCGACAATGCACAGATCTAGTGCATATGCAGAAATAAAGGCAAAAATCTCCCAGTCGCAAAACCATACTGACTGCAGTAGTATCTCCTAATTAATGTATCGTCCATTGTTAATATATTCCTGATCTCGTTACTTTGGCAACACATTTCATATTTAACAAAATAAACAATTCATTCATTGCCTTTGTTAGTATATGTCTAGTCTGATACTTTTATGACACTGCTCAGTTTTTTTTTTTTTTAAGTAAAGATTAATTCACTGTATTTTGTGACGACATTCATTAGTATTAATCAGCTTTTTACACATCTCGTATTTTGAACAAAGGAAATAGAAAGAATTAAATG